>OX461812.1:30668136-31060745 GCA_949802685.1 Dicyrtomina minuta | reverse complement strand
AGAAAGCAGAGCCCATGTACTTTCCCACAGTTATCGATCCTTTTTATTATTGTCATTTTGAAGACTTTACAGAAGGAATAAAAGAGAACATTTTATTAAGATGGCAGTAAGTGCGAAGCAAAATATTCAACTTTCAGCTACTGATTCTAATGACAACTATGAAAAAAATCCGCATTTGCAAATCCGTGTCCCAATTCGAAGTTGTTTTGGAAAGCTTATATCCTGAGCAATATGTTAACTTTATTTACTTCCTTTATAAAGTTCATTTCTATGTAAATGCGTCGTAAATCTGACTCAATAACATAACAAAAAACTATAGATTTTAATTAATACTATAAAATGAGCCGTAGCTGGTAGCTTCTCGGCCCTTTCTTCCCAAGGCATGTATGTGCTATGGTGAGAGTATATATTTCTAGAGAAAAAGCGCTGGGGCTACACACTCCGATTACGAGTGATATAAATGTTCCTAACACTCTCAGAAAGTACTCACTCGCACTCGCACTGGCACTGACATCGACATCCATAAAAAGTTCAAGCATGGACTCAAATTGACTTCATCCATGTCCTATTACCAATACTCTCACATTTACGCTTTCAAACATTGGCTGTACGCCCCTGCAAAACGTACATGTAGATACCAATGTTTTGTTTTTACTTGTAGTGTTCCTTTTCGATTCAGTAAAATCTCGTCTATAGACACATACATAATCCCAGATCTATACACTCCGTACATACCTATTTACTAGAGCAATGCAACGGAAATAACGTTGGGTCTTTTAAAGCTCCTTTGATCAACCAAGCAATGAGACGCAACCCTCCTCCATGTGTTCACCATTACGACTAACTTGTCCAAAGTGTACGAAATGGTTCAGTTTTCAATAGTTTTTATGATAATTTGAATTCTCAGCTGAGGATAAAACTGAAACAAAAAAGAATCGTTACATTTTCTGGAATCGAAATGTAAATCCAAGTTGAAGTTGAAGTCGAATCCGGAATTTGGTCTCCAACTCAAGCTTGACTTTTCTCACATGGCTAACAGAAAAAAATGCTTTTCAGGAAAGACGTTAATCGCATTTGCCAATGTTACGAGTAAATAATGCTTCGTGTAAATAATGTCGAATTACTTCTATTAATTCAAGCATAAAACGAAACAGGAGCAGCGCTCCTCTGTGTGTGTGTATATGTGTGTGTGTGAAGTGTGAAGCAATGTTGAATAAAATAATATTTGAAGCTGTGTAAAAGTGTTATTTTTATTCAATATCTTTGACACTATATAGCTTCATAAAACAAAAGCTAAAGCACTCGCACCAGGTTTTCCGGTTTTTCCATCTCCTGTATCTACGTCAGCATAATATGAACTGAGGTGTAGTTGTACGCTCATATGATTTTGACAATATTTCAGTATTTTTACATTGTATTTTTTTGTTACTTCTGTATTTGTCTATAGGGTGGGATACAAGCTTTGGAGACAATGCTGTACACGGTGGACAAAATCAATAGCGACAAAAGCTTTCTCCCTTTCAAATTGGGTGTTCACATCCTGGATGACTGTGACAAGGATACTTACGGTCTGGAGCAAGCCGTGGATTTTATTAAAGGTAAGCATCACAAATGTATGACAGCCAGCTTAAGTCTAGCTCAACTTTGAGATGGGACAATTTATCAAGTTGGATGCTACTCAATTGCAAGTGGAGAAATTCCTTTACTTTCTCTTTATTAAGCCATTCAGTGTACATTAAAAGTAACAGCTAGGTTGGTCTATACTCTTCTTAGGAATTGAACTTCTTATAGAAGCCTAGAACTACTCCTTACTGAGTCAATATCAGATGAACGCAATTTTTATTAATGTATAATCAGACAATGCGTGTTTATTTTACTACTGTATGGCTAAGGCTTGGTTCAGCTCGGTTTTGTTGGAGAAGAGCTCGGGTTCGTTGTGCGGTGTTTCGTAGCAACATGCTTTTAATTCTTCGGTTCGCAACGTCATGTTTTCGTTTTCGTAGATAATGCAATGATAGTTGGACAATGTGGAGCATTACGAAGGTTTTTAGTTAATGAGTTAAAAATAAAAAGGAGGAGTTGTAAGTTACATAAACAGATGAGTGAGACCAATGAAATAAAATACAACAGTAATTAAATAGCAAATAAGCTACGGATGTAAAGCATAGATATTACTACTGAAATTCTTAAATAGCCATATCGTCATTGAAGAACCAAAATGACCCTTATCCACTTTTAGCCGAAAACAATATCCACGATCTACAAAAATAATGAAATATATTTTCAAAACATGCCAATGAAATTCAAAAATTTCAAAAATATGCAAATAAAACATTTTGCACTTTACAAAAACATGCAAATAAGTCATTTTGCACTTTTCAAAAACATGCAAAATTAAACATTTTGCACTTTTCAAAAACATGCAAAATTAAACATTTAGCACTTTTCAAAAACATAGAAATAAAACATCTTATTTTTTAAGAAATTTAAAAACGATTCATTATAAAAGTTTAAAAAATATTATTTAACAGCTTTGTAGTACAAAGTTTATGTACACAGTTTGTACATAATAAAATATGAAGAAGAACGATTTTTAATAAAATTGAAATAACTTTTGCAGCCTTTCAATAGGGTGCAAAATTTATAAATTTTCTAACCAGCAGACACATTGAGAAAGCAAAACTTTCAAACAATCAATTGTTGTGATAATGTGATAGTAAATTGACTTTCTGATTAGACATATATTATATGTAATAATAATAGCCTGCGTCTGCATTGCCTCTTCAATGGTACTTCTAGAATCAATCCATTAGTTCTGATCGTATTAAGTTCTTATCTACAAAAATTAGCGGTACCTTGTGAATACTTTTAATGCGCTAATAATATAATATTGTTATGATTCTTTCTCCACTATAAAAGTATAAACTGATGGTTAAATCAAATTTTCTCCTACTGCCAAAACTTGTACAAGTATATAGAATAGTGGACTGAAGGGTTATAATGACGACCTGTCACATTGTCAGTTATATAATGCACTAGAAATAGAGAGAAAGAGCGAGAGAGAAGTTTAAGTGTGTAAGTAGTCGGACTATGTTTAAGACAGGACAGTAAATTCAATTCCCCAAAGTCTTAGATGCTCTTCTTTTCTCTTATTTTATTGCAAATAAATTAACTTGAGTGTAACTCTGTTTCGGTACTCGCAATTTTGCCAATCCTTAAAAATATCCCCATTCAACTTCCCCACAGTCCACACATTGAAGAAGGTAATAAAAATTTAATATCATCCACAGGCATCTCTCACACAGTCAAAGTCTTAAAGGGCTGATTTTTATGGGAATGGGATAAAATTCGAATGTACTCACAGACTATAACTTAAGACACTTTCTCCTCCTTTCTCCTTTCACTCACTTTCTCTCTCTCTCCCTAACTACTCATACTCTGAGTCTCATAATATGAAGTTTAAACACTCCAAGGAACGGTGACGGTGACTGCACGTTTCATTATTGGACCACTTCCGAGTCTGATCCCGAATCCGACTCCAAAAAGGAAGAAAACCTCAGGACCATTCATTAGGGCATCTATGAAATTCCGGCCATTGACAATAAAGGTTTTTCCCGAAGACACTTAAGCAATTCCAAGTCTAGAACTTATACGCATTCCAAATAGTTGAACGTGTAAATCCCATAAATAAATAAAACCCAACTAACATCTTTTCAGTATTGCAGCTCTGGATTTGGATCCAGCTCCGGATTGGGGACTTAGCTATGGAAAGCCACTAGAAATACGAAATATAGTCTGTGAAGAACCAAAATGACCCATATCCATTTCTAGCTAAAACTTATATTAATTAAATATTCGAAAATGTCTAGAGAGCATTTGAATAGAACATTTTGCAGTTTTCAAAAACATGGAATTAGAACATTTTGCACCTTTTCAAAAATATAGAATTAAAAGTTTGAACCTTTTAAAAAATATGGAATTAAAATTTTTTCACCTTTTCAAAAATATGGAATTAGAAAATTTTGAGCCTTTTTAAAAACATGGAATTAGACATATTTGCACATTTTCAAAAACATGTAAATAGAAAAATTTTATACTTTCAAAAACATGTAAATAGAATATTTCACTCTGTTCAAAAACATGTAATTAGAACATTTTGTACTTTTAACAAATATGCAAATAGAACATATTGCACTTTTTAAAACCTCATAATTAACATTTTACGCAGCAAATTAATTTAGTGTTTTTATGACGTAGCTCATTTTGCTTCTAGCTTAAATTGGATAAGGGTCATTTTGGTTCTTCACAGACGATATAAAAGGGAGAAAGAAATAGAAACAGAGGCCAATAGGAATGTACTCGACGGTGTAGTAGTAGTTCTTGCAGAGATTGGGATCGTAGATTACCACCTCCCGCTTCCATCCTGAACATTAATGTAGGAAAAAGTATAAAGTAAAAGAACACAATGCTTTCACCTATGCGTGTTATCTTCTGACTGGAAGATTCAAATCCATATTGTTTCAGCCCCGCCGTTCCTGACTCTTTTCTATCTAAGTAATGGCAGAGGATTTCATCTCGCACTCCAGCTCCATGCATCCTCCTCAAGTGTACTGTATTTTGCTGATTTTGTTTAAATTCATTTTGGTAGATCGGTAAATCCTATGCAGGAAATAAATGCAGGTTGTATTCATGTTGTATATCAAATTTGGAAATGTATGTTGTATTGTTTTTGTGAACAAGGTCAAGAACAGAGGTTTCCAGTCAACACAGTCAAATTCTTGAGGTAATTACCCTCGCTCCGCGTGCCACATGATTTCTATGGAACGGAGAAGAGGGAAAGAGAACTTTAGATTGTAAATTGTAAATTGTAAGCTGTCACCAGGGCTCAATTTCAATATTAAATTTCAGCCTCTCTGTCACCCAATGTACAATGTAAATTGTACGTATGGAATTTGGACTAACCAAGTGTGGATTGTGGAAGGGAAAGTTAAGAGAGAATCTGAATAGGGACTTTCCCCCGCCTCTCTCGCTCATCTCCGTTTGTAGAATACTGACGATTTGAGATGGAAATAGAAATAGAAAATAGAATCTAAGTTTCAATTGTATAAAGGCAAGCCTTTAAGAGTCTAACTTTATTCCCACCAGTGAAGCTCATGCTCGGTGTCGATACCAAAGTCGAAGTCGGGAAGCTCTCAGCGTTTTCGCTTTCAGTCTCGTTCTCCTTCAAGCTGATAGTGGCTTATGATTTGCTCAAAGGTTTTAGAAAAAGACCATCGGGCTCAGGCTGGGTGCGTAGGCTTCGTTGCTTCGTTTCACTATCAAGGAATACTAATTGATCCAAGAGTTGAGAGCCGAGTCGTGATCGTAATTTAGACTCTGACTCTCTCAATGTGAATATAAAGTCTGGAATAAATCATATTTAATAAGTTGTCAACAAGGGTGAAAACATGGCTGGAAGGAGCTTTCACCAGCTATCCTTCCGATCAGAATGAGCAATAGGATGAGACGCCTTTCCTTCTTTCTTATCTTAAAGTTATTCTAACCACTACTATTTAAAATAACTTACAAATAATTAAAGTATTTCTTGCATTGTTTTTAAATATTTAAATTAAACATAATTTTGATACTGACTTTGATCTCGAACACTCCCCTTTTCATGTATGTACATAATCTCCCACATTTCTTTTCGATATTATGCAAATAGAATTAAGATTTTTTTTTCCTTAGCAGTTATTGTGGGTTTATGTTTTTGGACGGCTGATAAGATTCCAGCAAACACAGAGACAAAGACAAACACACACTTTGCACTGTCAACTTTTCAGTGTGAAATTGCAGGGCCGGATACTTCGGCCAGCGAAGGCAGCCGAAGTATTGTGCTTGAATTTTCAAGTGCTTGAATTTTCAAAAAACATGTAAAGGGAACATTTTGGACTTTTTCAAAAATATGTAAAAAGAATATTTTGCACTTTTCAAAATCATGTAAAATAAATTTTTTTGTACATTTCAAAAACATGCAAATAAAGCATTTAACACTTTTCTCAAAACATGTAAATAGAATATTGAGCACTTTTCTGAATCAAGTAAAAAGAACATTTAAACTTTTTTACAACATGTAAATACAACATTTTGCTTTACCAAAAAAACCATCAATAAAATCAAAATGGTGGTTTTTGTATGGAAACAAATTGCTGCCTAAAACCAATTCCTTCGTCCGGCCCTGAGAAATTGTGTAGCTGTGTCATGGATTAATGAGCTGAAACTTTCTATATCGATTCTATGTCAAGGGTTCTACAAGTTTTAAGTTTGAAAATGTATTATGCTTCAAGCTGAATTTTAAATTTTGGCGGTATAGTTTAAAAATCTCGTACATTAAAATCTCCGGGTTGAGAAAACAAATATTGTACAAATTTTAGTGCCTATTTTTTGGACTACTTGGTCGTTGAACCTTCACTGGAGTTTTCTTCACATTTTTAAACGTAAGAATTTATAGTGCCTGGACTTTTGGGTGTCTAAACTGTGGGCACGCTCCACCAAAATGTAACCAGTCACATAGTAAGAAAGAAAACGAATAGGACCCAACAAAAGTACTTCCAAAAAAAGACATGGCGTCACCGTAGACGTAGCATCCACTATTCCTATGAGTAGTGAGTATAAGGGGTCTGGAGCGTGAGCAACCGGATTAGTGAGTTAGCCCCGCCCTCCTGTCAATCAAATCAATGGTGGCGCATGGGATCAAAGGGTACCGCCGTATATTTCTATATGCTATATCTATATATCCCTATATATTTATCCCTATATCTATATGCTTAAGGTCTCGGGTATACATCTATATCTATATGCTTAAGGTCTATCCTATATTCCTATAAGATTAACGCTCCTATCCTTCATACAGGGGTATCTTATTCAATGCTCCCGATTTTCTGTGTGCTAAATCGTATGAGCAGATTTCACATACATACATGGGTTGTATTTAATGTGGTAAGGCTGTGTGTGCATCCTTATTATAGATGGTATATACCTATGAGCTTAACCTAACCCCCATGGCGCACCCTTTCCAAGAATTCCAAAGTTCACCAACCTTTCTAATTTTATCCACCAAACGTTTTGTCTCAAGAATCCAACGTTAATATTTTTTCTTGTCTCAACAAGAATCTATATCCCGATCACGTGCTTCTATATAGCACTATATATCAAGCACACATTTCCATGTCTTTTACACTTCTTATATGAACAGAAGGTATGTATTACATTGTAACTATATACGAAATAGCCTGAAGGTAAATTCTGGCCCAATGTCCCAATGTCCCAATGTCCCAATATCCCAATAGCCCAATAGCCCAATAGCCCAATATCCCAATATCCCAATATCCCAGCAAATTTCTCACATCTCATATATTTTTACTTAAATTTATTCTATCTTTATCTCGTATATTATCTCAATTATTTTACCAATTTCATCTCATTCTTCTCTCAACAGTCATCATGGCATCATTTAATATTACTCTTCTAAGTGATTCATCAATTCTGTACTTCCCACAAAATACAATTTCTAATTTCAGGAATAAACTAGTTAATCGAATTGAATGTAATGATGGACAGTGGCAAGTTGCCTTAACATCATGCTCATACACGAAATCAAACATATTTATTGAGGAGGGGGAAATAGTTGCGAAAGCATATATAGATAAGCAAAATTATCCAAATAACATACAGCCTGAAAATGTAATTTCTCATCCTGAAAACATAGGTATCGGAGTAAATAAAAGAGGAAAATATTTATCAAACGACAAGATCGAAAGTGACATTGTTTCCCCATATAGTTTTAGTGATATGGGTGAATTTCTATTGTACTTATCATCACTTGGACCTGATCATTATATTTTAAAACGAAGCTATGTCTACAAAATGCAAAACTATGGTAACACATCTGTTAATTACAAAATTGAATTGTCGGAACGAATCAACCAAATTCTTGGACTACAAAATGGATGGAGACAAATACAAGATCCTCAAAACAAATTTAAAGATACGCCTTCAATTGATATTCCGGAAATTACTAAAATTATAAAAGGAAGTGAAAATGTTGTAACTACTCCAATCATAGTTGGTGAAGGTGATGCAATATCAAAACTTTTTCGAAAATGTAATCGTACATTAATTAATGTTTGGGATATAATAGAATTATTACCATCTAGAATACAAAATGTTAGTGTTCACGACGGAATATATTTTTCTTTCGCTATAATTTATGAACAAGAAAGTGAATATAATAACATTTTACAGGAGATCGATCCATTTGTTAGTAAGACATTTGGTTTTAACAGATCAGTATACCAATATAGAATTAATAACAATGCTGGACTATTTCAAACAGCTAAAATGGAAGCTATAGTTTATGTAAGACAGGGGGAATTTATTTTTAGTAATAAAAGTAAAGAGTACAAAGCAGAGAAAAACTACACATCTTTTATAGAACTTATGAATTATATTTGTACACAGTTAAACTGTGAGTGGGAGATAGTTAATAATAAAATGAATTTAATATCCCATGATGGATCAAATCCTCTTGTTATATATACATTTTCAGAAAAAATAAAATCGTATATGGGGTTTCAAAAATCAGAAGAAGTTCCACATAATATGTATAGAGATGAAAAATATAAAATATTACGAGGTAAAAATAGGGTGGATTCTAATTTTGGTAGAAGTTTATTATTTGTTTACTCAGATATTATCAGTAATCAATATGTTGGTGATGTGTTTGCACCATTATTAAGAAGTATGCCATTTGTTTTCAATAATGATAATGTGTATGAACACAAATTTAACAACCCGGTTTATCTTCCTGTAAATAAACCAAGTTTTGAAGATATTCATCTGTATATATCAACTGAAAATGGGGAACATCCTCCATTTGATTTTGGAACGTTCAAGGCAACACTAAATTTCAAGCAATTGTATTAAATATGTATTCACATGGTGACGAGGATGCTTTATTCATGCATTATCCACAACATGGTGGGTCTGGGACCCCTTTATTATTATATAGAGGTAGTCAAGTAAGACAAAAAGGACGTGGACTTGGCAGTTTTTTTTTATCTATTTTCAGAACGTTACTACCTTTAGCAAAACAATTTATTCTCCCTCACGCAAAATCAGCTTTAAAAAATATAGCAATCGATATTCTGGATGGAGGAAAGCCTGTAGTTGAAACATTGAGAAATAGAGGGATACAAGGATTAAAAGATGTGGGTAGAGGTATTACTAATCAGTCTGGTTCTGGAGTTTCAAGGAAACGTATCAAATCCAAAACCCCCTACATAGAATCTCGAAAAAAACCAAAACAACAAACAAAATCTATACAAGTAAAGAAAACTCAAAGACGTGTTGGTTTTAAAGGTCTTTTTGATTAACAATGGCTGGAAGACAAAACTTTTCAAGAAGTGAATTAGATATTCATAAAAATGGGGAATGTGATGTTTCTATTCTTAGCACTCAAATACTTGATATTTATCCCTCAAACTCTTGTCAAGACCCCTCAGCACCTGTTACTGTTATTATACGAGCTGCTGATATTGGTTATCTTGACTTAAATAAAACAAGAATGCTTTTTCGTCTAAGTGTGACTGATAACGAAAATAAAGCACTTAAAGCTGATGTACTTGTTGCCCCAGTTAATAATATTCTTCATTCAATGTTTAAAAGTTGTACGGTATACATAAACGAATTTAATATCACAACAAATCCTGATAATTACAACTACAGAAGTATCTTTGAACGTGAACTTCTATTCTCAAAAGAATTCAATAAAACACAATCAAGTCTTGCAGGATATATAAAAGAAACCAATCCAGAATCAGTGAGTATTACTGAAGAAGATTCCTTCAAAAAAAGATATACCTGGACAACTGGTGGAAAAAAATTTGAAGTAATTGGACGTCCTCATCTTGATATATTCTCACAAGATACATATCTACCTCCAGGTTGTGAATTAAAGCTTGTCTTTACACGAGCGCCAGCTGAATTTTGTCTACATGCGTCAGCTGATCCAGCAACTGGAAGTTATCGACTTAACATACTTGAAGCAAGATTAATTACATCACGTCATAAAATATTACCAGCTATTGCTTTATCACATTTAAAACTATGGGAAAAATATATTCTAGCTAATTACTACATGAATCGTGTTGAAGTAAAGACGTATGCTTTAGCTCAAGGTACTCAATCTTCAATCAATGAGAATTTAATTTCTGGTATACTACCTCAACGGATTGTTATCGCTATAGCACCAACATCAAATACTATAGGAACCTACAAAACCAACCCATTTATATTCAGAGACTTTGATTTAAGTGATATAACTCTTGGCGTGAGAGGTGATGAAAATGAAACAAGATCTTTACATGTTGACTTCAGGAAAACAAGTAGACGAGTAAAAGAAGCTTTATTCAATTTGTATGGAGCTCTTGGGATTGTAAATCAAGATACAGGTATTGATCTAACTGAGGAAGACTATTGTAACGGTCGGACATTTTTTGCTTACGATTTATCAGCTAATAGTGAAGCCCTAACACCCTTTCGTTACGGAAATATTAAAATTGATCTTAAATTCAGATCTGGAACAAAGCAACCTTTAACCGTCTTTGTGTATACTGAAACACAAAGCGTACTACATATTGATAGAAATAAAAACGTATTTTGGGGTGATCAAACTCAAAGATGAACACTTCTGAAGTAATGAGTGTTCTGGAAGGATTATGCCGATCCCGATCACAATATGATGTACTTGCAAGTGATCAATTACAAGATTATAAAATAACACGATATCCTGTATGTCTCGTTGTAAATACTGATCCGAGCTCAAAGAGTGGTCATCATTGGACGTCTTTTTTTATAAAAAATAGGAAGGCTTGTATAGAATTTTATGACTCGTATGGGCTAGGTATTGAATTTTGGTCTGAAGACTTTGTTAAATTTGTACATAATTCAGGTCATTGTCTTCTTGAAAATGCCAAGACGTTACAGAGTAAATACTCTGATGTATGTGGTTATTATGCATTATATTTTATATATAAACGTATGTGTGGATATTCTCCTCCTTATATTTATTGTATGTTCTCAAATAATACGTATGAAAATGATAGTAAAGTTAAAATATTTATTCAATCAAAATATTATTTATCATCAAATAAATATAAACACATTACAAATAATCATCAAATCTGTAAACATTATGAATAATAATAATAATAATAAATTATAATTGAATCCATTTTGAGAAATTATATCGTTTGTCTGTTTTATTCTGCATCTGCACTTTACGTCTTTTTTCTAATTTAGGAAAAGTAAAAGATGACATCCCATCTCCATATTGATTTCGTCGCGTTGATATTGGTTGTTTCGGTTTATTCCATATCTGATCCTTTACTCCTTTCGTAAATGTTGAATGAGTTACATCAGGATTTTTTCTCATTTGATTCACCACTTCTTGTAATCCCGGTAACCCTTTCCTTTTTGCATTTGAATATGATTTTACATTTTCAAATTCTTTCACAATTTGTCTAAAGTTAGAGTTTTTAATACTCTTATCATTGATCATAACTTGTGATTTATTATCAGCATAAATTCCTATTTTGTTCAGGTATCTTGAAATTTTTTGGAGTTTGTTATAATTTTTATCATGAGATAATGGACTCGGTCGTACTGAAGGCGTGAAGTTATCATATAAATCATCATCACTCACCACATGGTCATTATCTTCATTAAATTGATTTTCTTCATTATGTTCTGATTCTTTCTGCTCATCATCAGATTCATATTGATCAAATGATTGATCCATATGATGGTTGTAAATTTCTTCTACTTGCTCTTTACCATCGTCCTCCTGTAATTCCTCAGGATATACTGTATAATAATGAGATTGTTCAGTTGAGATTGTATCTGAAGGGGGTTTCTGATTATAATAGGGTGAGTATGAGACAGGTATAGGTTTAGTTGCTTTAAAATGTTTTTGAGCTCTATTTTTTCTTGATTCAGCACTAAACAATTTCATTTGCATTTCAGGAGTATTTTGTAGCATTGATTTTGTATGAGTAGCTGTATTTCTACCATTATTTGCTAAAATTTGGGTTTTTTGTGTTAATGAGTTGTATAACTCCTCACTTATTAATTTCATTCGTTTACCCATTATTTACTCAGAAAACTGGAAATCAATGAAGTAGCTATACTTGCTAGAATAGGTAAAAAGAATGCTCCTCCTGTTTGGAGTATTTGTTTTTTCTTATAAATTGGTGTTTGTTTGAGTGAGAGTGATTTTAGATGATACTTGTAAGGCCTCAGCTTTGCAACTGTTGATTGACCTATACGTACATTACCTACAAGTATATTTTTAACACAATCAGATATTGCTCGAATTTCTTCAGAAGAAGCATGTTTTACTAGATGCTGACAGTTATTTTTATTTTTACACTTTCGGATAAAACTACGATTCTCTACGACTCGCTTCATTGTTACTTCCTTGGTAGTTAATACGTGAATGATAAGTTTTATTATAAGTATGTGAACTAAATCACTTGTATTATCATTACTCTTTTAGTATCTGATCATAATGGATGGTAATATTAGAAAACTATACCTTAATCCAAAGTTCAAAGGTAGTTATTCAGGAATTAACACATTCAAAAAAACCATTTAAGATAAATATACACTAACACAGGTAAAAAAAGTGCTTAAGACAATTCCAACATATGTTCAGAACAGACCTGCAATCCACAAATTCAAACGAAGAAAAGTTATTGTTCATGGAATTGATGAGCAGTTTGTAATAGACCTCATAGATGTCTCCAAATATTCAAAACAAAATAATAATACAAAGTTCCTACTATGTGTTATTGATGCCTTTAGTAAATATGCTTGGGTACAAGGTGTGAAAAGTAAAGCTCCTCACATTGTATTAAAAGCGTTTAAAACAATTCTACAAAAATCTAAAAGGAAACCACGGTTTATTCAAGCTGACCGTGGAACAGAGTTTAAAGGTGTATTCAAGGAATACTGTGAATCAAGTGGTATAAAAGTATTTTATGTTAACTCTGAACTTAAAGCTTGTATCGTTGAAAGGTTTAATAGAACTCTACTAGAGAGAATCAGTCGTTTCTTACTACATAATTATATAAAAAATAAAAAAAATTCCAAAAATAAAAAGTATAAGTTTATTCATGTGCTATCAAAAATTGTGAATAATTATAATAACTCGTATCATCGATCAATTAAATTCTGTCCTTCTGAGGTGAATAAAAATAACGAATTCGAAGTGTGGATGAATTTATATGGATGAACTGAATTACTTTCATGTAAAAAACGATTATTTAAAAAGGGGGACAGAGTTCTTATCTCAATTTATAAAAATAAATTTGAGAAAGGGTATGATCAGAAGTTCCATGGTGAAGTCTTTACAATTTCACATTCTAACAACTCTAACCCAAGAATGTACTATCTCGTGGATTCTAAAAATAATGATGTTGAAGGAGGGTTTTACGTTCAAGAACTTTCACATGTTTTGTATAAGTAGAATTGTTATTACTTGAACAGTCTCACTTGATTTTTGATCTTCCTAGTTATCACTTCTATTTCAAATTTTGTAATTTTCCTCTATAAAAAAGGTAAGTAATAAGTCAAAATGGAGACTGAACTTGTAGAATTGATTGTAAAAGCTATAATAAGTATTTTTAATTATTTTAAAGTTTGTGTAAAAGGCGAGAAGACTGAAGAGGATAAACTGAGTGAGAAGGATCGCGTTGATCAGTAATCATTACTCCAGCTACTAGGACTTTTAAAAATGGAAGGGACAACTGGTGGGTATTTTTGTTTTATAAAATCAAAATTTTAAATAAATGATTTTATTTATAAAGTATTTAAAAATGTTTTTATCTTTAATTTGTAGATAACATCCAACCTCAGTACAATCCTGAAACATATATCGATACGAGGGTTAAATGTTGGTTTTCCGAATTTAATGGTGCTGGTTATGTTAATATGAAAAGAACAACTCAGGCTAAAAATGAAATGCGAATAAATTTTGATGTTAAACATACTCCACAAATCATTAAGATGCTTCTTCATCAGTATATGATTCCGGGATACCCTCTAGCTGAAATTCAAAATACTATTTGTGAATGCTATGATAGTTTCTATAAATATGATGGGAATAACAGGATGTATGATAATGTTGATGAAACAGATAAGATAGATAAATAAAGAGTATAAAACCTGTATACAAACCAAAATAATATTTCATTTATTACTCATAACCTGTAGTTATAACATATCATTCATATCAATTTTCATATATCATATTACTTAACGTTCAGAAATATTCATACAAAAATTTTCTCATTTAATATGGAGACGTCTTCATCACAAGATTTAGCTACTGTGGACAAATTGAAACAACGCAAAGTCGGGTTCCATTGTATGAAATGTACAAAATGGGAATTGTCGAAATTCAAAATAATTTGTGGGACATGTGGTGGAAAACAGGTGGTGATAACTCAAGATGATATCGAAATTAAGATGGATTATCGTACACTTGTAAAACTTGTGAAACAAATTTCCAAAAATCGTGTACATTACAAACATTTTAAAAATAATAAAAGTATAGACAGAATCAGATTGTAGTAATGTTCATGTGTAAATAAATCTATTTGTTTTTTGTAAATACAATACACGACTCATCTGGGAATATATTATTTCGTAATCGAAAACGATCATCTTGTTGCTGGCTACAATCTATAAAAAGATATCCATGTGGGGTGTTTACACTTTGTTTAAAAGCATCTTCAGTTACATTACATTTACGTCCACAATTCATACGTTGACCAACTTTATTCACTACCTGTGATTCACTTGGGTTTTTAAACAGACAGATATACTTTGCATTTGTTGTAAGTATACGTAAACCATCATGAAAAAAATTTTGTGTTAAAAAAATAATACTGCAATTTCAGTGGTGAGATCCTCTGACGAATGCATTCATTACTTCTTTAGATTTTGATGCTTCTTCCATTAAATCATCTAGAATATATAAATATGGGGTAAGATTATTATCACCATAAATCTCTGGGAGACCTTCATGAAACAATATATTTGGATTTATTTCATGAAGTTGATGATGTAACTTCGGTTGTTTGATTCCATAGCAAAATACTATATTTGATATTTTTGGCTCCATTATTTCATTCATGCGGAGTAATATTTCTTTTGTTAGTTCACTTTTCCCAGCTTGTGTTGGTCCTGCGATGACAAAGGTGAATGGAGTATGTAGCGTAGGATCAAAATCATAAACCTATATGATGACTGTTGAGAGAAGAATGAGATGAAATTGGTAAAATAATTGAGATAATATACGAGATAAAGATAGAATAAATTTAAGTAAAAATATATGAGATGTGAGAAATTTGCTGGGATATTGGGATATTGGGATATTGGGCTATTGGGATATTGGGACATTGGGACATTGGGACATTGGGCCAGAATTTACCTTCAGGCTATTTCGTATATAGTTACAATGTAATACATACCTTCTGTTCATATAAGAAGTGTAAAAGACATGGAAATGTGTGCTTGATATATAGTGCTATATAGAAGCACGTGATCGGGATATAGATTCTTGTTGAGACAAGAAAAAATATTAACGTTGGATTCTTGAGACAAAACGTTTGGTGGATAAAATTAGAAAGGTTGGTGAACTTTGGAATTCTTGGAAAGGGTGCGCCATGGGGGTTAGGTTAAGCTCATAGGTATATACCATCTATAATAAGGATGCACACACAGCCTTACCACATTAAATACAACCCATGTATGTATGTGAAATCTGCTCATACGATTTAGCACACAGAAAATCCGGTCCATTGAATAAGATACCCCTGTATGAAGGATAGGAGCGTTAATCTTATAGTGTTGACCTTAAGGATATAGATATAGGGATAAATATATAGGGATATATAGATATAGCATATAGAAATATACGGCGGTACCCTTTGATCCCATGCACCACCATTGATTTGATTGACAGGAGGGCGGGGCTAACTCACTAATCCGGTTGCTCACGCTCCAGACCCCTTATACTCACTACTCCTATGCCCTAGAACTCCACAAGGTTACAAGTAAAAGCAGAAATGGGAAAGAAAAACCAAGTTGAAATTATTTTGAATTTTCTATTTTAATTTTCCATGGTCAACGTAGAAGAAATGTAATAAAAGTCGGGAGAGAGAAAAAAGGGAGGTCAAAGAGACGGGAGTTTGTAATGCACATTGAGCTTCAGTTGGACATAAAAGGAAAGGGTTATTCTGTACAATCTTCTAGTCAGGCTTTAATGGGTATTCAACTATTTTATTAGTATACTCTCTCCTACTTTCTCCGGTTTAGCACCTCCACCGTCACTACGACTACAACAACGACCCAGGCTCTACTGCTCTACGACTATGACCCTGCCGTGTTGCACAGAGATAATGCATGTAGCACACGAATGTTGTTGTAGCTGTAGTTGTAGTTGTCGTCTTATAGTGAAACAGAAGAATGTTGTGGGTTTGGAAGGGAGTAAGAGAGGCATGAAGGCTACTGACTACACGGAGCCTTTCCTTACTACAGTAAATACATGCCAAGAGCGCTATTTATACCTACAACTACTAGGAAATAGTCTTAATTATGACGTAATTGATCCAGACGCACACCTGACAACAAGAACCTGCTCCAAATTACCTTTCCTCCACCTTCCTCCATACAGTTAAAATATTAAACGGAAGAGTAGTTTCTACTTAATGCGAAAATTCATTTTCTAACGACAAAACACGTTGTTTTGAATCTGACTTTTCTTGGTGAATGCCATCGTTTGAGTTGACGAATCAATACTACCTATTCCCAGTTTTACATTATTAAAAAACTAACGTATATACTTTAAGGTTTCATTCTAAAAATCGTTTTTGTGATAATATTTCAATACAAATTGAAAACATAGTTGCTAAAAAATGTAAGCGCTGTTTTTTTCGAAAGTTTTGAAAATATTTAATTAAAGAATTTTAAATTTATTTAAAACACTATTTTTTCGAGCCCTGCTGCTACGAAAATACTTTACGATGCGTAACTGTAAGGCGTAGAGCATTATTGACACAGTTCAAAAGGAAAGCATATCTTCTGTGACGAAACAAAACGACCCATATCCAATTTAAGCTACAAGCAAAATGAGCTATGTCATAAAAACTAAATAAGAAACATGCGTAAAATGTTAATTAAGAGTTTTAGAAAAGTGTAAAATGAAAAATGCAAAATGTCATATTTAAATGTTTCTGAAAAGGTGCAAAATGATCTAATTCCATTTTTTTGAAAAGGTGCAAAATGTTCTATTTAATTGATCTAACCACATATTTGAATATATTTGAAGTTATAGTTAATATTGTGTTTAGGTAAAAATGGATATGGGTCACTTTCGTTCTTCACAGATGATATAAAAAATTGCACAAATTTTAAAAAACATGGAATTTCAATATTTTGCACATTTCAGAAATCATCTAAATGAAAGTTTGTTCATATGCCGAAGAAAAAAATTCAAAACGCTACGCTTTTCAAAAAAACACACAAATACAAAAAAAATGTACATTTATTAAAAACCTTGTAAGAAAACGGCATGAAAGGTCCAGAATTCTTTTTCTACTTGTTTCTTCTCACAGTTACAGGCAACGCATGAACTCACACCCAGATCCTTCACAATTTGTTCCGTCCCCTATGTATAGACACTTGGACATATCCCCTGTAATTACTGATAATTTAGTATGGTTGCTTCAAGATCTTCAGAGATGTACTGGGCAATAATGTGCTGTGTGTGGGTGTGTAGAACGCGTGGAATGTGATCCGTCTGAGTGCATCTTTAAGATGTAAACTGCTATTTAATATAATATTCAAGGAACCGTGATGAACCCTCAATCCCTTTTCAGATTCTGGGGTTTTCACATTTCAAGTTTCCACTATATGAGAAATTGAATTAAACCAAAATCCCTATCTTATGCCCAGTGCTAGTGACATTCTTACTTCCATATTTCCATTGCCATGAATTATGAAGAGTGGAGAGTTGTTCAAGTAGCTAAACCAAAACCAAGGAGAGCAGCAAAATGCTAAGATGAAGTACTAACTCTCCACACCACATCATTACATCTTCCCATCTTACCTCCTCACATGCGGTTTTCAAGGAGATAATATTATGTAATCGAAAATCTTGAGTGGGGCTCCTCATTAAATTAATTTGGAAACCAGTACGAGTAGTAGTACTCCTATAGTACTACTAATAAGAGAAGCCAATTTATTCCTCCCAAAAACAGAATCTCAAAAAGACACAGTGATATGTGCTCAAGGACAGACATATGTAAGTAGGTATGTATATTACACATAATACCCTTGTCAAGCTCTTGCTGGACATTTTTGACATCTTTTTGAAATTAAAATTGAACCTGGAACGACACATATCGTCGGTGAAGAGTCATTCTGTCGTAAGTCCATACGATTCTAAAAATCATTGTGTCGCAATAGTCGCAAGTCCATTCAATTGGTAGCTGCTGTCGAGGTCGCTTCCGCGTTGTCCTTTGCATTAGGTGGGGGTGGTATGCTACTGACTGTATTGTACTCATGACGTACGCTTATAAGTCGTCCATAAAAGATGTAATAATAATTCTATTTCAAAAAAGTGCAAAACGTTTTATTTACATGCTTTTCAAAAGTGCAAAATGTTCTATTTGCATGCTTTTCAAAAGTGCAAAATGTTTTAATTCCATAAAAGTCGTCCATAAAAGATGTAATAATAATTCTATTTCAAAAAAGTGCAAAATGTTGTATTTACATGTTTTTGAAAAGTGTAAATTGTTCTATTTGCATGTTTTTCAAAAGTGTAAATTGTTCTATATACATATTTTTGAAAAGCACAAAATGTTCTAGAAATTAAATTTTTATTACGTCTTTTGTGAACGACCCCTAAGTGTAAGTCATGAGTACAATACAGTTAGTAGCATACCACCCCCACCTAATTCATAGGACAACACGGAAGCGATCTCGACAGTATTTAGCTACGAATTGAATGGACTTACGACAGAATGATTCTTCACCGACGATATGTAAGTTTTCAAGCTGTAGCATAAGAAGCAATAATAATAATGTTATCTATTAAGACAGGGAAATGCGCAATATTCTTTTTTCTGGTTTGATTTTCAATTTTGATTTTCTTGCACTTCTTCTTACACTACACAACACGCCTGACTGAATTTAATTTTATTGACTACACAGAAATAAATCAAATATATTATATAACTTATTTTACTTTAAATCTAGGTAAGTCTAATTGATTTTTCTAAAAACAGGAAGAGCTAGTTTTTTTCGCAAATATCATCTTGTACAGGCTCCTACGACTAGAACTTCAACCTATTTCCTCCTTTCTCTGCTCGGTACTATATTCAAAAACTAATCCGAATCCGAATTTCCAAATTCATACATGCTCATAAATCCGAAATTGTCTAGGGAAATCAAAATACAGATTCACAGATAGATTCTACAGAATTTTTGTTTTGCTTGGACTGTGAAAGACTTTTTACCATGCCATATAACATCCTTTTTCCTTTATTAGTGTTTTTCTATCTAGATCCCTATGAGATCCTTTTGATTCTTTCACCATTTGAACACTTGTCGCTCAGTTCACGACAAATAATAATAATGTTATAGGGGGTAATTTCAATTTTTCCAAATTGCTTTTATTCATATTTTTTGTGTATCTCTTCTTTCTGTAATAATATTTTTTAATCGTGAACTGTTGCATTACTTTGTATTTTGCTTGGGTAATTTTTTTACGTAAATATTATGTATATGTGTAGGCAGTCTTTTGTATTAGCTTACGAGCAAAACGCACCAACGTATCCTCACGGATTTTTCCGCCATATTTGTTTTTAAAAAGAGCATCCAAAATAACTTAGATTTGCTTAACAACATGGTGCGCTTTATGAGTTTTTTTCGATAAAATTATTTTTAGAAAAAACAAAAGGCCATAAATTGCATATGTAATGGTTTTTTCATCCTTATTATTGAATTTTAGTCAAAGTTTTGAAACTTTATCTTTGAAATTTTTGTACAAAAAAATATTTCAAAGTGTAAAAATTTTTTAAAATTTGGAAAAAACCAAATTTTTTGTTATTACTACAGTAACGTGCTCTAAAATTTATGAAAAAACCAAATTTTTAAAATTTTCAAAATTAAAATGTTTTTGTATTTCTTACACTTTGAAATAGTTTTTCTTACAAAAATTTCAAAAAAAAAGTTTCAAAATTTTGAATACAATTTAAAAATGTGGATAAAGAAACCATTACATATGCAATTTAAGGCCTTTTTCGTTTTTTGAAAAATAATTTTATCGAAAAAAACTCATGAAGCGCACCATGTTGTTAAGCAAATCGAAGTTATTTTGGATGCTCTTTTCAAAAAAAACATATGAAGGGAAAATCCGTGAGGATACGTTGGTGCACGTTGCTCGTTAGAGTAGGCATTATGGGTAATTCCAAATAAATCAATTTTTTTAGCATTATGCAATGTATTATATATTATACAGTTTCGATTTTCACTTGGAAAGTACTCCGATATTCGATATTAATGTTTCTGCATAATTCATTTTTTTGTAGCTTTCTACTTATATTAGTATGTATGGCCTCTATGAGTAGGCCATATTTGTAATTTCCAATTTCTAGAAAGTGACGTGACCTTTTCGAACAATAATGTTCAATTTATATGTAGTATATGCTTTTATTGCGGAAATAAAAACATTCAACTCAAAATATAGATATAAAAGCTCCCCTCGAAATCTAGCTGGCGCCAAAGTTCTAAATTGAAATCAGAATCAAAGTTGAATAATTAAATCAATCAAATATGCATGTAGAGGGTATTCATAAAGTTCAAAGTCAGTGGACACAGGAAGCAGACGCTAGTTTTTGATTGCTGAGAGAAGGTTCTTTGTGTATTTAAATATTTAACTATTTAAATATGAGAACCTATATTTTTCTGCATGATTCTTCCTGTAATTATCGGTCAACTTCCAGAAAAAAACTTTCAAAAGTTTTGAAACAGGAACATAGCAGAGGCAGAGGGAAGCTTACAGTGACATAGAGCGTGTGCTTAAAATATCCATACATTTCCTCCAGCGACCCACGACGATATGGGTTGTTCCAGGGCCGGATAATGTGGCCAGCGCAGGCAGCCCCCGCTGCCTGAATTTTCAAAAAACATGTAAATGGAACATTTTGCACTTTTAAAAAACAGGCAAACAAAATATTTTGACTTTTCAAAAACAGGCAGAATCAAAATTTTTGTACATTTCAATAACATGAAAATAAAATATTTTCCACTTTTATCAAAACATGTAAATAGAATATTTTGCACTTTTTTGAATCAAGTAAAAAGAACATTTTTCCCTTTTTTAAAACATGCAAATACAACATTTTGCTTTACCAAAGAAAACCATCAATAAAATCAAAATGGTGGTTTTTGTATCGAAACAAATTGTTGCCTAAAACCAATTCCTTCGTCCGGCCCTGGGTTGTTATATTTTTTAAAGTTAGTAAAAAAAAGTTGTAATTCTATACAATTTAATCTTCTATTCAATTTTCCCTCGTTTCCCTCTCTTTCTTTATCTGTAGCCCGGCATGTATTTTTGTTAGCTTACTTTTTTAAATCAATTCGCATGACTCTCACGATAGAGATGAAAGACGAAACCAGGGCAGAGCTGCTCGCTCAACTATGTATATTGTGGACTCTGGAAGATCGTGGTCAAGTCTCGTACATGCATTTGAATTTGAATGGGAAGTTTTAGCCTGAGCGTCTCCGTTTGTCTACACGTAGATAGTAGTAGTAGTAGTAGTAGTCCCGAATGTATCACTGAATTTCTGTAATGCCTCAATGCTCAGACTCACTGGTCCCACACGGTATTTCCAGAATTACTACCTACAGAATCAGAAATCTACTATTTGCCGACAGTCTCCCCTTGCGTAGGTGCTGGTTTTACGTTTTTTAATTGGATGCCGCAATTTAAATTATGGACTAATAAAATAGCGTTGGATTTTGAACTGAAATACATTAAAAAAAATTCCCAAAACAGTTTGAAATAAATATATAATTCGACGAAGGCTTTGGGTCTATGTTTAAAATATATTGTGGCGTCAGTTTTATTATTATTATCAGCTATTATTTCATATTTATTGTAAATCGTACCTCGATCGCTATATCATATACTGTGTTATTTTGGCATCTTTCTGTATAAGGAAAGCAAATTGGCGAATAAATAAGTCTATTATTATTATTGCACACTCGTAAATAAAATTTTCCGGTGTAAAATTTCTTTGTTTTGCATTAGGTTTGTTTTACTAACCATAGGTTAGGAGTTGGGAGCAGGCTATAGCATCCAGTCCAGTGGTCATGGTTTTATATACCCGTTCACCTACTAACCCACACCCCCAGGGTGTAGGAAAGATCGTAAAGAACAATATAGTTTTGTGTGTTTTGAACCTGTATAATTATATGGAGCGCTTACTGTGTACGTTGGAAGCATATCGTCTGCGAAGAACCAAAATGACTTATATACACTGTTACCTAAAAACAATATCAACTATCTACAAAAATATTCAAATTCGACTTGAGAGCACTTAAATAGAATAATTTTGCACTTTTTAAAAATATGTGAATAGAATATTTTGCACCTTTTCAAAAATATCTAAATACAACATTTTGCACCTTTTCAAAAACATGGAATTATAAAATTTTGCACCTTTTCAAAAACATTGAATTAGCACATTTTGCACCTTTTCAAAAGCGTGGAATTAGAACATTTCGCACCTTTTCTAAAATATGTAAATAGGACATTTTGCATTGTTGAAAAACATGAAAATAGAACATTTTACCATTTTCAATAACTCTTAATTAACATTTTACGCATGTTTCTAATTTTGTTTTTATGACATAGCTCATTTTGGTTGTAGCTTAAATTGGATATTGGTCATTTTGGTTTTTTACTGACGATATGATACATAATTATAATAATATATTACATATATTATAATAAATTGTGACATTTTCGATTTTTATCGGGAAAATAACATATGACCGTACCATATATGACCGCTATGAGCGTAGTAATAATAGTAGTAGCTGAGGGTCTATCACCCATTCAGTCTACACTTGCGGTTCTTGAAACAAAAATTTATGTATTGCAGATTGCAGTTGAAACACAATACTAGATAGGCATCTGTGTATTTTCTGTATTTTCTCGAACAGACCCTTGAGCTATAATTTTTCGTAGAGGTCTAGCCTCATTTAAAATGCATCCCGTGCATTTACAGTCTATCATTTAGTATGTAACTACCTACCTTGGTATACAGACTTATGTATGGGATTTGGTACCCATAAGGCTCTACTAGAGACAGTACGATACAAAATTATTATTTGTATTTGCTAAAGCATTATTTGCATTACTCTTTCTCCTCAAGGTTCGTTGTCCGACTCTGTGGTTCTGTGAGGTAACTACTACCATAGTTGATCTTCATGTAGTGACTTTACTGAATTTTATATTGCAAACTGAGGAAACGTAAACACATGCATTCAATTATTTAAAACAGATGATTTTGCACTTCCGACATACAGAGCTTGATTTTTCACTGTATCTTATGAATGCATATTTAATTGAATGCCTTATTATAAATTATTCTACTTTTAGCAAATGCTCCTTGAAAAATTACTTTTAGCACGTTTAATAATTAGGTATGGCATTACTTACTATGCAAACTTTAAATAAAAATGCTTAAGAGTTTTATTAAGCTACATGTATGTAAATTAGCCCACGTAAAACTGGGAATTTGCGAAAACTTTGAATATCTAATTGGAACAAGTTGCACAGTTGAACCTTAGTCTGTTATTTAATAAAAAAATGTAATTATTAAACAATTAACAGGGCCGGATAATGTGGCCAGTGCAGGCAGCCCCCGCTTCCTGAATTCTCAAAAAACATGTAATTGGAACATTTTGCACTTTTAAAAGACAGGCAAACAAAATATTTTGCCTTTTCAAAAACGTGCAAAATCAAAATTTTTGTGCATTTCAAAAACATGGAAATAGGATATTTTCCACTTTTTTTAAAACATGTAAATAGAACATTTTGCACTTTTCTGAATCAAATAAACAGAACATTTTGCACTTTTCTAAAACATGTAAATACAACATTTTGCTTTATCAAAGAAAACTATCAATAAAATCAAAATGGTGGTTTTTGTATGGAAACAAATTGCTGCCTAAAATCAATTCCTTCGTCCGGCCCTGACAATTGAACTAAATCTTGTCATAACATTTTACACGTTATAAAATATGCGCTGACTGCACTGATGCATACATTATTGATGAAGTATTATCTAACTTGGTATTCTTCAAAATCTTTTAATTAAATTGCGTTCTTGAAAATACATTTAGGTATCTTATTTGTCTTACAAGGTACAAGGTAATAATCCGAATTTTGCCTGATATTTTCACTTCACATGTAACTCATCTAGATTTCCATATGTTCACTGCTCCATTAAATTAAATTTCAATTCACAGTTTTTGTTCTCGCCTTCCCTCTATTCTCAGTACCTATATTCCTATGTCTGTCGGTATACTTTGTTTAGTTATGTGTCACTCTGTGAGCAAATAACATTCAACTCGTCCCATGTTCAAGCACATTATACATAATTACATGCTCACTCGGTTAGTATTGATTATCAGTATCAAGTAAGTAGACCATTTCCACTCCTTTTGTGATACTTCCGGAGTCCGGGCGTCCGGGTTAGGGATCTGCAATGGTTTGATACTCTGCAATAATTTGACTACCTCATCCCACTATCCCATGCTGCGGGTTTTTACGGCTTACGGTTTATGGTTTACGGTGTGGACCTAAATTATGCAGCTTATGAATGTAATGAATCATAGAGCAGACAGCATATAGTATTTCATGGCATCACAATAACGTAACATGTCTGGTCCTGGTCCTGGTCCTTATGTATGTAAAAGTGTAGGATGTGAGTATGGACTCCATTACCTACACGCCTACATTTGCTTTTAAAATTCAAACCTGTACGTACGTAGGTAGTCAAGTGACTGACGGACACAAGCTATGATTGCGATATTCACTCAAAGCTTACACAATATCCTGTGCTTATGTCATGTGCTTTCTCATATGTTCTTGCTCAATTAAAATGTACATGTTACATTGCGATTAGAAGAGCTATCATATTTAAATGAAAGATAAACACATTATTTCTCAACCCACAACTGGATATTTTACGCTTTGCGTACAATTATTTCTTACATGTATTTAGTCACCCCGTCATGCTCATAGAGCTCCATCACTGTTTGTACATACTTAATGTTTCTGTAGTAACGTACCCACATGTATAGTGGAAGTAGATATACACAGACACTTTCAGATAGGGATCCGGATGCCAGCTCAAAAACTCCATAGGAATTTGGAAACGTTTTTAGAAAATGGGAACTAAACATTTTTTAAAGCAGGGTTCCTTTGATCTGTATTTCTTAAAATTTCCAACACAGATTACATATGCAGATAGTGCAATTTGTTGAGGGAATATCGTAAATAATTTTTTGATAACGAACATCTACTGTACTGTATCCTTCAATTTGTGCCATTATTTAAGTCAAAATTAAGTTTGCGTAATTTTGCGCTGTGAAATTTAAATTTTTGTACGTATTTGTAATAATGTGTTTTTAATTTAATCTTTTAACATTTTGAATTTTAACGGGACTTTAGAAATTTTAAAAACCAACTTAGCAAACTTTCAATATTTCCGTAAATTGTAGTCTTAAAATATTAAAATAGGAATATTGCCATCCCTACCTTCAACTATAAGTAGTATGCACATGTCTGATGAGGACTGTTATGCCATACAGCCCAATTGGAAAATGTGAGTATGTCACTTTTTGTGTGAAAGGGACGCCGCCCGTGGGCTCCACACATCCCCATTTGTAATCAAAAGATCCCTCGTATATATTTCCTTTGATCATAATTGCAACACTCATTTTCATTTGTAATGATGCTCAAGGGAAAAAAAATGCCTATCCCAGAATCCAGAGATACGGATCCTGAATCTAGAATTGACACGAGACACTTGAGTGAAAGTCAAAGACAAAGTCAACTTCAAATAAAAAGCAAGCCTTATGGTAAACTAGCAAGGAAACTCCTACCCTATAAGTTATACGGCGAGTGTGTGTGTATGAGTAGCTTTCACAAACAAACTCAAGTACTCAAGTCTCTCGTTTAAAATTTTCAAAGTGACAAATCGCATCAAACTTATTTTTACTTTACCTTTGTATAGTTTTTTTACCCTTTCTCCACACACCTTTCACATAAACGACGAACATATAAACGAGACTAATGTGGCACATCCAAATTCTTTTTACAATTTTCTACTATATAGTACTATACTGCTTAAGGCTTAAGATTTACGAAATATAAAACAAAAATAGGAAAGAAAAGAAAGCAAAATGGAATGGATCTTGAATTTCGGTTGAGTTTTAGGTGTTTGAATGATGAAAGTATTCTAGTTTCTTTTCATAAAAATCATTTAGTTGAGTAAAAAGAGAGGCAAAAATGGGTTGTCTCTCAAGACGACTTTCTTTTTGAAAAACTCTATTTGAGAGAGACAAAGAAGGGACTATTCTTTATCCTTCTCTTCCAGGCGTAGTTTCAAATGACTTGAGCATTGTTTCTATCCCCATTTTAAGCATCTTAACCATTAGTGGCGAAACGTGGGGAAATTCCCTTCGAAGGCAGGGCTGTTAGATATATAGGGAGGGAGTGGAGGGACCCGGCGACGGGAACTGGGAACTTAAAATCGAGTTTAGCAATAAAGCAAATCATATCATATTATACTCTAAACGACTGTCTTAATTATGAGATTAACTTTTATAAATTTTAATGCACAATTTAAAAAGCAATAATAATTTTAAACATAAAAGTTAACGCAAATTAAGGCAAGCAAAATTGTTTATTTTCATCGGTTTTATTTATATAATTTAGGTATGAAACTCTTTAAGGAATTGCTTTTAGGCAGTAATTTGTTTCCATACAAAAACCACCTTTTTGATTTTATTGATGATTTTTTATGGTAAAGCTAAATGTTGTATTTACATATTTTATAAAAGTGCAAAATGTTCTTTTTACTTGATTCAGAAACGTGCAAAATGTTCTATTTACATGTTTTGAGAAAAGTGCTCAATGTTCTATTTACATGTTTTGAGAAAAGTGGAAAATGTTTTATTTCCATGTTTTTGAAAATTCAGGCAGCGGGGACTGCCTGCGCATTATCTGGCCCTGGTCTTCAGATTTAAAAATGACCTATTCAAACAATATTTCTACACTAACATGATATAACAGCACCAGAGTAATTCAAGTGCATTTTGCTTTATTTGGCCAGAATTTTGAAAATTTACTTGTTAGTATTTTACTGCCCGGTTCCTAGTCTTCTCCCGACTGTCACAGATTCGTTTTTCATCCTTATTCTATTATCTAAAATGCATACATTTCAGAATTAAAATAAAGCATTTTAATTTTCAATTTTGTATTTTACTTTTTAAATATTATTAAAACCAAAAGTAATTTTTCATAAAAATATGTCTAGTTTAGATATTTAAGATATTAAAATTTTTGTTTGATCTTCTAAATAAGTTACTACAAAATTTTAACTTAATAAAAAACAGTTTTAAACAGCAAAATCCCTATATTGTACTTTCTAAGTTTGTTCGTTTGTTGTACTAGCCAAATTTTCTAATTACTTGTGTTTTTTTAAAACTGAAAACATTGTATTATTAATTTTGTTTTGGTACTGACTGATGTACCTCAATATTTCAAGCTTAAATTTGTGAGAAACTTTGTCTGATTAATTTACATTGAGAGTAATTGAGACCAGGGCACATTTTAAATCGCATGTTTTGAGTGAGTGGAAATTATTCTGATTGCATACATTTTTAATATGCTAAACGTTGTAACCCAATGAACCACAACCGTTTTGGTATGGTCTTGTAACCGTTAAATAACGTTTAAATCGTTTTCGTAATAAATAAACCATTATAAAACGTTGAAATTAAACCGTCTAAAATGGTCAGAACGTAACGCATAGTTTTCGATACTGGCAAGTTAAAATATTGCGGTAATATATCGCTACCAAAAACCGCTCTAATATCGTTAATAAACCGTGGAAATATTGCCATTTTTATAGTTGTATCATATCGTCATACGATGGTTGTAAAATCGTTGAAAAATAACGATATTCTATGCAACTTATTTAACGATAAAAATGACCCTAGTCTAAAACCATATTACTTCAAACCATTATCATACACATTGAAGTTGCAGCTGCAGCTGGACTAATCAGTTTATACTTCATTCTACTTTCATATTTTTATATTTGAAGTTAGCTAAGTAATTTGCAATTACAGTGACTTAATATTTTATACAACTAAATTGTTGCACCTATTAATGTGTGGTTTTGCTAATAGTGGTTTTAAGTATTATACTTGATATTCGTGAAATACGATAAGTCAAAGTGTTAAATGAATTTCATAGTACTACTGGTGCAACGGCAGCTGAATTTCCTATAACTAACAACAGCGTAGTGTTTTAGTGATTATGTCGGCGAACTTAATGTTTTGCTTGACCGTCGACCTCGATCTCACCATCTGACCTTGTACGAGGATGTGTCATTGTCCCTTAACCGAGTTATCTAGTTAACCAATAACAGTTTACTCGTAAATGTACGCCAACTAAAGTTACCTTCACAATTTTATTGTAGAAGTTAACTCTAGTTATAGTCACTGGTGAAATCATGGTCAACCTGCAGACGATTCTACGCTTTTGCTCGATCACTGCCATTGCACCTGTGACATTATGATTCAATTCAGCTGAACGATTAAACATTCGTCAACATCAAACATAACTATGTACCTCCGAATGAGTGTAGTTGCATTGCGCACATTAAAATTAAATGTCTTTAATTCGTGTCACTTTAGTTGCAAGTTCATTTTAGTCGAAAGCAGAAAAAACTAAATCAGCTGGACTTCTCAATCCTACGTGCAAGTTCTGCCTTCGCAGTGTAAAAATATGAAGATAATTAATACACGTGCAGAAATTAAACTATTCGTAGTTGTTGGGAAATGAAAAATCACAGCAATTAGTTAATGCATTAGTATATGAGTGTACAGCAGCGACTTAATCTATAAACGATTTCAACTGTGTGTGATAGTTATTGGTGTGATATGAAGATATTGATGAGTTTGACGATATTAGTGGAAAATAAAAGTTTTACTTTCTAACCAAGTTATTATTTAAAGGAGCATAAATATTTAATCAGGTTATAGTTTCAGTAAAGGAATTTGCTAGCGTTAGAGTACCGTTTTAGTAAAGCGTAATGGGAGCGTTCAAAATTATCGTTGCAATAGCGTTGTTTTGCAGCGGTTCTCAATCGTCACTGCCGCGGACATTTTATCGTTGCGCTATCGTCAGCGAGTAACGTTATGCATACGATTTAACGATAATTTTTTACGCAGCACAAACGATAAACATACGGTAGTGGTTCATTGGGAAATGTTCTCTATAGCCTCTACCCATGTTACAACTATAACGTAACGTATTTACATGGTATTACTAATACAAACTAAAAGCATCTAGCTTGTCTACAGATCCAGCTAACTAGTACAATACATTCCTCTCATTTCACACTTTTAGAGCAGAAGACTAATTATACGTACATAAGTGTATACATACAGTATACATATACAGTATAGGCAAATAATTTTTCATAAATGTTACTTCATCCCGACACATCTCCTGCGGCGGCTCCGCATCTACACATAATAATATGATTACGTCCACATGAATTTTACATTAGCCCAAAGTCCAAACCAAAAGACGTTTAGACTTGAACCATAGACAAGGCGGTAAGAACTAGAAGTTCTTTCCCAGAGTGCTGTACTCTAAAAGAATCTTGAGCTTCATACAGAACTATATAGGTATGTAGTTTCGTAATTTTAGATTGGTCATCAGTGAAGTGCAAGGAAAATACTTGATTAAATTATAAAACTGGTCAACGCAAACGCCAACGGCAGCGGAAGGAAGGAAAGGAAATTTAAAGTGAAAGTGGGAGAGAAAGTCAAATCCAAAACCAAAGCCAAAGTCATAGTTGCGCTTCTATTATATAGCTCCTGGCATCTGTATATATAGCACATGATAATACAAGGCTAAGTTCTAAAGCTGTGTAATCAAAAATATGAGTTGAAATAAGTTAACACATGCAAATGAGCTGACAAGATATATAGCGTATGTCGTATGTGACACATAGATCCCACTTTAGGTATAGATTGGACTTTCAAAGGGGGGAGTAAAAGAGAGGATTCTATGGTAACCATGGTAAAAACTATATATGCTGCATATAGTTTATTGTTGGTTGGTATCGACGCTTGAAAATTGCTGTGTTAAAGCCCACACGAGCCTACCTATACATACATATGTATATTTGTAGAAACAGAAAAGTGAGGGAAATTTCCTCGACTCTATTAATTATTCACTCATGGAGAAAGTTTTGACGCGGAAAGACGGAAAAACGACAGAGAAGAGTGAGTGTGAGTCTCTTTTCTAATTAAGTTTTTAATCTTTTTTACCATTTTCTTCAAGGAAACAATCAAACTTTTATCAAAATCTCTTCTTTTAGACTAAAACAAAAATTCAGGGACGAGTTTGGAGGGAGGCATGTGGGGCTGTTATGGCTGTAGCCATATCATCATTACCAGCACCATTACCAGTACGAGTGCGAGAGCCAGAGCCAGAGCCGATTTGATTAGAGATGTAGAAATGTAGAGAAAGTAGAAAAACTGGAGAGATGAGGAAGAATAGAAATAGGAAAATACTAGGAAAGAGACGTTAAAATTGATAATCTTATGTAAACTAAACTACCTCTCGTTCTACATACAGAAAATATGACAAAGCGCCTTAACTGAGATCTTTCAAAACTTTTCTGTCCTATTGTTTGAAGAGACTAAATTTTCATTAATTGCTTTTACACATTCCACTCTCTCCCAGTTCATGATTACTGTCTGACTCTGACTTTGAATACTCTCCACGGATGAGGAATAGCTCCAAATTATTTTCTTCTTCCCTTTATTTTTTTTCATTTTTTTGGCTACTAAACTCTCAACCTGCCAAAATCCGATCCGTTTTTAAAGTTGTCCAAGGGAGAGCCGAGAGCGAGTGTGGTGGCGGAGGGGGAAATGTCAGACTTGGGCAGATAGGACTTTAGTGGAAGTGGTCTTTTAGACAAGTTAATTTGTTCCAAAACTATGTAATGACCATACGTTTACACTTTTTAACTGTCCCTAATCACACCTCCTACTCCTACTACAACTCGCTTATTTTTCTCGTAGCTCTCCACATGTGACTATTAACTAGTTCGTGTTCAGGTTTCAGTTGGAAAGGTATAGACGTACTCAGGTTTAATATGACATATATGACAAAATGCAATAAGAAATTTAAGCTCATTCTTATTCCTATTTCATTAAAAATTCCATCACGCTTCATTTTCTAACAGCGGGTTGCTTTTAATTTCAAATGTAATGCAAGGAAGCATATCCCACTGTTGGCAGAGCCATGGATAGTTTATAACATTAGTCTTCAAATTTAGAATCAGTACATAATGAGGGAGTAAATTAAAGCAAATAAAATTAAACAAATTATGCCATAAGCAGTGCTGTAGAAAGCAGGAATTATAATATTTTAATTTTGCAAATACACACAATCCGATTAATTGTAAGTATCTTTTGTAAAAATATTTTACTAATTTAAAAATGTTATTATCGGTTTTTATTACCTTCTGTATGAATGACAATTTTTTAAATACTTTAATAATCCCAACAATAATGAAGCTGAAATTACGTCTTCAAGAACGCTGATGAAAGAGGAATGTTTCAATATTGTAAAAGACTCATTATCTTGCTAACTATTGAATTACGAGCTCAGGTTTTCTGGTAGCTTAAATTTTATTCTCAAACAAAAACTTACTGCCCACGCTTAAATTTTGCACAGTTACATAAAAATATTGTGACATGATACGAGGAAGTGAAAGTGAAGTAGGTAAGTTTTTTTTTTGGTGCTGGTTATATGTTTTTGGTTTGAAGACAGGCTGAAACCTCCAACTCAGCTACTAGTACTTCAGCTGAAACTCAAACGCTGCTTCATGAGCGTGAGTGACTAATGTCTCCTGAGTTGAAACAGAGTTGACGTGATGTTGGAAGCCATAGTCATGAAAGAAAATAAGGTAGACAGAGAATTACAGTGGCATATCTTGTTCCTTCGTCGGAGGATGGACAGGACCATTGTGGATTGGGAATATAATAGGAAGACTTATCGATATTTCCTCCACATCTCCTCAGTTGGCCATCTCATTCACCAGTGCCACCCAACAAATCCATTTGCCTGTAGACTTCTACTTCAACCAGACGTGTGTTGTACATACGTTCATATAATTCTTGAAAACAAAAACCCTTCAGGCTTCAAGCTTTCCTTTTGCGACTTTGAAAATGTATGTTGTTGGGAAAAGGCAGATCAGAAAGACGAGAACTAAGAAGAGCGAAGGGAGAGAATATTGAATTGTATAGAATTTCTTTTTACAAATCCGACTGTAGAGAAGTATATGGGAGTACTGAATAATATGACAAAGGTAATGTTCATGAAGCCGTCAGTTGCTTCATCACAATGCACCCACGCTGTCGTCGTCGCGTACATAACAGGACGTGAAAAAAAAATACTTCCCGCTTTTTTTTCTGTTGTCATTTTATTGGAAAGTTGACAATGCATGAGAGACGAGGAGAGGGACGAGTAGAGACATGGAATTTGACAATACAAATAAATACAAAATATGCTTCGCTTAATGTTTTTCAAGAATCCAGCTGGATTCTAGGATCTAGAATTAAGATTAGGAATTACTCTCAATCTTCCCTTAACAATCAAAATTCTAATCCTCTGATTACTTCCACTGATTAATGTTTTTAATTGGAAAGGCTCTTTCTAGATATACTCCTCCTTTTAGCTTCATCAATTTAGACTGTACAATACAAAATACAAATACTGACAGACAAAACATTGATTTTATTTTTAAATCTTCAAATTCAAAATAGTTCTTTCTTCCTCCTGATTTCACTATTTTACTTTCACTATGGATGGGGAAAGCCTCTTGAGCAACAAAAGATTTGTTTTCTTTCTGTCCTTCTCTCTCTCTCTCTCTCTCTCTCTCTCTCTCTCTCTCTCTCTCTCTCTCTCTCTCTCTGAATTCAGTGTCGTGGGTATTCAGTGTCGAACTTAATACTTAAGACTAAAAGCCTTTGTGAATTATTTCTATTCCGCATGTACTTTATTTATCTCTCCCCATTTTCATCCCTAAGACGTCATTTACTTTTCAATTTTGTAACCTACAAAATTCGAACTTTCACCATATTATATAATATGTGGCTACATAGAGACATGCACAGTACATTTTGGCTGTATACCGTTGAGCATATTAAAAGACTCGTGAATATTTTATTGTCGACTTGCTTTTTATATTTGATTTTTTTTTAAACTCCAAACTATTCATGAATTATTTTGTATAAGAATTTTACCCATATTTATCAGTATGACTCGTTGAAATAAATTTCATACATTAAAGTACCTACCTAATAGCAATCAAGAACCTTTTACAGAAATTCATAAAGTATTTCAAACTTTCTCCAGTACTTTGTGGCTTTTAAGCACATCTACTTACCCCATAAATCTGACTTTGAAACTTGTCAATTTCAAATAATGCCCCACGCATTAAAAATCTACTGATTGTGGTCTGGACAGGGTTCCTAGAAACAACGGTACAAAATGGGAGGTACATGCACAAAATACAAAATTGTAAATAAGTGGTGAAAGCTACAGAATTGAGACAACAGGAGCACTTACGAATAGCATGTAGAAAAGGAGAAAGTGAAAGAGAAAATACTTAAAAAGGCGTAATTACCGTTTAAAGCTCAACCTACGATTAGAAAGCTTAAAGCATGTAAGCCCATATCTAATTTTTAAGTGCAATCCTCTGTTTAAGCTGAGCAACTCAACTTTGGGAGCACATAAATTGAAAAGCTTGTAAATTGTGAGAAAGCCAATATTTTTACGTGGTACTTACAAGGATTATAGATAACACTGCCCTGATTACAGTCAAAAAATATATAATACGGCTTTTAAGTACTCGAGACTACTCAAAAATATTTGTGAGAGATCTGTATAATGTGTACTATTTATGCTGTCTGACGTGAGGATGCATTTTTAAAGTACAAAATTCGAAATTGCAATAAAGTGCTTCAAGAGTACGATTAAAATACATATATAGCTAGGAGAAATTTAAAAAGAACAATGGGGGCATTTGACTTTTGATTTCCGCACAGTTCTAAAGTACTCTATAATATAGCTGTCACTTTCACTTTCATTGCACATGAACTGTACTCTTACTCTTCACAGTTCAAGAAGCAATTAAAGGGGCAGATACAAACTGAAAACTTGCGTAATTATACATTTCTACGTGTCTAGGTGATTTCACTACTTTTACTTTTTTCCCTCTAAACTCAATGCTACTCCAAAAGTCGAAATACAACTGTAATTTCTTAGAAACTATAGTATAATGATTTCTTATGATTAGCTTTGGAACTCGTAAAGCATGTTTTTCTCAATCTTCTGAATTCGCTGGATTCTCTTGAAGGAGAGAAACTTTTTTTACAAGCTCAACTTCCCTTCCACTTCCTCTCCACGTCCTAATAGAAGTAGTGACGGAGTGATAGGGATATGTACTTATACATGTACGTCATCAATATAAGATAGTGTCTAACTTAATGTGCTTGAGCGTAAGAATTGATGGTTGCTAGAAGTACTAATACTTCTACTGCTCCTTCGACTGACTCCCACTAGTCCTCGTGTATAGTTAATGGGAGTGAAACTGGGTAATTTTATTAAATGATACTGTGAGGCATCGGCGTGACTAATAGAGCATTTAATACCTTTTTAATTCTCTCCACCAGCTAGAAAACGAATAACAATTCATTTGAGATTTGAGTATTTCAACTAAATGAATTAATTCGGAACAAATTCAGTTCACATTCCCAAATCCTACTAGTTCCGTCTTTATACAGAAATGTACACTTGCTTTTACTACGGAGTGAAATCGAAATGAGACGCATAAAGACTTGGGACTCCTATCAATATCCAAAAGTAACGGGATAAGACGTTTCATTTTCATTAATAAATCAATTGACTTTGACTTTGTAGCAGTCCTATTATGGTTTTGGTTTGGTAAGGGGATGTGAAGAAGAGAGAGAGAGAGTGAAAGTAAAATTGCAGGAGAGCCAAAGTGAATTCCATCCAGTATGAATAGTTCATATGCAGATAGTCCATTTTTGCATTATGCACTAATCTGCTCTTGTTGTTCTAAGCTGATGCTGACTTTAAGAGGAATTATAATAATATGAAAGTAGAAGGCTCTGCGGATGGGTATTCGTCTTGATGTCTTGTTATAATATAGGGCTACTATATCTAACCAATTCTCCGTCCAGGACACCTTTTAACCTAATGAGGGAAACGGGGACGAGGAGGAGTAAAATACAGATGTAATGAACCTCCTATGTAGCTCCAGTGAAAGTGAGTTATAAATTATAATGTCTTAATAGAAGCTTACAAGCACATGTTCGTACTCGGACTCGTTTCCGTTTTCCGGATTTCTCTTGTAATAAAGTAAAGATTTGTACAAAACGTAATATTCGGGGCGATAAATTTAAATTAGTCGATAAAGTTTCTCAAACATAGAGAAAGGCAAGCACACACATACACTCATTTATTCCATTCTCTAATGGCTTATGAAGATTAAGTAGAATTTTAGCTTAGGGAAATAAAATGCATCTACTTGCTCCGTGCTAGTGAGATGATAAAACTTTTCATTCAGTCACACTGCTCAATGTTGTACTGTTGGGTGAACTTAAACCTGTATGTAGTAAGAAAACGTGGGAGTGAAAGTATTTATATGCACTACATGTACTTAAATCCACGCATGTATATAAACATTGTTGTTCTTAATGTCTTTCGCCCTGGCTTCTAGTCTAAATTCTGCATGATAAAAAATTGCGAGGGGAATTTTATGCGATTTTGCTAATTCTGGGAATTTATTCGAAACAAAACTGATTTTCCCCATTCCCATTCTATTGTCTATTTCAACATTTCTCTTTTGGGAATTTTATTAGTCGCAAATAAATACAGTAAAGAATGAGTGGATATGTACATCCCTTCTGTTTATTGATGATGAATACCTTCGCTGCACTAAACTTTCACTTTAGCTGTAGTTCTGATGAAGGTGAATAGAAAACATTTTTAGAGGTTATATGGGTGTATTTATGCACTATTATTCTAATACTATTTTAGCTATATATCTTGAAGCAGTTGGGACTTTCGCCACTTTCACTTTTATTTCTCATCATATGTATTTGCATAGCTATTGTTATTTAATTAGAGCTGGTTCTACTTAAGAAATCTATGTAATTTATGCTTGTTTCTAGGCTGACCATGCAAAACCATTAGAATATGTATGAATGTTCACACTGCATCAGTGAGTAAGAAACAGTATCAGCAGTACTAAATAAATTACCTTGAATTTTGTATATATCGTATTTGTGTAACCAAAATGACCCATATTCATTTCAGGCTAAAAACAATATTAACTAAATATTCAAATATGTCTACAGAGCATTTGAATAGAACATTTTGCACATTTTCAAAAACATGGAATTAGAACATTTTGCACATTTTCAAAAACATGGAATTAGAACATTTTGCACCCTTTCAAAAACATGAAATTTGAAAATTTTGTACTTTTTCAAAAACAAGCAAATTGAACATTTTACTTTTTTTAAAACATGCAGATAGAACATTTTACACTTTTCAAAAACATGTAAATAGAACATTTTGCACCCTTTCACAAACTCTAAATTAACATTTTATGCATGTTTATCATTTTGATTTTATGATATAGCTTGGTATTAAAATTGTAGGATTCCTACATAATCTAGGAAGGAATAATGATAACTCACAGTACAAATCAATGTCACACCCTAATTGGAGAAAATATTCTTTGAAATTTGAATTATTCTTTCATTCAGTTCAGAGTCCTAAGTAGTACAAAATGTTTATTAATGTGAACTCTAGTTCTGTGTAATTATGAATTATTTCATGTACCTACATACTTAATTCTCTTGCTTCAAAATTTTTACAATGAGAGGGCAGGGCACTGAGTTTCATTTTTTGTTATGGTCTAAATCAAAAAGACTTACGTTTCTAAGGCCTTGATTTCACTAGAAAAGTTAACCATTGTTAGCCTTAAGAAACACGCTTTCAGAGTTAACAATTGTTAAATCTGAAAGCGAGTTTCTTAAGGCTAACAATGGTTAACTTTTCTAGTGAAATCAAGGTCTAATGCTTATGCCGGTAATCCGATAAGATTTAAATTTCAAAGTATGTGCGCACTCCTGTACGTCCAAATAATGTGTGGTAGATATGTACGGGTATCAAGAGTAATTTTGGCTGAGCGAAATATTGCTAAGAATTTTTTAAATAGGCTGCTAAGCTAATGTTTAATTTACATGTATATGTATATGTCGGAAGGTAATTCACTCTATAAAAGTATGTAACTTAATTTAGGTGTAAATTGTATACTGAAATGCAGTGCTAGTCTCTGAATTTATTTTCTAATAACAATAAAATACAAAAATATGATGTAATTTCCTCAATGTAAGTATATTACCTAGGTATGTTTAAGGCTAAATATACTGCACAAAGCTTATACGCTGAGAGTGTTTACAAACATATAAGGTTTGGCTGTTGGGGATGGGCTGTGAAGGTCAAACAATACACATCTTTAGCGACAGTCTAAGTTCACTAAATGCGCTGGTAAAAGATACCACCGTGTCTACGCTAGTGCTTGCGTGTCACGAAAGTTTGAACCGTCTGGCCACATGCAACGTAGTTAGACTTTCATGGATTCCAAGTCACACTGGCTACCGAGGCAATGAAGAGGCAGATCGCCTTGCCAAAGCATCGTATGAGAACATTGCTCCCGCACAGGAGGCAATGCATTCTATTCCTATTGCAACATCTGTGGTTAACATGGCTATCCGCTCTAGAGGAAGGAAAGCACACACAGAGAGGTGGACTAAAACATCTACCTGCGCGCAGTCAAAGCGATGGATTGACAAACCTTGGTATGGAAATCACTCGCTCACAAGATTCTCGCGCACGCACTTAAAATGGCTGGTGGAAATACTCACTGGTCATGGAAGATTCCAGGCACACATGCACAGGATGAGACTAGCCAATTCACCTCTGTGTTCACATTGTGGACTAGAGCAGGAAACAGCACGTCACTTTCTAGCTGAGTGTCCGAGATATATCATGGTCAGGAATATTTATCTAGGTGCATGCATCTTAACAACTGATCAACTACTACTGGCTACACCAAGAGACTTGTTGTCCTATTCTATGGCAACAGGTCGTTTTGCGTAATGCCTAAATTAAAGCTATAGTATAAGGGTAGTCTGCAATGGGCCTATTAGTGGCCTGAGCGGCATTTTGCATAGTATTATACTATGCAAGATCCCTTCAAATACAATACAATACAACAAACATATAAGGTTACGTTTTTCCCTTTGTATTGAGCTTCTAGGCTTCTAAGAATCTATTGTTACACACACAAAATTAAGAAAACTGATCTTGAGCCTTAGCTAATAAAAATACAAAACAAATTCAGTTTCCCAGCACAAGCTTGTCCTTTCCCTTTAACTTTCCCTAGGGCCGACACAGTAATAAAAAACTACTAGAGAAAGTCCTACTGCTAATCACCTAGCAGTAGAATTTTATTCAATAAAGAAATGTTTAAAGCCTTGTTACTTAATAATTTACTCTGAATCCAACGACTTTATTATGCTTAATCTTGATTTGTTATTTTACTTATTCATGGCGGAGTCCTGTGTTTCAAGTTTCTTTTAATTTTGTTTTCAAATTGTAGTTAAATTATGCGTGGGTGTTAAGTTTAAATTTAGTTATGTAAAAATCTGACAAAAAGAAGATTTTAAAATGAAATTCAAGACATAAAAGACAACGTACAGATTAGCGCTCGCAGGAGCACAGCTCTATTTTCAACTGCTACACCCCCTCAAAATATAATTATATTTTTTTCTGTACATTTTAATATATAGGAGCGGTTTGGAAAGTATGAAAGGGAAGTGTAAGGGTTTATTGTCAATTACAAGAGTGATAAAGGTTCCTGGGATTTCGTTTGACTCATCGAGCGGAAGCTCACCTTTCCATTTTCCATGTAGCGCCATTACAGCGCAATGCAGTGCAGTATGAGAGAAAATCCCGAGTTGAAGCATTTATTCTCCGTACACTAAACAAACTGGGAGTTTAGCTTTCATCACTCGAGATGTGGATATATTATTAGACATGTGTATCTGGATACGTTGTTGATGATTTGTTACCCTTACCCACCGTACACCACCCCATATTACACTATTACTCAATGTTTCCACTCTCCCTCTAACTAATGTCTATGGAGAGAGACGAAGTTTCCTGGAAGTGGACAGACTGACAGATGAAAACAATTTTAAACTTCAGGGATATTCTTTCTACAAACGAACGAGTGAACGTAACTATGCAACTGTGACTCTGACTGTGGTGATATCCTGGACTTGGTCCTGTGTATTCTGGTTGGTCCAGTTTCAGTTCTAAATTCTAGATCCACTTTAATGGTTCTTCACTTCAGCCAAATTAAAACCAAGCTTAGGAAGCCACTCCCTTGTTTTTAAAGAGAAATTTTTTCATGCTTCATTTCACTTTACAATGGAAGCGCAGACTGGCACCCTGGCACTGGCACTACACCAAGTGCAGAGTTATACAAATATAAGCATTAATTCGTTAATTACACATACTCATGGTAGCCACGATTTAGGGTCCCTGCTAGTTTTATTGGAAATCTACATTATAATTTAAATTCAAATAGCACCGTCCATCGTCCGGTGTCCTACTCCTCAGTACTGTATTAATTTTGCAGCGCAGATTCCGCGGAATAACTCATACGAAAATTTAACTAATAATTCAGTTAAGTTTCTGAATTTGTAGGGAAAAATATTAACAAACTTAATAGTAGTTCTAATTATCATGTCTTGCCAAAGTACCGCTCAAAATAAATTCATATAAATCAAATTATGGTAATTTTTAAATTTGTTTATTGGCGAATTTTCCACGCTCAAACATTTCATCCACAGGATGGGTTGCGCTTGTGGTATAAATGCACAGGCTTTATTTGCTTGGAGGAATATCGACTAACATGATTTAATTTATGTTGTTTAAAGATAATTATTAGGAAAACCAAAAACCTGGAATTGAAAATTTGAAAGTTGTTTCGAAAGTTTAAATTTTAAAACAAATGAGCAACTTACAAGAGCTTTTTCCAATTATTGTATTAATACATTAATTGTTAGAAACATAAAGTACTATGCTTACCAATATTTACCACTACCAGTACCGCTGCCTAGTGTATTTCAATTCGTATTTTTTTTAAACAATTTTATTTCCTATTTCAAATAGTCCTATTTGGATTAGGTATGGTTGCGATCATAATTAATGAAATACAGTTCATATTAACTAATTCTGTGAAAAACACTTGTACAAATTCAACATATCATTCAGGTATGGGATTAAAACGGTTATATGTCAAAGTATAAACCAGTTGAAATAATTAATTATCTATTTTGTTCACGGTAACGAAGCCTAATTAAAAAGTTTTGTAAGAATATAACTGGAATAAAATTTATAAAATGTGGTAAAGTACAACTATACAGCAGGCTCACCAAATCAATAAACTTTGCACGACAGGATTTATGTGAAAGGAAGTGAATTTCTAATTTCAATTCGAATATTCGAATTGTTTTGAATTTATTTTTCTGCTTATAGTACCATGTGTAAATTTTGAATTTTTGATAGAAAATTGGCTTGAATTTGAGAGTGTATCATCAACACTTTTTTATGTGGCCTATTGTTAGTATAGCTTGTTTTCCATATCTATGGAATCCCAACATAAAGGTGAAAACTCAACTTTTATTCTACTTTAGACTACACACGACACACATGTCCCGCCGCTAGATCCTTTGTATGGAGTGATGCTGGTTGAGCCTGTAAAGACATTAATTTAATTTCATAAAAAAAATAGGAACATGCGAGATATTTACCCACTCAAATTGTTCCAACTCTAAAATTATACATTATACCGTTACCATTAGAGTCACACAGCCCATTTTATTCCAAAATTGTCTGTTGACCCCCATAGGTTAGTTAGTATAGTTTAGTTAGTGCGAGCTCGAATGGAAATTGAAATGATAGTCTACCTTCCACTCCAAAAACTGTGATCAAGTAATTAGAATTATGGAGTGCATTTCGTAGCAACATCGTAACGGAAATTAAACGATGAAATGCACAGTCAGTCGGAATGCAAAACATCAGAGAACAAAACGGATAATGAATTCCCCTAAAAAAGGTTATCATTAAATTTTGATTTATGTAAATATGTACTCTGTAAATATCATCCTCATTTATGACACGGCACGGGGTTGCTTACTAATTATACTCATTGTAAGTAAAAACCGACAGTGACCGACACTGACTGTGAGAGACCGAGACCGACTGTCCAGAATAAAATAAAATATTTTAGTTATGAAATTTTTTGGGTAAGAACCTGTTCAATAATAAAATCAGTTTTATATTTTAAATTTCATAATTAAATTTTCCACAACAACTTGACAACTTACATGCAAAATGGTTTTCATTCAATTTTCAATAAAAATTGTTTCGTTACCTTTCAATAGTGCTACAAATTTCAGTTGGCTGATACAATATGGCCACCAGGTGGTGGTGGTGACTATGTTCCAATTTGAAATTGATTTCGTATTGAAATTCCACGCCTCACCTCCACTAAAGGTATGATGAAATATAAATGAGAACAATGGGTCTTGCGGATTTTGCGGAGTAAAATGATGCTCTACTATAACCCTGTATAGCCTATGGTCAGAGTTACTGTGTAGGTAATTGTATCTGTAGTCATACTTAATTCAAAGTGAAATCAGAATGAAACAGAGAGAATTTTAGTTGTAAGATTTAATTACAAATATATAGCTAATCCTATCATGGTCCTCAGCTCACAAGAAGAGATCACAATATACTGTGTAGCCATTGCTGAATTTGTGCACCGCAAAAACTATACCTTGTGTGTATTATTATGACCCTCTATAGCATTGTAAACTGTACAGGTTTTGAAAGTCAATTTCTACTTTGCAATTTAAACTTGGGATCCTCATTCAGTCAATGCAGTGTGTGCGTGAGAGAGAGAGCGAGAGAAAGTCAAAGCGGAAGCCAAAGCCGATGGAAACGTGAGTGTGGCAGTGCAGTGTTGAGTTTGAGTTTTTGGCTTTAGACTGTCAGAGGCAATGTTTGTTTCAGCAGACACTGAATTACTTTGTTCATAGTTTTACCTGTTTATATGCTAATAGAAAAGCTGTATGCTAATTTCCCTTTATGTGGTTTTGTCTAAGGAAGCCCCCTACCGTTTGTTTTATTGTGACCCCATGAAGAGTTTTCACTCTATCATCATTATCATTACCGGTCCCGGTCCCGGTCACGGTCACGGTACCGGTACCGATACAGGTTTATCCACTACCGTACCGTGGACCTTACAAGAGCCAGAGCCAGAGCCAGTGCCCTATAGTTATAGTCCTAGATCGAGTCTCATTGTGAGTGGGCTTGAGTTTATTCACAAATCTTTGAAAGCCGCCGCTCACTGAAATAGGAGAATAAAATTGTTTCTAGACTATTCAGAATTTATGTGGACTTTGGCGTTCGTTCGTTCGTGTTGTCGCCCTGTTGTGGGCTGGTGTTAAACTTGGTGTTGGAGTTGGTGTTGAAGAAAGGCTTTGAAAAAGTATTCATATTATAGAGACGACAGAGGAAATTTGAAATAATCATGAGAAAAGGAAAACTAAAAGAAAATAAGGCTGATGAGATCAGACGAAAAGGGGGTAATTTTCTTACAATACAACTAACTTCCGATTTCACTCGCATTTACAATTTCCCCCTTTTCCCTTTAGTTGCCCTTTCTCGGGGTTTTTGTTTGTCTTCCACGGCGTCCCCGTAGATTGTAGATGTTGTCCTTGTAAAACTTTGCCAAGTCAGTGCAGTGTACAACTCCTATTGTTAGTCTATTAGTCACTTCTAGAGTTGTAGATTCTAGAATTGCAGAACTCTAGACCTAAGACTATAGAGTAAAATAGTGACTGTGATCTGCTTGCTATTCTTTCTCCCAACTTTCACTCATATACACACACACCTACATAAAGAGTTTCCCTCATACTTTGAGCCTTGTTTAAACATAAGCGGGCACAGAATGTGCAGTGTACATTGAACGTCTCAAATCCTACATGATTTCATGCGTAATTAACTTGAACCGGATTTTATGGGAGTCGGCAAATTCCAAATGCCTATATAATCTCAATATTTGACTTTGTATCAGTACACCGACTCCGATCCGACTCTGACAGTACCTTCACATATGTGCTCAAAGAAAAATGTACTTAGGAATGGGAACGTGAACGACAGGACTGAACGGTTACGGTAATGGGAAACGACCTTCCTTCTACATTACACATATTACATCATAGTGGATGGTGAATTCAGAATGGGGATGCAATAGACTGTCATAAATACCATGTATCGTGTTAGAAAAACGGTACGAGATTTTTTGAGCTTCCTGCCGTTCAAAGCCGCATACATTTATTTTACGTTTCCACACTCCAAAACTGAAAAATTCTAAATGAAAATCCCTGAAATAATATTTGAACCTCAAATACTTATTACATTATATGAGATATCGTCTGTGAAGAACCAAAATGACCCATATCCATTTTTAGCTAGAATCAAAATGAGTTATGTCATACAAAAATGAGAAACATGCGTAAAATGTTAATTTAAGAGTTGTTGAAAATTTCAAAATTTCGTATTTACATGTTTTTCAAAAGTGCAACATGTTCTATTTGCATGTTTTTGAAAATTGCAAAACGTTGTATTTACATGTTTTTGAAAATTTCAAAATGTTGTATTTACATGTTTTTTGAAAAGTGTAAAATTTTCTATTTACATGTTTTTGAAAAGGCGTAAAATGTTCTATATGTTTTTGAAAAGTGCAAACTGTTCGTTCTATTTAAATGCTTTCAAGATATGTTCAATATTTTTGTAGACAGTAGATAATGGTTTAAGCTGCAAATTGATATGGGTCATTTTGGTTCTTCACAGACGATATGGTATTTTCAGAAATAAACTAAACCTGGAAATTCGGAGAAATACGGCAATTTATGCTGGGCAGGTATATTATATGGGTATTTGTTATCTTTTTTTGTAAATTCCATTAAACACTTGCTATATATGGATATGTGATTGTGGGTATATTTTTTTCTTATTGAAAATTTCTGTGTTCATTTCTGTGCTTCATTATCACGTCTGATATTATTCAGCTACAGTTATTAATTCCACACGAATTACATATCCACATCCATATCCTTAGAATTCTCGCTAACAAGGTGAAAATTGAAACAATTAAATTTAGATTAAATTTTTATTACATCCTAAAATCTATAACTGTAATGATGGAGCGAATATACAGCTACTCATTCCAATCATATTTATATTGCTGTTTTGCGTTTTAATAATAATTTAAAAGAAAATGTTTTTGAGGCATTGTCAGAATCTGAAATGGATAGTGATAGTGCTTTGCTATTTAGGAATTTAAAATTTCAACATATTTTAGTCATACCCCTGTAAAAATTTGCTGAAGTCGAAATCCAAGAGGAAAATTATTGTAATGGATTTCTTCATTGAATGATGGTCAGTCAGTGGTAGTGCGTGTAGGTTTTGGAAAGCTCTTTATCTTGTATGAGATCACGGGAGGAGATTAATCTTCAAAAGGTATGATTATCGTTAGTACAGTAGAATTGGTCCTGGTCTCACTCACATGGGAACCTTCCCAACTTGAAACTACAGAATGAAGCGAAACTACCTGGAACGTATACTACCCATGTGAGTGACCTCTGCGTGTATAGTCGTTGGACTGCAAAATTCGTTGTTCGGCCGCAATCGCGCGCGCAAATTCAAAAATATTGATTTTTTCGAATTTCACCGCGCTCTAGCTCCCCCAGTTTTTGTCCAATTTTCATAAAATTTGAAATACAACATCTTTGTATGTTTATCTAAAAAGTAATTTCAGGATTTTTGAAAATTCGAAAATTTTAATTTTTTTCGAAAATGTTTAAAAAATCTGTATTTTTGAGGCCCAGAACTTAAACTATCTTTTTTAGAAAAAATTAAAATTTTCGAATTTTCAAAAACCCTGAAATTACTTATTAGATAAACATACAAAGATGTTGTATTTTAAATTTTATGAAAATTGGACCAAAACTGGGGGAGCTAGAGCGCGGTGAAATTCGAAAAAATCAATATTTTTGAATTTGCGCGCGCAATTGCGGCCGAACAACGAATTTTGCAGTCCAACGACTATACACGCAGAGGTCACTCACATGGGTAGTATACGTTCCGGGTAGTTTCGCTTCATTCTGTAGTTTCAAGTTGGGAAGGTTCCCATGTCAGTCGTGGTCCTCCAAGTTCCACAGAGCCTGCCTCCAAAAACTGAAATATATACGTCCATATGCACATACGTATCATTTGTTAGTTGTAGGTTTTATGGAGACACAATGGGGAATTGGGAATTTAAGCCTAGTAGCAGCAGCATATATAGGAGGCAGTTAGGGACCATTTGTATAGTCTACCTGCTCAACGTGTTAAAACGTGGAACATATGGCACTGACAATACAAAACAGAGCATTACACTTTGGATTGGAGAAAGTCAGTGAAAGCTTGCATTAAAGATTCATTCTCTCTCTCGTGTATTGACGGGAGCCAGATAAAATTTCCAGCTGCGACAACTTTTGTCGTCAATTTAATCGTAGATTTCCATTTGGAATTCGATAAATCATTTCGCGTCAACGTTTTGTAGTGTGAGTTTTGTGGGCGACGGGATCCAAAGAGAGAGAGAGAGTGTGTGTGGAGGCGAGCTGAGAGCCGGCGGAGTACATTTTCTTATTATATAACTTTTTACTTTCACTTCCTCAGGCCAACCAGTCACCACTGTCACGAGTACCAGTTCCTACTACTACTACTACAAGTTTCAAAATCAAACCCAGTTCAGTTGTCCCGTCCTATAGGCCCAGTGAAAGCTCCTTTATTCCTCTTCACGCAACACTTAGCTCAGTTTTTTGAAGAAGGGTTCAAACTTCCCTGTTACGAGTCGCAAGTTCGACTCATAAAAAAAACTTGTTTTTTATCTCATTCAAAATCAATATGATTATTCAGAATCAGAATGAATGTTTTAATGTTTTTGCCAGGGCCAGGACTGATGCAAAGCAGAAGCAGTCAGCCGGACTGACTTTCTTTCTGTGATGTTTACATTCATATTTATGTATAAATATAATCCATAGAATTGAGATTTTCACTCTCCCTAAAATCTTGAGTATTGCATACAAATTCAGTACACTGGGGCAAAAATGGGAAGGAATTCTCTAAAGTGCAGACTCAAAGCGTTGTAGAGATTTCTAAATATAGTGTCTTGAATAGCATAAATATGTCATGCTCCATAGATACGTATAATTAAGTAAAAAACAAAAAGACGAGCAACATCAGATTATTTTATTGGCTGTCAAATTTTCCATCTATGAGAACTCCGGACATAGAGTTTATTGGACTAAGGACCAGGGCCGGACGAAGGAATTGGTTTTAGGCAGCAATTTTTTCCATACAAAAACCACCATTCTGATTTTATTGATGGCTTTCTTTGGTAAAGCAAAATGTTGTATTTGCATGTTTTAGAAAAGTGCAAAATGCTCTTTTTACTTGATTCTGAAAAGTGCTCAATGTTCTATTTACATGTTTTGAGAAAGGTGGAAAATGCTTTATTTCCATGTTTATAAAATGTACAAAAACTTTAATTTGCATGTTTTTGAAAAGTCGAAATATTCTTTTTTACATATTTTTAAAAAGTGCAAATTGTTCTATGTACATGTTTTTGAAAATTCAGGCAGCGGGGGCTTCCTGCGCTGGTCACATTATCCGGCCCTGTTAAGGACCATAACATGGGTTCCCGTGTGATTTGATTTGATGTGATAACATAGCTAAGTATTCAATGTCCTTTCCCTAGCTTCATCTCTTGTTTTCGTCTGCCTGTCTAACGTAAAATAATCCTGAAATAGCCGAGTCATATCTAATTTCTGTAGATCGCGACTCTTCAGTCATTCCCATGCAAATTTAATGGTCAGCTGTCGTGTGATGTCAAGAAGCCCCGGTGTCTCCTGTCTCGATGAAAAATGATGGAGGGCTGGGTTAGGGTCTTAGGGTACAGAGTACCAGTTCCAGGCCAGTCTTTAAGTAAGTGAAAGGAAGACGCTGAGGTCACAAAAACGATGTTGGCTGTTGGTTTTTATTTGCCAAGTCTAAAGAGAGAGGATCCATCAACATCAAAAAGTACACACTCTGGAAAAAAAATTATACACAAAATATATAATGTAAAAATCCCATTTCCCCTTTTTCTATTCTCCATTCTGCACTCTGTCAGGTTGGATTTAAATTCATATTGTTTACTAGCTTCCTTCTCCATCTCCATGCGCGCGTGTGTGTGTCATATTTGACTAAATAATAATGACATACATTTCAGTATTTTAGCCCAAGTCCCAGTCCCAGTAGTCCAGCTGCAGTTTCATAAGTTCCAGTTTGTGCCATACTTGAAATGACTCGAGAGTATGTTGGAACTGGGACTGGGACTGGGACTAGAAGTTGTTGTTCGTTCAAGATATCATGTGCATACATATGGTCTATTCTTGCACTATTTAAACTATCCACGGAGTACGGAGTTTTGTACTTTAGTACTTTCCCCATTGAGGCAGAGAGAGAGAGTGAGAAAAGTTTTAGTGAGTTTTGTAATGTACACACACACACACACACAACTCAAGGGGGAAAGGGAAAACAATTTCAGTTCAGGATTGTTCAATTCACAATTCACAATTTACGCTTTACACGGAAATATATTCCCACTCGAATAAAGGTAAATAGCCAAGTTGACGTGGACGTTGACACTATGTGGCATGAATAAACCAAGTTCCATTCATATAAACTCCGTCTCTATTACTTAGTCATACTTTGTCTGGGTCTGGGACGGGATATACGAGGACAAATGGACGTAGACGAGACCAATACTTGTCTCCTCAATCCTCAACGACCGCTTTACAAGACAAGGAGTTGAGTATGGAGTCATATTATGTGTACAGATCTGCCTCCACCATCCTGACCCATCAGGTGGGAAACAACAAAATGTTTACAATTCTGCATTTAATTTAATAGGGAAAGTATTTTGTTGGGAAAGAGCAGGGCCAGAGCTAGAATCTGGATGTGACATTAATGTGTTAGTCAGCTTTCGATTTTATTAGTGTTAAAAAGTTTTTAAACTATTGTGATTGTGGTTTTGAAGTAATGTTCAATCTCTCTATATGCTGCGTACTTCTATATATGACGGTAATTTCTGTAAATAGTACAGTTGAATCGGAATATAACCGGCAACGAATATGGAACAAAAAAATCAGTGAGAGGGCGTGGAATACAGTGGAATCAACGTGCAGCGCAGGGCCGGACGAAGGAATTTGTTTTAGGCAGCAATTTGTTCTCATACAAAAACCACTGTTTTGATTTTATTGACGGTTTTCTTGGTAAAGCAAAATGTTGTATTTACATGTTTTAGAAAAGTTTAAAATGTTCTTTTTACTTGATTCAGAAAAGTACTCAATGTTCTATTTGAATGTTTTGAGAAAAGTGGAAAATGTTTTATTTCCATGTTCTTGAAATGTACAAAATAATTTATTTTGCATGTTTTTGAAAAGTCAAAATATTCTTTTTTCAAATTTTTGAAAACTCCAAAATGTTCCATTTAGATGTTTTGAGAAAGGTTGAAAACATCTTATTTCCATGTTTTTGAAATGTGTAAATAATTTTATTTGCATGTTTTTAAAAATTGCAAAATTTTCCATTTACATGTTTTGAGAAAATTCAGGCAGCGGGGGCTGCATGCGCTGACCACATTATCCGGCCCTGGTGCAGCGATCTATGCTAGATTCAAAATTTCTGTATTTTGAATATTTTTAACTGATTAGAAAGTAACTTGTATATTATGTTTATGCTTTTATTTTTATGGGATACAACGGCTGGATTTTTGTACTTTGTGGTTTTGGACCACAAATAATTTTAAAAATGTGAGCTCGTGAATTTATATATCTGGATATAGTGAAAGTACAAATAGAATAGAGAAATCTTTCATGGATTGGGAATTTATAACTGTTTTAGGGCCGATTCAATAGCTGTGAATGACTGGCGATGTTCAAGTAGGTAAGCTCGTACGGTTATTAGTGGGAAGAGATATTAGATGGTTAGTGTATTAGAGGGGTAATAAAACAAAATTGTATGGCATGTCAGAGTGAATGTCAGTATTTTGAGTCTACTACCCATCACCACTTTTATTCGGAGCCGGAGCACTCCAAGTCAAGTAGGATTTTTGGGCGAGAGAGCGATGCGATACAAATACATGGGAGTGATGAGATAGAGATATAAATACACTTCCTCCCTCTTTTCTTCCCTCAACCTCCACGACAACGACAACTACTCGTCTTGCTCAAATTGGGAAGGGAAAAGGCTCTTGGAGTTTTTTAGATATTGTCGATATTGACTTGCACCACGATAAATATGAACATAATCATGCTCGTCGAGAGTCTACAAGTACGCACTTAACCCGCCTGTCCCGCCCATCCAACATTCAACATTGTCCCCATCCGACCGCGTCCGTAGGAGTAGGAGTACATACCCGGGATTTTATAAGTGTCCAATCATCAATTGAGACCCAAATTCTTATCGTGTTGTAATAATAACTATACTGGATGGAGGAGGATTTCGATTTGATAGAGTTCTTCAAGACATACAAAATGAGCAGTCAGCTATGTGGGATTTTCATAAATTGCTTAAAGTTATAGATATACAGTGCGGATAAATTGTTCATTTGGTTTTATGCTTCCACAAAAGAATAATGGGATTAAAGATGGGAGGCATCTCCATAAATACGAATACAATTTTTGTATATATCTTTGTACAATTGCAAATTGGGAAAAAAGAAACTGCTTACATTTTTATACATACATAAGTTATTGATGACACCAAACTGAAGGATGATTTTAATGCAAAAGTGTTAAAAATATGCAGGGCCGGATTAAGCTGCCAGCACAGGCAGAATTTTCAAAAAAATATGTAAATGGAATATTCTGCATTTTTCAAAAATATGTAAATAGAACATTTTGACTTTTCCAAAACATGGAAATAAATTTTTTGCACATTTCAAAAACATGGAAATAAAATATTTAACACTTTTCTCAAAACATGCAAATACAACATTTTGCACTTTTCAGAATCAAGTAAATAGCACATTTTAAACTTTTCTAAAACATGTAAATACAGCATTTTTGTTTGCCAAAGGAAGCGTAGAATAAATTTAAAATAATGTGTTTAAAAAAAATAAATTGCCGCCTAAAAGAAATTCCTTCGTCCGGCCCTGAAAATATGGCAAGAAAATTCTGTGTATTTTCAGCTATTCATTAGACACAGTACAGTACACATACACAAGGAATTATTTGGCTTTTCGTCTTTGGGTGACATCAACTAAAATATGTCCGAATTATGAAAGAAAAAATAGAATACATAATAGAATTAACAGCTTACTAACTATTTCAGGACTAACCAATACCCTTTTAATTGTGTTCAGGTTCCATAAGCAACATTGATGATATCGATTCATCAATGTGTGCAAACGTGACAAAAGGGAAGAAAAATAAAATCATTTCTGGCGTCGTGGGTGCTTCTTCGTCCGTCACATCCATTCAAGTGGCCAACTTACTTCGTCTATTTAAAATACCCCAAGTAAGTTCTGTTCACGCTTATTAAAATTTTAATTAAATTCAAAATAGTAGGCACAACTTGTACCTAGTTATAATTTTAATGCGACGGTTACAAAAAAAAACATTGTGAATTTCATTAACCATTTCTTTTGGGGGGGAATGAGAAAATCGAAAAATGAATGTCTATATGTACATAGTAAAGGTAAACATAATTTCCCTTTCCATTTTTCAGGTTTCATTCTTTTCAACGAGTCCAGAGCTGAGTAACAAACAAAGGTTTGAGTTCTTTTCCCGAACCATTCCGTCGGACACGCACCAGGTTCAGGCTATGGTGGAAATTGTCAAATTATTTCGTTGGAGTTACATATCCATAATTTATGAAGAGTCCAATTATGGAATTAAGGTAAACAATACTTTTATTTCTTTCAATATTGCAGATAATTTTTAAGTAAATTATTTAATTCACTTCAAAATTCTTTATTGAAGTTAATATACAGCGACTTTGCAAGTTTTGTTCTTATTTACGAACGATATAAAAACTTTTTCCTGCATGCAAGTAAAAGTTGAACTAGGTACTAAAATATGCTGACTCTGGTAAAGTTATATATAGGAAATAAAGTTACGCTTTTTATTATAACATTGCATTGTAGTTGTTAGTTTTGTTGTAAATTGAAAATAAAGAAAACTTATTGACATAACTTGTCAGGGAGGCGAAGGCGAAAGTATGTGTATCTTTCATCTTTAACAACTTTAACTAAAACTTCAAACTAATAGGGCAAGCGTACAATCACAAAAAAAGCATGAGTTAGTATTTACTTACCCAGTAATGTTTTTGTAGTGGGACTTTAATTTAGTTGACATAGTTCAAATTGAATGCAAACTGACGATGAGAAGGAAAGTCGGCAAAATATTTTTCACAAGTCATTCATTGTGCTCTAACGTTACTGCGTTACGTATGAGGGAATGAGGAAATATTCAATTTGACAATTCTTTATTTTTTTTAAATGAGTAAATTAAAGAGTTTGAACATTTTCATGATTAGAATAATTTATTTAAAGGTAGTTTCAGTCAATAAATCTAATCAACTATGCAATATTAGATTTATTTTTTAAAAAATTGAAATTTGAAATATTTGTTAGTAAATTTTAGAAGAAGTAAATTAATCTTCACATTACAAAACACATGTATCGTCTGTGAAGGGCCAAAATGACCCATGTCCTATTTAAGATAGAATCAAAATGAGCTTTGTCACAAAAACAAAATAAGAAACATGCGTCAAATGGAAATTAGGAGTTTTTTAAAAGTGTAACATGTTCTAGTTACATGTTTTTGAAAAGCGTAAAATTCCCTATTTACATCTTTTTGAAAAGTGTAAAATGCCCTATTTACATCTTTTTGAAAAGTGTAAAATGCCCTATTTACATCTTTTTGAAAAGTGTAAAATTCCCTATTTACATCTTTTTGAAAAGTGTAAAATGCCCTATTTACATCTTTTTGAAAAGTGTAAAATGCCCTATTTACATCTTTTTGAAAAGTGTAAAATTCCCTATTTACATCTTTTTGAAAAGTGTAAAATGCCCTATTTACATCTTTTTGAAAAGTGTAAAATGCCCTATTTACATCTTTTTGAAAAGTGTAAAATGCCCTATTTACATCTTTTTGAAAAGTGTAAAATGCCCTATTTACATCTTTTTGAAAAGTGTAAAATTCCCTATTTACATCTTTTTGAAAAGTGTAAAATGCCCTATTTACATCTTTTTGAAAAGTGTAAAATTCCCTATTTACATCTTTTTGAAAAGTGTAAAATGCCCTATTTACATCTTTTTGAAAAGTGTAAAATTCCCTATTTACATCTTTTTGAAAAGTGTAAAATTCCCTATTTACATCTTTTTGAAAAGTGTAATATGCCCTATTTACATGTTTTTTGAAAAGTGTAAAATTTTCTAATTCTATGTGTTTGAAAAGTGTAAACTATTCTATTTAAATGATTTCAAGACATGTTTCAATATTTTTGTAGACAGTGAATATTGTTTTTAGCTAAAAATGGATATGGGTCATTTTGGTTCTTCACAGACGATAACTACTTTAGGAAAATGAGAGCTATTTTCATCAACATATTAAAAAAAATTTCTTCGGGATTAGTGGAGGAGGAGCCTGCAATCCATCACGATTTTTTATATCGGTAGATATCATACAAATTGATACACAGTTACACACAACATGAGGCCGAAAAATCTTCTGTTACTGAAGTAATTAGAGATTTTTCCACACTAATAATAAAAATAAAAATAATAAAATCACCTCAACATATAATGTGGGTAGCCACCAAAATACTCCCACTTGGTGACTCGACTATTTTGAGTTGCTCCTTGTCACAGCATTGGAAACCTTGGCAAATAAAGTGCAGCTATAAAATGAAATCAAAAATGAACAACGGAATAAACAAGTCAATTACTCAAGAACTCAAGGACTTAAAATACATTGTTCATCGTCCATAGCTCTATACAGCAAAACTACAATTGATTTTCATCCCATCGAATTCAATCACTTCAGTTTTTATTTACCTAGACGACATATTGTGTAGGATATGGAAAGCTAATCAAAAAATGACTGGTCAAACTGAGCTACTGAGGATCCCATGTTACATTTGAGTTGAATGTTAAAGTTGAAGTTGAAATAACAAGTATAGAGCATCTAATGCCAATAAGTAATAATCTATAAAATGAATGGCAATCCGTAGATTGGTTTGGTTTGGCCCGGCTTGAGCTTTTTAGACTCGATGAAAGCTTGGGAGAAAGGGAGAGAAAGAGGGAGAGCGTAGATTTTACCTCCTTTCCCTTCCTACTACGACTTTTATATTTACTACTTTCTCTTACTTTTATTTTTATCGCTGACAACTGTAGTACATTAGGTTGGTGAACAAATTAGAAAAACCCAAGAGAGAATATAGGACTACCACCACAACTACAACTGCGAGACCAAATTACGAGTAGGAGTGGAGTGAAAGTGGTTCTGGTAATACTCCCACAGTCCACAGTCCGCAGAGCCAGAACAAGAAAGAGACTGAATCCATACGGGAATTAAGTGGAGAGAGAGAGCTTTGGTTACACGTAGTTCGTAATTGTAAGCTATAAGGAACAGGTGTACTTGTTTCTGAGTTTGTGAGACAATCCGTAATGAGACAGATGAAATCGATAAGAGTGTAGGGGTGGTAGTCAAGACAATGACAATGGCAGTTCAAATAAAATAATATCCAAGTATATCTTATTTTCTTATCTCTCTCTCTCTCTGGACCCTCCCCCCTCCTCCTCCCCTCCTCCACTTCGCCACGTTTTTGTTAAGTGAAAGGTATGAAGAACGTGGACGCTGAGTGCGCCTTAAGATTAATCTCACAAATTCACTCAATCTCTTCCAAAAACTACAAGTATAATATGGTGTACAGTGCTCATAGGATTGTGCCCAATAAGAACATGGTGAAGAATTGGAAAACAAAAGGAAATACTAACTAATAAGTTGTATCTGAGTATTGTCAAAGTTAACCAATCTGATAAGTGTCGGACTGAAACGGCAGCTGTGTAACTACGTAACAATAATGTTGAAATATTTTTTTAGTTCTGATTTTGAAAATTAAACTTAAAAAAACTAAAACCAACTACACAGTCTACACATGCTTTTTAGAAGGAAATGAAACCATTATTTAAAAACCTTTCTAAAATCTGTAATCAAAATTCGTACATAAATGATACTGATTCCAGAAGAAAAGAAAGCGGCTGCTTTAGATCTTTCCACTCTTCAACCCGACAATGTATCACTGTAAAAATTAGCAAGTCATCTTCCACGCATAGCATGGGAACTAAAATTACTACATTGCATCCGTCACGTTGTTTGTATAGACTACGGACAATTAATCAGCTTATCTTCGATATATATTTTAGATCCCTTGTGATATGCCCTCCCCCCACTCTCTTGTTACTCACAGCCGCTTGCATCTAGCAGACCTCTCCACGATTCTAGGCTCCAGTGGATACACCTCTAATGAAGGTACATATTTGAGTTTGGAATTTGTGATTTGGAGAAAGTACAGAGCATAGTAGTAGTAGTAGTAGTAGCAGTAGTAGTAGTGGTGGTGGTGCTGCAGTGGAAAAACTCACTGGGAAGTCTTTCCCCTCTGGCATTCAAGAGCTCATAAGGGAAATATCCTAATGGTTTAGTGAAACTATTAGGACAAGTAGCTACATAATAAATATCTGTTTCAATTTCCCTTTCATAAAGTTAGAATAACGAAAACTGAAGATGAAACCAGAGCCAGAGTCCCGTTCAAAACTTCTGTGTTCTGCTCCGACCGAACGTGCTCAGCCCCAGTATAACAAGGGAAACACATATTGTATAGAGGTGGGACTCGACTCTGAAAGCTCCAGCTTAAGTCAGGGCTAATCAGAAGAACCAGTAAATAAAAACACAGTAACTCACTCAGCTCTCAGTAATAATAATATAAACGGCTGAGGAATTGTGTTGAGTGAATTTTATTGTGCTCAATCTGTCTTGACTACTTTATTGGCTATTTATGCTCAGACTATTGAGGGGAAGAAAAATAAGAAAATGGAGAAAATCCTAAAGGATCTAAAGAGAAATAGTCTTTCCCCATAACGTTCCCCAAACACACAAACACTCGGTCATGACCACCCAAAGTCAAGCCAAAACAAGGACCAGAACCAGAACCTAAGACTAGTTGTATAACATGAGCTGTATTCAAACTATAGACTTTCCCCAAAAGTTGAGGAAATAGGCTCGAGTTAAAAGGGAAAGGAAACTGTCAATAGCACAAAAGTCATCTATTTACATTAACGCCAAATCCTTCGGTCGACTTACATTAACCTTTTTTCCCCCTTTTTTTCTCTCCTTACAATTTCAATCTATTTCATGTCAGAGGAAATTGGAGGAAAAATGTCCTTATATACTCTGATACTGATATTTACTACACACTACTCAACCCCATACTTGAAAAGGAAAAGGCATAGCAAGTACAAGTACCTCCTAGAAGGAGAAAGTCCTCTATTTTTTTACGACTTACAAGTGAAAGTGAAATGTACTTGTATGAAGTATGAAGTATCAAGTACGATCCCTCCACCTTCCTCCAGAATATACTTCCCAAGTAACCTCTGCTTTAAAAACTCATTAGTGAGGGTATTTAAATTATGAAGAGGAGGGAAGCTTATAAATTAGAAAAATAATAATGGTTTCTTACAAATGGGGCTCACCAGAACCACTATGAGTCCCGAATGTAAAGTTAATTTCTATTTAAAGTATCCCTGGGTGAGAGATTCTGTCAGGCCATTTTGAATTTGTTGCGGCTCTCTTCATAAATATAATTCAATGACCCAGAGCCGACTTGCCACTGCTGGTCTGGTTCCTATTTAAATGTGATGGGAAACAGAAAGTCTTACAGAAGATTACAAGACGTAGAGCACTATATATGGACGGTGTGTATATATGTATACAATAATGGAGATAATTTTGAAATATAATTTTTTACATGCATAAAAAACTAAAAAAAAGCGAGTAGATGAAAATGGATCTTTTATGATGGCATATACTACGAGGACTCTGTGGGCTACACAAACGAAAATATATTTTTATTGTTTTGCATAATCATGAACTTACCACTGCACTGCTACCAGGGCCGGATAATGCGACCAGCGCAGTCAGCCCCCGCTGCTTGAATTTTCAAAAAACATGTAAATGGAACATTTTCCACTTTTCGAAAATATCTAAAAAGAATATTTTGACTTTTAAAAGAGTTGCAAATTAAACATTTTGTATCATTTCAAAAACATGGAAATAATTATAAATTATGAAAATAGGTAGAAAACAATTTTGCACTTTTCTCAAAACATGTAAATAAAATATTTTGAACTTTTCTGAATCAAGTGAAAAGAACATTTTTCACTTTTCTAAAGCATGTAAACATAACATTTTGCTTTACCAAAGAAAACCATCAATAAAATCAAAATGGTTGTTTTTGCATAGGAAACAAAATTGCTGCCTAAAAGCAATTCCTTTGTCCGGCCCTGACTACTACTTTCGCGTACTATATGCGTCCGTGCGCATATGTGATGTATTGGAACCAGAAAATGTATTTTAGCAAACTAGGAGAATCACTTGAGTGTACAATACAACTAATGTAATCTGTACAGTTATAGAGATTAAATCTGAGTCTCTATCTGTATCTAGAGAAAGTGAAAAAAGGAGAAAGTAAAATAGCATGATATTAAAAAAAATGTGGGCAAAAAAAAGAGCCATGTATGTTGACGATGTAAGAGCTTATAATAGGATTCTACTTTCAAAAACAGAAAGAGAGAAAGCCGACAAGTTTCCTCCTGCCTATTGGAAAACATTGTAAATTAGCTCGGTGACGGAAGAGACGTACATCTCTTCCGTCAAGTTTTCCCTCCAAAAAAAAAGAAGAAAAAGAAGAAGAATCTCACCAAGTTCTCAATAGAAGTCAAACTATGTAGTATGTACAGAGTAGGGAAAAAGTGTATTATTCCGTCTCCCTGCCACTATTCCCAAAGTCACCACTTTTCTCTCTATATTTTGCTACTTCTATTTGTTTCCCATATCGTCTGTGAAGAACCAAAATGACCCATACCCAGTTTTAGCTAATAATAATATCAACTGTCTACAAAAATATTGAAACATGTCTTCAACGCATTTGAATAGAATATTTTGCAATTTTCAAAAATATGTAAATGGAACATTTTGCACATTTTAGAAATATGTAAATAGAATATTTTACAATTTAAAAAAATATGTAAATAGAACGTTTTTCCCTTTCCAAAAACATGGAATTAGAACATTTTGTACCTTTTCAAAACAGAATTAGAACATTATGCACTTTTCAAAAACATGTAAATAGAATATTTTGCAATTTTCAAAAATATGTAAATGGAACATTTTTCACTTTTCAAAAATATGTAAATGGAACATTTTGTACTTTTCAAAAACATGGAATTAGAAAATTTTGCACCTTTTCGAAAACATGGAATTAGAACAGTTTGCACTTTTCAAAAACTCCTAATTAACATTTTAAGGATATTTGTAATTTTGTTTTTATGACACAGGTCATTTTGATTGTAGCTTAAATTGGATATGGGTCATTTTGGTCCCTTACAGACAATATATCTAACAAGTGTAGCTGTAGTTCCGTGCTGTCTCTCGTCTACGACCCTATCTATGACTATATGGATATGGATAGCTTGTCTATACTCGAAGGACGAACCGAAAGGAGATACGATGAATTTTCAGCCGGTCCATGAGAGAATAATGGGCGAGTTTTTTCCCCTGTCTCTCCTTCCTGACTTCCTCTAAGGGACCATGACCAAAAGAGTTAGACTTGTTAGACAGGAGGGAATAGAGGGAGCCGTGCATATGTGCACACTTGTCCATATATCTAATCTCACAATTTCCTCTTCATGTGTTGAGGATGGTGTGGAGGTTGCAGTGTGCGTAGCACCGGCAGACAAAAATTGATCTTACTCATTCATTTTCTTCATGTTCAGACCTCGGTTTTTACACTTGGTTTTCACTTACTTTCTCCTACCCTCCTCTTTCACATTCACTTTCTCTAGCTCTATACTCCAGCTCCAGCATAGGACACTAGAACTGCAAGCCCGTGTCCGCACATCTTGTTGTTTTATAAATGTTGTGGGATCCACTTGTAATGGTGAGCCATGCTTTGTAAATGGGTTATTTTGGAACACACTCATCCATTTCAGCTTCGTTTTTGTTTTCGGCATCGGCATCGGCATTGGACTCATTTATTTTTTGGGCTCAGTTTCCACTCCAACTTCCACTTTGTTTTTACTCTTGAGGTTAGCTGGGAAGTTGGAGAGCAGGAGGAGAGAGGAACAAATCTTGGCTTTCTTACAGCATTGTTTGATATATTGTTATTAGGAACTGTTCTAGGCGTGATTAAATAATCAAAGCCCATTCCAGAAAGGATTTGTTGTGTAAGCAAGGCTTAATTAGGCAGAACAAGAGAGATCTAATACATGATCATGACCATGATCATAAGAAGCTCAGAAAAATTAACTCTCTTTCCTTTTGTGCTTTCTTCCTACTCCTCATGATGGCTTACCAGTGTATAAAGCAAAACCATGCCTGTATTTCCCAAGGTTTAATTTCTGTCTGCAGAAGAAAGCTTCACTTTAACTGTTTTTACAAACTTCCGTTATTTTTTTATTATTTTAAAACTTTCACCTCAAATTGATTTTAGTTTTCTTTTATTTAATTTTAATTTCAGTAGACATTTATCATAGATGCAGATTTCAACTTGAGCTATAAGAATTGGACATTCGTGGGCTGATTTAGAAATTTTAGATATTTGACTTGTGTCTGTGACGAATGGCTTTTCTGTCTGGTGGAGGTGGGATGAGAGATGAACTTGTTTCAAAATATATTTGTTAGCACTAGAGATATAGGACATGTATTTATTTTAGTTAACCGGCGGCCATGTAGATCAGATTCAGGTTCGAGACTCACAGACCCAAAATCTAGAAATGTTCAGTGCAGAGCGTGTGATCCATGTAGAACAAAGTCATTTTGAAAATGATTAAATAGACAGATTTTTGCCTCCAGGCCTCGAGACAGAGAAGCCAAAGAGTGATTTCTCATTTTCATTTGAAGAAGATGGGCTTTGCTTTTGCTTTACAGTTGAGGGTCTACTAGAAGGTAGAATTAAAGGTAGAACTTGAACGGGAACTGGAACCGGAACCGGGCGAGGCAATTAATTTTGACAAAACATTTGACAAAACAAGTTCGACCATTATTTAAAGTCTTACGGTGTGTGTGTGTGCGTGGAGTGGGGTAGAACTAGTCTGTAGTAATAGGGAGAGTTGGAAGGTATAATTGATATTTTATGTAGCTAAAATATGATGGGAAAATGATTATCATGTTCGGCGGAGCTTTTATTGTCACTTGTGGGCGGTTGAGAGAATCAATAAGATAGCTACGAGAGTCGGAGTGAAAGTCATACAGATCCACTTCCTACTTTCACTTGAACCAACTTCCAACAAGGAAAAACCAAAAGAGAGAATCAAAACCAAGAGCGGAGAGGGGAAGCTTATACATTTCCCTACAACTTTCCCAATCCTGACGAAACTTCCAGCTTTCTTTCGTCTTGAGGCTTTATGTCAGTTCGGGGAAAGATTGTTCCCGCACCGGCTCCGGCTCCGGCTCCAGCTCCAGATTTTGTCATAATCCAGTCTGAAGCTGTACATATATATAAGCTCCTACTAACCCATACACAGAAGCCAACACACGAGGAGAGAGTCTGTCTACCTTAGCTTTCTATTTACTCTTTTTAAAATTCCCTTTATACTTTATACTTTAGCTCAAGCTTTGTATATGAACCAAGAACCTCGACTCTCTCGGTGTCCTTCCTTCGTCCTCGTCCTCCTGGTCGACTCTCGAGGCACACTGGAGGAGAGCAGACAGCGAGACCGAGACCGAGACCGAGACCGAGACTGTTGTCGGTGTTTGTGTCGGATCCGGCACCGCTACACATACAGGATTATTAACGTTGTTGTTCCTCTTAGTCTAAAAGTCCAAGTGGAGTCATTGCTCTCTACTGTGAAAATATTCTTTTTATACTCGGCTCTTTAAATACCTTCAAAAGTCTTACAATCCGTCCGTCCCATGCGTTGAGCTTCTTAATATTAGAGCGAGGTTCTTTCAGGACACATTTACATATAACCCAAAGTACAAGCCAAGGCCACATGGGCTTAACCATGGAAATATCACTTACTTTTACGTATTCATACGAAATAGGGTGCAAATCAAAATTTCAAAATCAAAATATGCATTAAAATGTTTTCAAAATGAGCATGTATTTGCGGCCTTAGTAATTAATAATGTCGCCATGTTTTTTCTGCCATTTCCGTTTCAAAAAAGTGTAAATTGTTCTATTAACATGCTTTTGAAACGTGCAAAATGTTCTATTTACATTTACATGTTTTTGAAAAGCGGAAAATGTTCTGGAAATAGAATTTTTATTACGTCTTTTGTGGACGACCCCTAAGTTTACGTCATGAGTAAATTACAGTCAGTAACTTACTACCCCCACCTAATGCATAGGACAACACTGAAGCGACCTCGACAGCAGCTATCAATCGTATGGACCTGCGACAGAATGATTCTTCACCGACGATATATATAAATAATATAATGATATATTAGTGTTGATTAGTTCCTTACGTGATGCGTTCGGGTTGAGTTTGAATAAAATTGAAGTAAAAATGATTGCAAAATTAACTTGAATCCTACGCATTTTTGGGGACATGAATTTGCAAGTGGAATTGAATGCGTGCAATTTGGCCAAGTCATTTATAAATATGTTGAATAGTGTGTTCGTTTCGTAGCATGTCTAACGCTAGCATCAATGAAAAGAGAAAATACTACAGAAAACCAATGGATAGTTAAATCGTAAATAGTCAAAATTACCCCTTTAGCCAATCTTTCTGTATTTACATTTAACGGCAAGTAGTCAAAGTTTATTAAATTGTCAATCAGAAGTAAGAATTGAGAAAATTCTGCATCCTTCCCTGGTCTTAATGTAGACTTTGAGATTCCTTGAAATACAGGTCGTACATTCTAAAACGCAAGAATTTTAAAATTTCAAAAGTTTTATCAATTTTCAAAAGAAACAGAATCAACGTTCTCCGTTGACGTATGCTCAATGAAAAACATTTTCCATCCGTAGCATTCATTCAGTTTCCTTTCCCTCTTCAAATAGTAACTATCTCATAGAAAATAGAAATAGATACGGTGAAAAATGTGAAAGTGGAAAACTTTCACTCCTTTAACAGCAGTTCAAGTGTAATAGATTCTTTAAGCGTGATAAATGGGCTGATTAACGTTTCCACTTCCTGAGTCTCAATTTGTGAGTCAAAATCTAGCATCTTCTTTTAGCTCACAAGTTGCTTTTAAACTCTTGATTTCCGGAATAAATGATTCGACAAGCGAACGTACAAATCTTACAGATAGATTTTTCAATGTTGAAAGTTGAAAACAAAAATATGTATTGAAATCAAAAGTTATACGAGAAAGTTGAAAGAAAACATTTTACTCAATGTTTATCAGTATTGGGATAATTAATTATACTTTTATTTGAAGTTGAAATCTGATGCTACAAACATATGTTCCTGTGGTGTCCCTCTACTATGAAAAATGTCATATGATTCTAGTTGTCATGTTTGTTGTTTGTTTTTGTGCTTCCAGGCATTTGAAGAATTGGAAATAATTCTCCCAACATACAATATTTGTATCGCGGCAAAGGAAAAACTGAAAAAGGATTCTGGGGTGGCCGAGGCTAACAGTTACGACAGGATAGTTGACAGATTGCTCGCTGTTTCCAAGGCTAAAGGTACACACACATACACAGTTATATGTTTACTTTCACTTGGATACCAATATTCGGTTCTGAGATACATACGAAAGTGTACACTTTATACCCCTACATACCGGCAAATGCAAGGAGCGTATAAATACAAATCGATCTCAGAATAACTTAAAGGATTTTATAAAACATAATAATATAACTGCTGACTAGACTACGACTACATTGTGACTGGTCGAAGCAATACAATATTATCATAATACCAGTATAAGTTATATGATCGTACTATAAGTCATTTGTAAAAATGAGCCGAGTAAAGTATTTGTCGTTAATAAGAAACAGATTTTTTGTATAAAACATTTCCTTCACGTTTTAAGCATGGGCTATTAATCTGTCGTGCAGAGAATTGCCATTCGTGTCGCTGATTAATTTATTCCAATAAAAATTTTAAAAAAAACAATTATATGAAGACTGTAGACGTGAATGTTGTCTTGTCACAGACAGTGTATCTTATTTGGTTTTATGCAGTAAATATTTGTTTTTTGTTTAGTTTTTCCTTTCATAGACCTTGAATGTAGTTCAATGTTTTTCTCAAGCTGTGAGATTCAGCTGCTATGCATTTACTTGTTAAAATAGCAGTTATTGTGTAAACAGTCGTGGATTTAAAATGTACAAATTTTCCCATATTTTTATACTAAAAATATTTTTAAGATATCGTCTGGGAAGAGCCAAAATGACCCATATCCATTTGTAGCTAAAAACAATATCCACTATCTACAAAAGTATTGAAACATGTCTTGAAAGCATTTAAATAGAACAGTTTACACTTTTCAAACACATAGAATTAGAAAATTTTACACTTTTCAAAAAACATGTAAATAGAACATTTTACACTTTTCAAAAAACATGTAAATAGAACATTTTACACTTTTCAAAAACATGTAAATAGAACATTTTACACTTTTCAAAAACATGTAATTAGAACATTTTACACTTTTCAAAAACATGTAAATAGACCGTTTTGCACCTTTTCACAAACTCTAAATTAACGTTTTACGCATGTTTATCATTTTGATTTTATGACATATCTCATTTTAATTCTAAATTAAATTGGATATTGGTCATTTTGGTTCTTCACAGATGATATTTCGCAATTGCATTAGTTCTACAGGAATTATTTTTGTCGGGGTAGCATTATAAATTGTATGAATTTTTGATTTATCTCTATTTATGCTTGCTTTGGTTTTGGTTAACGCAGGAGTAATAGTTTTTGGATCGGATCAAGAAGTGAAAGGACTAATGCAAGCTGTGGGAAGACGTAATGCATCTGCCCTCTTTACGTGGATTGGATCTGATGGATGGTCCGGCCGAACGTTGGTCTCGTCCGGGAACGAAAGAGAGGTGGAAGGAGCATTGTCTGTTCAGCCAGGAGCTAATCCTGTCCGAGGTTTTGACGATTATTTCTTTCGCCTCAATGTCAAGAATAATACAAGAAATCCATGGTTTGTTGGTAAGTGATGAGAATCTCAAATATTTTTGTTCCCTTGCTTTTTTTAATTCTAATATTCGCGGGAAGTCAGAAATTGAAAAATTGAAAAAATAAACATCGCAGCACTGACCTAGAAAACTATAATTCAATAACTAGGTTGAAGATGCAATAATATTGGCCATGAGTATTTGTTTTAAATGCAAAAATAAATATCTACAACTTCTAATTCAACATCAAAGGCAAGATTTTAGCTCAATTATCGTGTTGTTTTTGCTATACTTCAAAACTTAAGACGTACACAATGATTTCTTCATAGCACAAGCCACAACACTGAAGAATGAAAAAATCAAATAATAAATAAAACTTTTAGGTAGAAAATTGATATAGAAATTTATAACTCGAAAAATATTGTAATAATAGTGCTAATTCTGTGTTTTTAAAAAGACATCAGAATTAGGATTTTTTGTTTTGTAAAAGGCAGAATAGATTTTTTAAAATGAGGGTAGCATTTCAAGGTGAACCTGGATCCATTTATAATTTATCAATAATGCAAATTCGTAAATTACACGAAAAAAATATACACAATGCACAACACATGCATGGACGGAGATAGAGCTTCGTAGTTCGTGGAACGCGCTGGCTTGCATATTTTAATGATCGCTTTTCGCCTCGATTTCGATTCTATAAAGCGTAAACTTTGATGTTGAGTATCGATTTTTACAGAATTTAAATAATGCTATTTTAGAGTCTTATATAGAAGAAATTCCCTCCACGAGTATCAACATATTTGTCTCAATAAGTGTCTATTGCTATAATTTACCCCCTCTGTAATACCAAACGACAACGACAGCATGTTTTCAGTGCAATGACACAAAGTTTTAGAGTATAAACCCTTTGGATATAAGTTACATTTGAAAGTTTCCCCCAAAATACTCTTGTAGTATGAACCATATTAAGGACGAACGATTAAGTTAGTTCTGTGTCATTTCCTGAAAGTAGAGGCTGACTATATATATAACCATAGTTTGTTTGCAAACTAGTTTGTCTAATGTATAATAAATATATATATATCATTACGTATAGCTTCATGCATACACTACACAACACATACATTTTTTAAGCTGGTGTTCACCCGACCGAGTCACGTTTTTGGAAGTATCGGTGTACACTTGATTTCAAAACAAAGTGGTACAAATATTCTCTGGAACTGGGATAGTTTCAGTCCAATGTGTGTGTGTCTGTGTAGTGACTGTAGTTCTAGTGTAAGGACTGAGTGTGGTAGATTTCCTATATATATTAGTAACTCGATGAATCAAAATTCCTTTGAGGAAACTCATAGAAATTCTGCAAGTGTACGGACTCGTTAAGTAGTGTTGCTCCAGATCCGGAAAATTCTGTAATTTCTTTCCAAACTGAAGACACTGAGTAGAGTAGACTTTCTCCTTTCGCTTTCTTTCTTTTCTCTCTCTCTCTCTCCCTCTGACGACGTCTTGCAGACGTCCATTTCCACCTCGAGCAAACGTTTGTTACCGTCTTTTTTTTCATTTCATTCTCGAAACATTCTATATAGCTCCTCCAAGCAGGCGTGCTTGGGTGAGCGGTTAGGACTGCAGACTGTAACGAAATTTACAGTCTCAGACCCGGCTTCAATCCTCGGCCACTGCTAATCGTTTACGGCTCGGTGTTGTACGGTAAACGTCACTGGATGGTTGATTGAAACCCAATCTCCTTCGGTGCTCCTTAGTGACCACTACTTACTGTAGGGGCCTAGGGAATGAGACTCCTTTACTGTGGAGGAGGGGACGGGGATAGGTGAAAGGGTACAAAGACCGAGACGATCTAACGCGGTAGCCTCCTATTTCCTCACCCACAGTGACTGGTTGAGTCTGGTTGTAAGAACTTCGGTTATATCGACTTAATGAATATTTATTATTTCATTTTTTATATAGCTCCTCCTCCCTTGCCTTTAAGATGCACTTATTTACTATAGGAGTATAGAACATAGGGCACACAAATGGCGGCGGAGAAATTATCTTTAAAAAAAATATTTTGTACTTTTTTTTATTATTTTAAATTTCAATATTTTATACCAAATCCTTGCGCATAATATTGTTGTAATAAATATCCTTTTGGCCGTCTATTATATATCTTTTTCGTTTTGTGATTTTTGAAGATAAGCAAGACTTTTGCTCAGATTGAATATAGCATTTAATAAAACAGTGTAGTAGTATTAGCAGGGCCGGACGAAGAAATTACTTTTAGGCAGCAATTTAATTCCATGCAAAAATCACAATTTTGATTTTATTGATGGTTTTCTTTGTGGTAAAACAAATGTTGCATTTACGTGTTTTAGAAAAGTTAAAAATGTTCTATTTACTTGATTCTGAAAAGTTAAAAATGTTCTATTTACTTGATTCTGAAAATTTCAAAATGTTCTATTTACTTGATTCTGAAAATTTCAAAATGTTCTATTTACTTGATTCTGAAAATTTCAAAATGTTCTATTTACTTGATTCTGAAAAGTTCAAAATGTTCTATTTACATGTTTTTTCAAAAGTGTTACATGTTTTATTTCCACATTTTTGAAATATGCAAAAACATTTAGTTGCACGTTTTTGAAAAATCAAAATCTTCTATTTACATATTTTTGAAAGCTTCAAAATGCTCCATTTACAAGTTTTTTTAATTCAGTCAGCGGGGCCTGCCTGCGCTGTCCACATTATCCGGCCCTGAGTATTAGAGTTTGAATTTTTGATTTGGACTTGCGCTTTAAAATAGAGATCTGCAGTGTAAAATGTGCAATGTTTGTATTGTATGATAGTCTATCCCGCCTACGGATGTGGACTTGGATTACAATTATATTGCAGTTTTTTTCCGTACGTATTTCCTACGTTTGAATCAAAAATATTTAGTTTGAATATTATTGAGCAGAGAGAGATGAGGCTTGGGACTAGGACAGGACCACTTCAGCTGGATTTGAATATTGATTGATAAAGATTTGAATTGGAATATGGAAATATAGAATACAGCCGGTGAAAAAGAAAATAAAGTGGAGAAAGGGAGAACTAGCCAATGCTAGGATGATTTCCCAAATATGGAAGTACGAACCAAGAGGAACGCTTCCAGGAAAATATTTACTTCCGTCATGATAATTTTTTGTTTGTAGTGAAAGACTAACTCAAGTGGTGGATATGTGGTTGGGGTTGACGTCGGATTTAGGAAAAGCAATTTTCTCCAATGATCGATTTTTCTTGTTGTTTTAAGAAAGGACAAAACACCTAGTTTGTGCATACTAAAAAAGTTCTGTGTTAGTTACAATAATGTAAATGGACGGGAAAAATTGAGTTTTCTCTTGTTTTCAGTATGAACAGTTACGTTGTACATAATATGCTACTATTTTAGAAAAAAGAATTGAAAAAACAAACCAAACTAATACAAAACTTTATTTCGAATAAACAAAAGAATCTATATGGAACAAATATTAAATAATGTGGGCAATACAGAGCAATCGTCAACTACATCTTTTGCATTGCCCGTAAAGTGGAAAAAGGTAGAAATTTAAAAGAACCTAATTGCAATTTTACTATTGTGCGCATTGCAAAGAATTTGATGGATAACGATTTGAATTTTTTTTAAACTGTGATGTAGAAAATAGTTCACTTTTTAGAAAAAAACTAGTGCAAAAAATTCGATTCTTTTCAAAATCATGGAGCTACAAAATATTCTTAAATTTCCTAATAATTTTTAATACGGCGAATTGTGCCTATTAAAAATGTGCAACTAAAATAATTTGAACTTTTGATAAGTTTTCAACAACAAACAAATTGCAATTTTCAAAAACGTAAATTTAGAATAGCGTAAAATTAAAAAAAAAGTCAGTAAAAAGTTTGTAAAAATTTGCCTACCCTATATTTTAAAAAAAAGTAAATATCTATATAGTTTCTGTCGACATTTACATTTTTGTTTCTACAAATATCAACTTTAGAATTCCGCTGATTTAAATTTACTTTTAAAAATCAATGAGTAAGTTACATCTTTATTTTTTTGGGTTGCCAGTGACATATTTCCTTTCTGAAATAGTATGAGCACTGCAAAAGGCAAGGATTCCATCCTTGGGAACAATATTTTGTATGCAATGACAAAATTCTTTTTAAATATATCGAAGGAACTGACATAATGCAATTTCAATTTCTAACATGTGTATTGTAGTTAGAAAGGAAATACTCGCCTTGTTAATGATACTGTCTTCGTGTTGAGTCAGAAAAGTTTAAGATTAGAGATATTTCGTTGTGCTTGTCGCTGTTGGAAGGGGAGAGGGAAATAGTTATGAGGCTGTTAACGTCTCCGTACCTATATGTAACTTATAGAGGATACGAGAATGAGAGAAAGTTTCTGGTCGAATTCGAGTGGAGCTCCACTTTATCCAAGCCCATCTCATCTGTTCCTCCTCCTCGTCTCCTGTCCGCCACTGAGTACTCTCTCTCTCTCTCTCTCTCTCTCTCTCTCTTTCTCGCTCATCCAAACTTTGAAAAAATACTTAAGATGCACATCTCGTCGAGAGTGAGAAAAAGGCAGTGAAAAAAGTAACACGTCCAAGTTACGTAATACTCGTGGAAAAATCATCTGAGCTAGACTTCGTTTAAAACAAATGCATACATGAGGATATAAGAGGAGACACTGACTCGTTTTATAATGTACAGATACGGGAGAGGTGTCTGTAGGCGGGACAGTTACGTAAGAGCATATATACACATATATGGGACACGATACAACTATTTCTGTATGTGCGTTGGTCCTGTGTCCAGAGATTAATTGTATTAAGTTAACAAATTTAAAAGGATCAGAAATTTATGTTCAAAGTAGCCAAATTTACAAACTATGGTGTTAGAAAATCTGAGTGTTCAAAATTTCATATTTTCAAAATAGTTGCTGTCCTAAGGTTCATTTTCTTCAAATATTTTGATTCCAAATTCCCCAGTGTTCATAATCTACTATTCTGAAAATTTGTTACATGCAAAAGCTTCTATTGTGAGAGTTTCTTGTGTTTAAAATCAGATGTTTTCAATGTGTGTTATTTTCAAAAATATTCTGTTCAGCTTCAGTAGATTTTGAATAATAGTGTTAATGTTTTGGGGAATTATGAACTTCTACTACTAAACACATTATGTTGAACATGCATTTGTGACGAAAAAAATTACTATTGAACTTAAGACATTGCATGCGTAGACGCAGCACTACATGTGAGTGTGTGTTTTCTATGCAACTTACTCCAAGGTTTCCTGCTTTCTCGCAGTTTTCCTGCTTAGTGTTCAGTGTTAACACTAAAACCCATCCCAGTGAAGGAAAGTACAACACCCGGTTTTCCTTTCTGCGGTCACCATGGTCATTAATTGATTTACTCAGCTTTTTTTCTCTTCTTTTCTCCTTCCACTCTCTCCATTCCCCCTTGTGCATGCTCCCTCTTTTCTTCTCCAACCTCCCACACCATATTTTTCAGCTCTCACTGAAGTCTTTCTAGAATCTCTCTTCTTGTTAAAACGATGGTCTATTATTTTTTCATCAAAGCTGTTAACCGCAAAATAAATTACACCCTTCATGTAAAAGTGTGCTCACATTTCCTTTCTCCCCCCCCCCCTCTCTCTCTCTCCCTTTCCTGTTACATGCATCCTACTACTCTGGAAATCCGACTGCAATTGCAATTGGTCCCTTTCCTTTCTCCACACGTCCACAGAGCCTCATATAAATTATGAGCTAAATAAAAATTTCAGTTGCCAAAAAATCGCATATTTTACCCACAGACTTCAAAACTTACAAGTAATAAGGTGACCAGGTGTCCAACCCAATCTGACACAGTAAGATGCTTCCAACTTGAACATGCAACTCCATATATTCCTGTAATTTATGAGAGCAAATTCCGTTACAAGGAGGAAAAATAACTAGGCAGTGCTCAAATCCAAATCTATTGCTCAAGCCGAGACCAAAACCAAAACCAAAATCCAATCTCAATCCCAACGGGTAATATTACTCGGATGAAAATATATAGGATTTGGGCGAGAAACTTAAAGCCCACATTTCAGTATTTGTCACAACTAAAAAACGAACCTCAAACATTTCACATTGATTTTATTAAAAAAATGTGGATTTAGTTTTTTTTTTAGGTTTTTCAAGAATCCACAAATAAGGAATAAGGACAGAAGGGAAAACTTTCTCCATGGGGATATTTGCATGCATACATAGCTAGCCTAAGCCTTTTCTACGGGAAATGGAAAGTTATAGTGGAGAAAGTGAAAGTATACTAAAGACGTTTATTCAAATGAGCCTCTAAAGTTGTATGGGTCATGCGTTTTATTCATCCTGCGTGGTGGTAGTGGTGGTGGGAAGAGATACTACTGCGGATCCATTCACTGGCTCTCTCATGCTCTCCTCAATATTACCATTACGAATGTTTCCTGCTCACAACAATCCACTTTGAGTCTGTGTACACTTGTACCTAACCACCTGCGGTGAGTCTATCTAACGATCACTGCGGAATGATGTGATATCAGACATAAAATGAATAAATTGTTGTTGCTATTCCTGAGAGCTGGCTATACGCTGGAGGTATTCTACTAGTTAAATGTGCACTGCACAGGAGTATCCAATGCAATGCAATACCCTCTACATTTACATTATGGAGATGCTCCCTGTGTCTCAGAGTTGAAACAATATTTTAGAATGAATTTCCGCCGAGAACTCAAAGAACATAGCAGTAGCAACAAGAGTAACAACAACAACAGCGCAACTACTGTTCAAGTGGAGTGTCAGTTCCATTTAAACCAAAGTAGCTACATGCATAGCTATGCAACTATGTAGGTGCTCCAAATATGGACAATAAAAAAACTAACGTTGTAAAAGGAATGCATTAGTTTTAGTTCCAGAGACGGGGAAAGGAAATTCTTGCCATTCTTTTAACCCTGTTTTTTTCTCATATCCTCTGTCTTTTCTACATTTTTTTTCCAGAATTTTGGGAGCATCATTTTTCATGTAAGTACCCAAACTCGTCGAGAACACCTTACAATGAGAATTACAAGACAACGTGTACTGGGGATGAAAAATTGACACCGTCAAATACACCATTTGAAGCACAACTCCAGTACGTCTCGGATGCTGTAATGGCCTTTGCATGGGCCTTCAAGTATGTTCTTCTTTTTTTTTTATTCTTATAATATAGAAAGCAAATCATATACATAGTGCTTTCACTGTTCACTCTCTATCTCCTATTTTTACATCTTTTTGTAGTTTTTAAATAACTAAAAACCAGCTCTACATACTACGTATATCTGAATATAGTAATTTAGACTAGGCGTGCGTTCACCTGGACATTTCTGGGAAGGTACATACGACGAGTAATAAAAATGCAGATGCGAGAGCCCTACCCTTATAAATATCCCTGTAGTATAAGCATATATTTATGTTATTTTCTCTCTCTCGCCGATGAGTTGAATCACTTTTGAATGGTTGATTTCTTTTACAGGGATATGCACAAAGTTGAATGCAACGGCTCAAATGGAATTTGCGAACGAATGAATCCAGTGGATGGAACAGTTCTTCTCGAGTATCTTAAAAAAGTCAAGTTTACGGGTAAGTAACAAGAAAAATCCTATTTTTTTTCTCTCAAAAATTTTCACTATAAATGCACATAGAGAGTGAGTAAGTGAGTTGGTGAGTGAGTTAAGAAAGGGAGGAAGGGTATGAGTAGAGAAGTGAAAGTTTGAGTCAAAGGACCTATCCAACTACAACCGAAAGTATATAATGTGTCACGCGTACATACGCAAGTTAGGATGAGGATTCCAACGCACATGCATAAATAAATTTGGGACGAAAGCTAAACTTTATTTGAAAAACTTACACGTCCTGTATATAATTTGGGTTGTATGTATTGTATGTTTGATCTTTCCATCTGAAAATCCGAACCAATGCCAGAGCAAATGTGAATTCCAATACCCTACTGTTTTTTCACCTCATCCACTCATATTTGTACATAATGAAAGAAAAATACTGAGCTCATGAAATTCATAGAAGTTGAATCTGGATCGGATCAAAATTCCAGATTGCTTTTCAAGTCTCTTGATTCATCTTCTCCTGTACTTGGAACACTAGCATTACATTTCTTCCAGGAATCACAATGCCATCCGTTAGGAGTGCATGTGCCGGGAAAGGTATGAGTAACGGTACGGGTACCGGTACCGGTATACCGGACCAGCCAATGACATACCAGAAAAGGCATAGTGCAAGTGTCAAAGCCAGAGGGAGGAACACAGCGGAGGTACTCACTCTAAACCTGAGATTAGTATCAGTTTCAGTCAGTACATGAGACTACATAATGAATTTATAATTAATATTCGAAAGTATGACGCTCTGGTTTGCATTGCTTTGGTTTTGTCAATTTCGACTTTTCGCTCTGTTCCTACCGTACCGCCCGGCAACTGGCTCTGGCTCTGGCCACAAGGAAATACAAAGCTAAATCCGAATCCAATCAATATAAATTGCCTTTCAGTAGGCACTAGATTACATTATGGAGGAGATACAATATAGGATGTTACGGGAGGGTGATGAAGAATAAATCAAATTTGAGCGGGACCATGTGACTCTGGTGTGAAATCCCACAATAGCAATTCGTTTGGAATTGAGAAACACTTACGAATACACTGAGCCCGCACAGAGCTAATTCACACTCTCTGCATAAATACTACTGTGCTACTACTGTGACTGCTACTTGGCTGGGGCTTCCGTCTGAGCAGAAAATAGGAAATACGCTGTAAATTCTATATCCTCCGGTACAGAGCAGAGGAGATATCAGTAGTAGGCACAACTGACGTGGACCGACTCTGGATCTGATAGAAGTTGGGCTACTTGAGAGGGACTTGGTCTCTGTACGCAGCGAAACACCGTTGGAGTTTAAACAAGTGCTCCACACTTTCACCAAAGTCAAAACCAAATCTAATGCCGACGACAAGCTACGTACCTAATTTCTCATGCTCCCTCGAGAACTGATGTAGCTGTTGTACTGTTGGAGGCGGAGGAGTAGGAGTAGGAATACAGACAGGCAGTTTGGATTTTGTTCTCTCGAATAGTTTCTGATTGTGTGTAACTCTGTGGAGAGTCTAATATATGTCAGACTTTAAGTTGAGCGTAGCATGTCTCGATTTCATTTGGGAAGGACCCTTCCGAGAGAAAATTGATTCAACTTGACGATAAGTAACTGATTGAAGTGAGGTAGGTGACGCTAATGGGAGAACTTTCAGTGAATTAGTGCCGTCTTCCTTTAAACCTCTCTAACGTGTTCCGTCTCTCCATCTCTCCCTCTCTCAACGTGGCACATCCTCCCGAATTTGTGATACACATTTGTAAAAATAATCTCACTAAGATACCGTCCCTCACCTGCTTTCTCTTCTACTTTCCCTTCTCAGCTTCAACTTCAACTCAAATTTTCACCGAATTCTACACATACCTTCACACGCTGAGCGTCTCCACTGGCATTTATTTTATGGAGAAAGTGTTATCCTATCTTCCCATTCAATTCCCTGACAAACCATGCCCACGCATACGTAGTACAGAACTACTCGAGACAGGAAAAGATATACATATGCATAAAATACATTACGCACGAAAAAGACGGAAGCAAGGAGAATGGCTGTCCTTAATTCCGTACAAGTTGTGAAAGTCTTTTTTCCTCTCCTCGGCATAATATTTTGCGAACATTTTTTTAAGTCTCAAATTAATTTAGTTCACTCTGTCAATTCCGCATGGAAAAGTGAATTTAATATGAATTAATCGGATGTCAAATGAAATCCCCAAGTCACACCCAGCCATCCTAATTTATAATGACCTACATAACCTGGAATGTACGGTCAAGGTACAAGACGACTAGCTATGATGTTAATACGTTGCTAGTACTAATAGTACTATTACTACTACTATGTATATTTGTATGTGGAAGCTTCACTTGTATTTACACGGGAGAAAGTAAGGATCTTAAGAACATATCTGGGAAATTATGACCATGACATGAGGAACTGATATGGGAACGTGTGACGAATTAAAGCGCCGCGGGGCACCCTACCACACGCCACAATATGGACATTGCTATTTTTACGTCTAGAATTTTCACTGTAGACTTTCACTTTACTTACGTATGCCTGCGAAGGCGTAGTTTTCAAAATTTATCTGCTCATTAGGTTTTAAGTCCACACATTTTGGGCTACACAGACGATTACAACAATATTTTTAAGGTTTTAGTATAACTTTCTCCCATGGCATACTATACTTGTGCTGAAGAATATATAGAAGTTGATACTGACGATGAGCTTGAATTCTTTGCTAGCATGTATATGTGATATAACGTGCTACAATTTTAAAGCTAGCTAATGAACTTAGTTTCCCTAATAAATTTCTGGATTCTGGGTATTTCTACTTCTACTTATATAAAGGAATGACGTAAGGACCCGATACCCGATACACATTGCTCATATTTTTCTGTGTGGCGTTTCCCTTATTTTGATGTTTAGATATGTTGTTAAAAAACTGGTTTAGCACATCTCCGTCTAAAAACCAAATTGAAAACAGGTTGATGCGGGTGCCAAGTACAAAGTACAACATAGTATTTAAAGATTGAAACCATTTTTTCTTATTGAAAAAATTATGCAAGAAATACATACTAGTACTACTTTTCTACTACTAGGTTTTCGTTTTCGTCTGCGTAAAAAAAAAGAAAAGAGAATATCGATTTTACATTTTCTGTATGCTTAATGATCCATTCGCTTGTAAAAGCCTGGAAAAAGATGGAAAGGAGAAAGAAAACGCACTCCCACACTCTATCCTATATGATATGGGGAAGATTCATGTTATGTCCCAGCTCCAAAATTGCTTCTTTAGCGCATCTAAATGGGATGGTTTTGTACTGTGTAGCTTGCCCATAATAGTGTCATTCTATGCATAGGTACAAAGAGGGAATTTGTATCTGTATTTTGGGCTAATTGTTAAATTAGAATTTCTACTAAACAAAAATTAAATATTATTCAATAGTTATTTTAGAATTAAATTAAATATAGTTGAAAACAAGAGGCATTTACTTATTATGTAGTAGTCTCTGCGTGACGCAAGCAAAGGTTCATATATCATATTTTGGGAGTTTTTGAGGTGAACAGTGAAGTGTGTAAATTTGAGACAATTCTAATTAACAATAACAATCAATGACATGACCACAAAATATAATAAGCTTGACAATGCATTGAATGACATGACTTCCTGACCTAGTTAAGTTACTTTAATCGATTTTCATGAGCAGAGGAAAAATCCCGCAACCATAAGCCATACAATTCCAACTACAACACAGCCAGAATATTGGCAAGAACAATATGATTCTAAAACATAGGGAGGGCATAAAGAGGCAAAAGCTAAAATGTCTAATGGCTTCCCCTTGTACCTGCCATTCAGTGAGCTGTGTCCATTTATAATTGGATATTACTGCCACAGCTCCTTGAAAGACTGCCACAACTCGTCTCCTGTAAAAAGGGAAGACTTCTCCTGTCATCTCAAAGAAAATTACAAACCCAGAAAGAAAACCAAATGTCTATTTTTAGATGGGAGAGATGAACGAAAACAATTGTTTTCTTCTTTTTTTTTATATTTTATTACTTTAAAGGTTAACTTATTCATTGGTGAGCGTCAACATTTTCTTTATAAAGTCTTTCTTTCTGTACATTTCTTCTTTCAAAATTAAAAACCTATCTAAAGAAAAAATAAAGAGAAAGTTAAGATGGCTTGAATAGAATAGAAAAACCTTTAGGCCTAATTACATGCTCATTTTAAGATTCTAAGTGTACTGCATTTGTCGTAGGATTTATATAGTACTTTATAAATTAGCTTTCAACGTAAATTGTACATTGTACACTCCTAGTTGATGTCGATGGTGACAACACATAAAAAAGGCTACAATATTTTAGTAAAGTTAAAAGGAAGAAAATAAAACAGATTAAACAACTCTGAAGGTTAATACTGTTACAGTATTTGAAATACTTGTGGTATTGTAATTTTGAAAAAAAACAATATAAAAAACTCGTCATATCTCTTGAACCTAAGCAAGAAATCTCAAATGGAACATCTTATTGACTACCTAGATTTATATTTCTTTTCTTTATTTTCTCGACTTGAATTTTCCTATTTTTAAATGTGAATTTGAGGGAAAACGGGGAATGAATCCGCATCGGCTTCGAAGAAAGGGAGGGTGTGCTTTTAAAGGACACGCGGTGGAGTGTAAGCCGACTTTTATGGAGCTCAGAGAATAATAAAAACCTTTCTTCTTTATGATATACGAGAACGGGGAAAAGTGTGCGTCTGGGGTTGTTAGACATTTATGTATACATGCATAGTCTGGGTTTGGGACTGGGTTATGGTTTTGACTTTGGCTTTAGGTGAGAGTAAAAAAAAAGCAAAGGAAGAACATGTCAGAGAAAGACTAAAGAAAGGAATAAGAAAAAAAACTTCCCCGCTTTCACTGCACTGTTGCTTCACTTTCACTGTTTTCATTTTCTCCGCTCCTAGTGTAACCACCGCCAGCGTCGTTTTTTCACTTCCATCTGCCTCGATTCCACTGTCTGTGAATGTTACTTACTTAAATTTCAAAATTATAAAGCTAATGAATTATTATGTGAAAGAGGCTGTCTTTCCTATTTCTTTACCCGTTTTCAAATCTTCATCCATTAATCTGTTGATTTTTACTCTACAGAATAAAATTTTTAACATTACATTGATTGAAAATTGGGGAAAGTTCAGAGCTCCAAAATATTAGGATTTACACAATATGTAAGTTCGTTCCTTGTATTTGTATCTTGGTTTTAAGACAGGCAACTTATAGTTCAGTGAGGTACAGTACCTATGCTGGAGAATGATCGCAGTAGTAGTAAGATGGGACGTGTGGGGAAAAGAGTGAAAGTAGTTCGTATATATGTATACATTGTGAAGACATTGTAAAAAAGAAAAAGCCATACACTACTTTGTAGGGAATGTGGTGAGGGCGGAGACTTGTTCTCACTATGATTTCAAACTTTTTACTACGTGTATAATTTTCCATGCATTTTATCGTTCCCTGAGTGAAAGTGTGCTCCATGAGGATGGAAGTATGGGAGGCCCAGCTAAGACTCACTGATGACTGCTGAGGGAACCGACCACATTGAAAATTTTTGCAACATTTACCAATTTTGCAAATATACCGTGAACTACATTAGACATATACGTATATAGTAAGCATACTACAGTGAATACTCACTATTAGATACATGTTTGGGGACCCTCTTCAGTCTACCCCGCGCACTCCCCTCCCACTCTTTTTTTCTCCCAAGTCACAAAATGTTAGTCTTTTTCATTTTAAGGAGGAAGTGTTAGTTTCTCGTGAACCCAGAAAATCCCCCTTCCTTCTTCTTTCCCTCACATACATCCCTTTTTCTTCGCCTTACTTTCTCTTTTTTTAAGTACCAAGTACAAGTCCCAAGCCCTGATGAGGGTATGTACTCGAGCCAAAATAACTTTCAGTTTTTTTCATAATCTAGTCAATGTTCATATTCCTTTGTAATATGTTAAATTGCTTCAGCTCTGATTGTACATACTTTATTTAGACCTCTAGTCATGGTCATAGATTTGTTTAAATATTCCAATCTGTTTATACGCTTCCCCGGAAAAATTGTAAATATGTTAGATACTAAATTATTAAATTACAATAAATTACAAAGAAAAGCTCTAGCATATTACCGATTAAAGATTCCAGGAAAATACTACAATATGCATTTCTATAAACCCAAGTACGGAGAAAGAATTGAACAGGCGATACAATGAATTGGCTAATTAAGATTAATACTGAGTTTGCGCCAGGGTTTTGAGTGGCGGGACACCATGGTTCACGGTGTAGAGAGTGCACGCGTACGGGTGCACAGACACATAAGACAAAGACAATATAATGATAACAATAATAATAATAATTTATGTCTAATAAAGAAAATTGGGTCTTGAGCCCAGGATGAATGAAAAATGGAATGTAGAAAGTCACTCATTAAATAAGTATATGTTCAATGCCAAATGGTTTATATGTATATGTATGTGTCATCCGAGTCAAGATGTATTGTATTTCCCACGTTGAAACTCATTTACAAACATCTTCAACTCCTCCACAAGATTTATGAAGATTAACAAAGACATTCTGAGGAAAAGTTTGCATTACAGGAGACATTAAAACTGTTTCTTGTGAAAGGAAAGAAAATAGGAAAACGAAAACGGGGAGAAGGAGACGATGAAAAGAGAGAAAGAGAATGTGCATTCAGCAGGACAAATCTCTGGGTAATCTGTCTATATGTATGGCGTATGGGCACTTGAGACATTCACAACTTGTACTAGTCTCTCTCGTCTTGGTCTCATATATAATTATATATGCAAGCTGCTCCTCTCTGTAGCTTTTTTCGAGTCTGCTGATCTGAACAAAGTGGAGATCCTGTACTACGTCGTTGAGACTACATACTGTGGCACTCTAGAGCTGGACTGCGGTTGAGGCTTGAATGGAGAACTATGATAAAGAAAAAGCATATGTGTTTGTATGTATAATACTCTCACTAGTCAGACGCGGCTCGTGACTGGATATAAATGTATACATATATATATTGAAAAACAGGAAAAGGGAAAAAGACACTTCAGCAGCATCTTCCTCAACGTCTACATCCAAGTGAAAGCACGGGAGTTGAGAAAAACAGTGAGAGAGAGAGTGTGTGTGTCTGTCCTTACGCAGATTTATCCACTTTGCCCGAGCTTTCCTTGCGGTCCACTTACTCTTTTGCCCTCCTTGTGTTCTGAATTTCCTGTTTTCCAAAAAGCTTGAAGCGTAAAAGCAACTCAAGTGAACTGTTCCAATTGGATAGTCGAGCGCTGGTTTCCCTCCATTCTTACAAAATATATATCTCTATATGTATAGTGAGGGCGAGCGTCTCCGCGGATTCTATCAATCCACCCATACAACTTTCTCCATCGACTTAATGCCCAGAAATTTAATACTCTCCAGTCCCATATGAATATGTATTTTATGTTCGTCAATATTATTATTACTCCTCTCTCAAAAATTCAAGCCAAAGCAACGTGTTCATATACATATTTTTGAGAGACACGAAAAAAGTAAAAAAAGGAATACTTTAAGCTCACCATAATTTAAAATGGAATTAACCAAAAATATATTGATTGCCTTTTCAAGTCCATAATGCTAACATTTTCCATAACTTTCTCCAGATGCCCTCTCCTTTTGGTTTGAGGGTGTACATTTTTTGACAGATTTTCAATTCAAAAGATTGAATTTGTAAATATTTTAAATATTACTTTTAGACGTGTAATATTTAATATAGGTTATACACTACAGATTGTAAACGGTCTCGACGTGGAGTGTCACATGCGTGTGGCGTGTGGACTCACTATCTGTGTGTAGATCAATGTGTAGGTTGTAGGAAGAAAGCTTACACTTTTCCGGATATGTTCTACATTAGGTTCCATACAGGCTCAAATCCGTAGTAAATATTGTTATGAGCGTCGTATTATGTCAGTGTCAAAGAAATAAATATGATTGATTCACGCCGCCATAAATTATTTGACTATCACGCAACTCTCTCATTTAAACTACAAAGAAGGCTAATGCAGAGTGTGATGCAGAAACGAGAGCGACATCAACAACGATGCCGACACCTATATACGTGCGCTCTCAGTGATAGAACAGTCATATTTCAATGTGTTTCGAGTCTTTGGAGTCAATGTGTAATATAATCTATATATTGTACTGGCTTAAAGAAGAACCACATTTCAGTAGAGCGCAAAAACGTATATATAAATCATCCATAATTCATCATCCCAATCATTTGTGTGAAATTGTCTTAACAAAATCAAAAAGACGAAATTTTCGTGTAAAATAGGTTATGCGAAGTAACACGATACTTGTGGACTCTGTCACTTGAACAGTTTTCCCAAGCTTCGGATTGGTTGGTTCAAACTTCTAAAGAATCTTTGGTGCAGTGTATATTTTCCGTTATTTATATGCACTTCTATTTTGTATGTTGTCTTGCTTTGAGAAAGAGACATACCTGAAAGATCTATAATTTAAAGGTTTTTTTTACCTGTTAGTTATGCAAACGTTTTGTACATTCCTAAAACATGCTTTTCTCTAATTTTGAAATATTTGGAAAATGCATGCATCTCGCATTACGCCCTCCTTGTGAATATTGTATAATATAATTAAACAAGGACAAATGTAGGATAGCACAAAGCTTATTTTATAAACCTCACGAATTTCCTGGAGCTTACTTCCAATTCAAATGAAAATTTGAAATTCAATATTCAAGTTTCAATTCTGTTACAAAGATGAAGCAGCAAGATGCACTAGCTTCACCACCAGTTGCAGTTCCACTTCATATTTTCCCATATAGAGCATCTTTCTTAGTAATTCCCAGATCCTTTCTCAGTCCGTACCTCCGCTCTGTATTTACTTTTAATTTATTATGACAAAAACAAGGTTTACAATATTTAGTGAGGCGCGTTCAGCTATTTCCTTTTTTTCCCACAGAAGTTATATAAGAGTTGTTTGACTCGAACTGAAATCTCTGAAGGAGACAGTATAAATATCCGGTGCTCAGATTGAGAATTACATAATGAAAAGTATGGAGTCTAGACAGGGGACTAGAGTGTTGGGTTTTAATCAATAATAGTATACTTGTATTTAAAGCTACCTGCGCATTTTAATTTTCAATTTCAAAATTTAAGAATGTAGCCTCTATCTGCTACATGGTCACGGCGTCTCGATAAACTCGATTTACATGGATCAAAGCCTGCAGCTGCGAGCATGCAACAAATTTTTAAGTATGGTGTTAAGAGGCTCTGTGACGCACCAATTCCTTGAGACCCAGCAGTCCTCCCCTGAAGATTTGTAAAATTTACAAATTTAAAAATGCATTAGCACAGTTAACAGCATTCCAAATCAAATCAAATAATTCACAAGATTTAGGGCACATAGATGGCTCTCAATTTCAAGCTTAAAATTTTACAAGTTTATTTGTGTGTGTGTGTAGGGTTTTTTTGTAAATAAAATCAAAGCAAGAGTTTGGATTGGCTCCATACCTGTGATGTTTCATAAAATTTAACACTCGTTCTTGTGAGTCAGTATTTGAGGACTTTGTTATCAAAACGCGTTAAGTCCATGTTGCCCAACTTTACAGGAACCGCAAATTTTGATAATCATGTGAAAACGTAAATATTTTTTCGAAATTTATTTTTCAGTAACTGCATACTACCAGGTGTATTAGTAGCTAAAATAACTCAAATCTGACGCAGCGTGGTAATTTTTTAAAAATGATTCAAAATTTTGAAAACTTGGACTTAACGTGTTTTGCCAAAAAACCCATAAGAAACAATGCAAAAAATTAACCTTGTGAATTAGATTGAATTGCATGCTAATTTATGATTGTAAAATTGAATTATAAATTGTGCACTTCAATAACATGTAAATAGAACATTATGCACTTTTTACAAAAATGTGAGTAGAACATTATGCAATTTTCAAAAACATGTACATAGAACATTTTGCACTTTTTAAAAACATGTAAATACAACAGTAAGCATATTAATTAAAACAATCCTGCATTCCAATGTTAAATTTTCGAGTGCAAATCTACTACTACTTAAAGAAGTTGTTTGCTAAGGGATTGTCTATAAATGACGTCATAGAAAAGTGTTCATTTTTAAAATTATGTTGCCCCCTGTCACCAGATTAATCATATTGCGTAAATGACTATCCCTAGCATAGGATTGCCAAATAGACCCATTGAACCTATCAATGACGTCATTTGTGAACGACCCCTTACGTCTTTATTTTCTTCATAAGAAGCGCGACTGTTCTTTTGTACAATTTCTTAATTACTTTGTAAACCATGCCCTTCTGTATTATTAAAACAGCAGAGCTTCCAAATGTACCAAACAAATTGAAATTTAGTTTGCATATCGATCTGTTAAGGATCGTCCATAAATGACGTTTTCGGTAGGGTATGTGAATCTAGTCATGTAGTAATGATATGTCATGCCGTGGGAAAGATAACAGATGAACGCAATGTTAAAGTGATGACATGGCGATGGATTAGCCTTAAAAAGTGAAAATTTGTGGGACGTCATTTATGGACCATCCCCTACAAATAGTACACGTGAATTTGATGTTAAAGCGAATAAATTTCGTTTCATTACAAGAAGCAGTTTTGGGAAAATAAGGATATTTTTTTATAAGAATCAGTTGTTTTTATTGGGTTTAGTGGACTTAACGTGTTTTGCCAACAAACGACTGATGGACTTAACGTGTTTTACCAGAAAACGGTTTTTGAGCGAATTATTTAAAATAGTTCCAGTGGCCTTTGACCCCTAATATTGCACGGTGTGAATTAAATGTACTTTGTCGTTCTTAAACACCAATAATCTCAATTTCTGAAAAAATGGACTTAGCGCGTTTTGCTAGCAAACTCCTCATTTACTGCTGATAGTCTGAGTCGGTCATAGTAGTTGGAGAGTCATATAGTTGTAACTTGATGCATGGATAATGGATATGGATTGAGGAAGATGGCTTCAGGTAGTTCTGCAATAGTCATTTATATGGTAATTACTTTCTGAGTGAGTTGTCCTACTGCTCCCTTACTTTGTATTCACTTTCTTTACTTCAAAACCCCGAGGCGAAGTAATCCTAGATTCCTAGATCCTCTCACACAGAGTCCCTCTATACGCCCTGTTCCTGTCCAATCCAATGTATCTTCCCTCCATGCATTATCACTGGCATTGAGATTTCAGATTTTGCATTGGCATTACTCTGGCAGCAGTGGCAGTTGGCAGTTGGGATCCTGAAGTAATGTGTAATGTAATCAGTACGACTTGGCTTTAGCTTTCACCACCATTATTTGAAAGTCTATACCGTCAGTTAAGAACCAAAAGGACCGATATCCAATTTAAACTAGAATCAAAATGAGAAACATGAGTGAAATGTTAATTAGGAGTTTTTGAAAAACGGAAAATGTCCTATTTACATGCTTTTGAAAAGGTGCAAAATATTCTAATTCCATGTTTTTGAAAAGATACAAAATGTTCTATTTACATGTTTTTTAAAAGGCGCAAAATGTTGTTTTTACATATTTTTGAAAAGTGTAAAATGTTCTATTTACATGTTTTTTAAAAGGCGCAAAATGTTGTTTTTACATATTTTTGAAAAGTGTAAAATGTTCTATTTACATATTTTCAAAAAGTGCAAAATGTTCTATTTAAATGCTCTCAAGACGTATTTGAATATAATTTTTGTAGATATTTGATATTGTTTTTAGGCAAAAATGGATGTGAGTCATTCTGGTTCTTCACAGACGATATGCCTTCTCCTATATGGTATAGTATGATGCTGGGTGAGGAACGTCTACATTTTTTTTATTTACCACAAGAGTTGTTGCACTTGCAGGCACATCAAGCACAAGCAGACTTTCAGTCTGCAGTTTGTGGTGAGATATGAAGATGTGCGTTGTGAGCGTTTAGTTTATATATAGTAGAACGTGTAACTAACTATAGTAAATACTCTTTAGACCAGATTTTTGTTGGATGTTGGGTGCTGGATCGTTGGAGTTGGATGCGAGTAGAATAGAATCTAATGTGGTTCAGAGGCGTCAAAAGTTGGTAACGACGAGGAAAGCCCGTACTTTATTTAGACTTTTATGATGTGTCCAGTTTATGATGATAAATGCCGACTTGTTTTTTTTGCCAAAAATTGTAAATAGCATTACATTTTCAAATAAATTCACGGACGACATCAACGATTAGATTTTTGTATAGAAAATAATAAAGTCACATATTTTGGGGGTGTGACAGAACTGAAAGAATATTTCAACGGGTCAACGAACTGAATCGACTGTATATTTTGAAATTTACTTTTGAAGAAGCAATACTGCCTATGAATAATGCAAATTATTACATAAAAGTAAAACTAAAAGGGTAGAATATGCACACAATTCTCTCAAAAAAAAGTTTTGCATTGTACAATTAAAGTATTTTGAACTTTTCAAAATGCTGAAATAAATTGGACTTATATTTCATCTTAAAATTACATCATTTGACAATTTTAAACTTTTAACAAAGATTGGAAATTAGGAGATTTCTTTATTTTAAAAGGTGTATCAGCATTTACAAAAAATGCTGAAAATATCATGGAAAATTTCCCATGATCCTCGCAGATTCCACCAATCTTTCATGATAGAAGATGCAATTTTTTTCGAAATTATTCCAAGAAGCCCTTTATATTTAATAATTTTGTTTTACTAACAAGCATCTACTGCACAAAAATAACGGAGGCTGGAAGAATATTATAAACAAAAAAGTCTTTAAATTCGACAACCTACATTTTCTAAAACTACCACCATTTTCACACATGAGTCGTAAATTCTTAACGTTCCACAATTTTCAACAAAATAAATTTATTATATTTTTATCTAGCTACCTTTAGTTTCAGCGTTGGCTTACGACAGAATGTTTTTCCCAAATCAAAATAATTACGTGAACCTCGTCTATTTTTTTTATTAATTGCAACTTCGTGGATGTAAACTACACCAAACCAAACCAAATGTATACTACTCCCAGACCAAGACCAGGACCAGAGCTTAGTCATACCAACACCGCAGTACCGGTACCATGCCTTGAGCTGAGAGAAGAATATAAAATTTAAGTAAAGCCAGGGCTATAAACTGAGAATTCCATAAAAACAAAAATTTAACACTCGTAGATTTGGGGTAGGGAATTACAAGGTTCATAGGGCAGCAGTGGTAACTAGAACGGTACACAGTACACAAACATAGGCTCACCTCACTTTTCCTTATTTTACATCTGTGATGTACTCATTTTACTCGTTGACTTCCTCAGCCGGCTTCTTGTGGAATTTTTATTGTTTTTACATCTCCTCCAAAGCGGTAACAATAAAAGGGAGTCTTAGAAAATCCAGGAGATCTAAAGAGTAGTCGCAGTTGCTTGTGGAGGTTGCAGGTGTAATATTTAAAATGAGTGGCCCGTAAGCGATAACCACTTGGGTGTAATAAGTCAGTTAGTGCTCGTCTCCCTCTCCTCCCTCCTCCCTTCCCCTCCTCTGCCCCTCTTATCAGTCAGAATAGTTATTAACGTAATAAAGTATGAAGTTGCAGGGGCTTTAAAAAAGTCTAACTCCGAAAAAAAGACATCCAAAAAGATAAGGTAAGCGAACATTTCAGAGAAATAGACCAGGACCAGGACCAGAGTGAGCTCCGAATTTTTGGTGTCACTCTCGTATCCTGCCTCAAACGTTCCTCATTTTTTTCTAAGGATGAGTTTTTTTTAGGAAAGAGAAAGTGAGAGGGCCCTGAAACTGTAATAATATGCCATGTAATGTAAGGTAATGAAATGCGATCAACTTTCTTTTTTTACAACAGATATTCCATTTCTATTCCTATTATATTTTTATGACACATACCATGTCATGATACTTACAGGGTTATGTAACCACGGCTTGAGCAGAAAGACATTCAACTTTCATACTACTACGCTATGTGGTGGTAGTGATATGATAGTCAGTCTGTCAAGATGCTGGCAGATCTGGAATCTGGGTACTGCTTGTGGTCACGCGGCTAAAATTTATGAAACCGTAAAATTTTCAAATCTTTTCAAAGAGAAATGAAGAAAATTAAAGAAATAATGAATTGAGTTTCCCCTGATGCATGTAAAAGCGTCAACATCAAAACAGAGCATATTTTCTACCTCGGAAAAGATTGTCACACTTCAAGTGAGTAGAAAGAGAAATGATCAAAAAACAAAGGGGCCTTCTTTTCATGTGTCACTCTCCAACAAGAATTTATTACCCACAATCTTCCGTACGTAAAATCTTCAACTTGGAGTTGGACGTATGGAGTTAGAAAGTGGGAGTTTTACATGTCACGTATATGAAGTCAAGGTAAAGAAAGAAAAAAATGAGAACTTGGAGTGAAAGCAGGAAGGGAAAGGTTAGGTAGTTAATGTCAAAGTCAGGATTTTTTTTCAGGGGAAACATCTGTAATTAAAGTAGTGAGTAGATATGCTCCTTGCCGTTCGCGTTTTCTTTCTTTTGGAATTGTTGGAAATGACATAGGCATTGCTTTTCCCTTCAAGTGTGCCTACAGCCTTTAGAAGCACAGCTGCTCATGATTTTTTCTCTCTCTCTGTCTGCCTCGTTTTCTCAATTTCCAACGTTTTCCTTTGTTGTTAACAACGTAATGATTAACTCCCGTTTTTTTCTCGTACTGGTCCTGGTCCTGGTAAACCGCTGGCAAAAGTTCATAAAAACTAAAACCATTTTGTACAAATCTCTTTATGAATAGATGTCTGGACAAAGAGAAAGCGAGGAGTCATAAAATTGGTGAAAGTAAAATGCTTATTAAATCTTTGCATGTTAAACCATCATCACTTACTGGAACAGTCGAAAAAAAACAATATGTGGGTTTTGTTGGTTTTTGCGCCTTGACTTTCACTACTATTGGTTTTTTGGCGTTTTGTGAGAAAGAAAATAATAATAAAGAAGGTGTATTATTGGGACAGAGTAATAATTTATTGCTTCGGCTTTCAGTCCACACTGACTTAAATACCGTAACGTAGGTTGAAATTGGTATTAGAAAAAAATGTAATTTGGATTAGGTTGCAAAATGAGAAAGGGAAACGAACGAGTGGCGAGTGGCGACTGGAAACTAGTGTTTAAAATAGTAGCAGTTGTCCTTTAAGTCTAGCATCACTATTATTTACTCGCCGTCAAGTTGTGGTTCGTCGTCTCGTCATCCGACGTCCGCCTTCAGTTGTTGCCCCACCAAAGACATGCATGCATACTGTAATTGCTGTTTTTTCTGCGTATTTTTTCAACTTCTGGCTTGCCTTTTTTACGTTGAGACTTCTTTAGTTCTTAATGATTAAGCGTTTTCAATTACTGTGGACTCAGAATACAATACAGTACAGTACAGTGGTGGGCATAGCCAAATAACACAGAGGTAACAAGCCATTAAAATTCCATGAACAGGGGTCACGATGCAAAATTAAAAAACAAAACTTTACAGCAAGTCAGAAAAATAGATTTGTTAAGTATACTTATGTATAAAAACAAACAGGGCCGGACGAAGGAATTGATTTTAGGCAGCAATTTGCTTCCATACAAAAACCACCACTTTGATTTTATTGATGGTTTTCTTTGGTAAAGCAGAATGTTGTATTTACATGTTTTAGAAAAGTGCAAAATGTTCTTTTTACATGATTCAGAAAAGTGCAAAATGTTTTATTTCCATGTTTTTGAAATATACAAAAACAATTATTTTGCATGTTTTTGAAAAGTCAAAATGTTCTATTTACATGTTTTGAGAAAAGTGGGAAATGTTTTATTTGCATGTTTTTAAAAAGTCTCAATATTCTTTTTACACGTTTTTAAAAACTGCAAAATGCTCCATTCACACATGTTTTTTGGAAATTCAGGCAGCGGGGGCTGCCTGCGCTGGCCACATTATCTGTCCCTGCAAACTAAATCTCGTATTTAAATCATAGAAGCAAGCACATGCCAAAACAACAATATTTTATAAAAATAATTAAAATAGGAAATTATTGGCGGAAGCTAAATGAGCGTACTGTTATACAAAAAATTGAATATTTTTTAAAACAAATATGTCCTAATGCAATGTATGCAATACTTTACATTCGCTTTTCAAAATTTGAGCGTTCCACATAATGTCATTCTCTACGTACCACAGATCATAATATCGCACATCCATCTGCACACAGAGAATAAAGTAAAATGCACGGGGAACAATAAGTGCTAACCACTGATCATTAGTAAACAGTCCAAGCTTAAAAGAGCCAAGTTACAAGCCTTCATACTCAGTCAGTCATTAATAGTACAGAAATAATAGTCACTCCATTCTGAACAGAAACTCAGGATCTGACGTGTACAATTTGGAATAAGGCACAATGAGGTCCCAGAAAAAACTGAACAACTGGGACTTGATTGGAAGTATACATTTATATAGACTATATAGGCTGGAAATCGTTTGTAGGATTAGACTTGTATGGTTGAATGTTAGACTCGTGGCAAAAGTTTCACTCTTTCACACTCTTGTGAGTGCACGTACATATTACAGATAAGTATGTAGATACAGATAAGGTATGACGACATCAGGCGAAGTGAGAACCCAGTACAAGCTCTTCAACATTGGGCAGCAAATGGTGTTTTCCTATCAAAATTGCTTTTCTTAACCAATTAGTACAAATATTTCATGGTCTTTCTTGTCCAAAAAAACCACCACGCGCAGCAGCCGTCCAGAACGAACCTCGGTCTTATTTAACAAAGACAAAATAATCTGCAGTGGCTTTGTTTTTTTATTTGTTTGTGAAGGAAACTGTTTTTTGTTTCTCTTCCTCCTCATCTTCTTCTCCTATTCTCTTCCTGGAAATCTTGAGAAAGATTAATCAAGAAAATGTGATATTAAGATGTCAAAGTCGAAATCGAAAAGGAATTGGAGGGAACTCGCATTAAGAAAGTGCTTGACAGTAAATCAAATATTGGGAAGAATTGAAAGGAAAATCGAATCACAGAGTACAGCCAAAATAGGAAGATTTTCATCTCTATATCTTATCTATTTTTATTTTATGTCCACAGGGAAAGTTATCCATCAATGATTTTTGAGAGAGGCTGCCAAAACCAAAGTGATTTTTATTTTATATTTCTTTTAAGATGCTCCTTATTTCCATATGCACATGTAAGTATGTGCATATCCCCAAGTACACTCTGATTTCTGATACTTGTCCTAGCGTCACACGTAACACGTCCAAATGTATAACAAACTGCATCTTTACTGTACGTTTGTCATCTCTTTTTTCTGGCACTGACTTACTCCCCGCTCCCGCTTATTGTGTTAATGCGCTCTGATGAATTATTATCTGTAAATGCAGACTCAATATAATATAACAAATTACATCTAGCAGCTCAAATTACACAAGTGCTGTGATCTATGACTATGATTTTGAATAATTCACAAAGATTTCCTGGATTTAGGTTTATGACTGATTTTAGGAAAATAATGTTTCAAAAAGAATTCAAAATTTCCCCGCGACCAGGATCAGTAGCACGCAGATTTTTATTGGAAAATAAAAATCATAAATTAAATCTGACATTGTTTCCTACTTTGGGACAAAAAATGGGTTAAAACACATAAACAAAAAGATTGTATTCAAACCTTGAAAGGATTTGTAATATTTTCTCAAGAATCTCCAAGTTTGCCTGCTTAGCATATGTTGGGGAAAATCAAGGGCGGATCCAAGGGGGGGGCTAAGGTGCTTTAGCCCCCTCCATGAGGAGCTTTTTTAACATGGCAGAGATAGGAGCGGCCATTTTCCAAGATGGCCGCTTAACATTATTAGCCCCCCCTATGACCCAATCCTGGATCCGCCCCTGGGGAAAATAGTTGGAGATAAATTCGAGAGTAGAACATCATTTTTTACTAAAACTTCCCCACTGCTCTGACAAGTGTATACCTTAAGCTGTCTCGCTTTTTTTGAATAATACTCGACAATTTAAAAGTTATACTCTTTACAACCGAATAAACTCATCGAGTTAAACTCCGTAAGTTTATTTTTTTTAAACAAGTAGGACAGATTTATGAATGCATATACCTAAGTACGTTACATACGAGGTGCACTAGAAATAAACTGTCACAGGTCAGAACTTTAACGTAACCTTGTATATTGTGTACACAAGATTTCTTATGAAGGCGAGAGTGAAAATAAACCCCATGAGGCTTGATAAACGCATGTATAGATAAATTGAAAATACTTGCAAGTATTAAAACTGATGAACATTGCCTTAAAAATATGTGAAAAATATCGTCTGCGAAGAACCAAAATGACCCATATCCATGTTTGATTAAAAACAAAATCCGCTATCTACAAAAATATTTAAATATTTTACAATCTTGAAAGCATTCAAATACAGCATTTTGAACTTTTAAAAAACATGTTAAATAAAACATTTTGAATGTTTCAAAAACATTTAAATAGAACAATTTAAAATTCTCAAAAAACATGTAAATAGGACATTTGACACTTTTAAAAAACACTTTTTAAAAAAAAAACTTTATTTAACGTCCGATACATAGCAAAGGCTCTTACAGACAGTTTATTGGGAAATGTGTGTTGTGTTGATATCTTTCCCATCTCTTCTAAGTAGCCGAGCATTCTTACCCAACTCTGGACACCCCACTACACTACTCTCAGTGACACAACCTCAGGATCTACAGCTTGGGTTTAAGCCTCGGCTAACCTTCGCTTCCCCTTTGGATTTCGTTTTATATGTTTTAGAGTAGGTACTGATGTTCTACAGAGTTGGTTCATGCCACCGTCTACTCGACTCAAGGAGATAGTCAGATAACAACCACACAAGACCCTTACGAGCTTTTCTTAATTTTAACAGTTCAAATTCAAATTAATAATTGTATGCAACTATTCTAATAACTTATCAATTCAAACTATGAGGTAGAGTGAGCGATTGGGACAGATTATTGGAGTCTTGAGGTTGCGTTGAAAGTACTTGTCTGCAGGCTTACTGTCCCCAGGATGGTATGGTTTCAGGCAAAGTATCCCCTCACGTCGTCTGACTGCCTCCGTTTCCCGCGCTCCTCCCCCAGTCCTCCTCCTCTGCAAGCTTTTCTACCCCGCACGGCCCCAACGTAGGCGGGCACGAGGGCCATTCATCGAGTACGTCTGAGAGAGGGGGCACAAAAATAATGTGCTCCATCTCAGATTCGACCTCGACTACTTCGCGTTACGTGTAGATCGTGTAACCACTTTGCTACAGGGGCCGCCTTTTAAAAAACACTTAAATAGAACATTTTCCACTTTTTAAAAACATGGAAATAGAACATTTTACACTTTTCAAAATCATTTTAATTAACATCTAACGCATCTTTTTATTTAGTGTTTTTATGACATAGCTCATTTTGGTTGTAGCTTAAATTGGATATGGGTCATTTTGGTTCTTCACACCCGATATGTAGAAAATTGTATAACACTCTCTTGGGCCTCGTGCATTGTTCACTAATAGGAAATGGCCCAACGCCTGAAACTTGGTACCTACGTTACAAAGGTAGCGATACATATGTGCCAATGTATGTGTGTAATACCGCCACACTAAGTATTTACATGTATCAATAAATTTTAATATTTTCAGGCCTGAGCAATGATAACTTTCACTTTGACAAGCACGGGGATGGACCCGCCCGCTACAACATCATCCATTTCCGGAGAAGTGAGAATAACAACAGCCTGTTCGAGTGGGTCCGTGTAGGGGAGTACAACGAGGGAGAGCTCATTCTGAATACGTCAGGTAAATCTACTTACAAATCAAATAAAAATATTGTAAATTGTAATGCAATATTTCTCTTAAAAATAATCCAATCCAATAAACCACCTATGAGGCTATAAAGTATGGAGTATACCCTCTTCGTGTAAAAAGAAGAAGAATAAAGTTCAACTGTGAGCGGTGATATTGTCCCCAAAGACTTCAAGTACGTTCATCACTCATACGTGAACAGGAACGTAGCATTTGAAGTACTGATACATACCTCAAACATGTACATAGAGACACAGACACGTATATACAGCCAGAACATTTATGACTATGACCTCCCTCTCTCCAGTATACAACATTCTATCAAAGAAAAAACGGAAAACCTGGATCTTTTTGTTACCCGCCCATTTAAAGTAATAAATTAAATGTAGCGTAAACCGTCATGGAATAATTCAGCTGTCAAAGATAATACTCAGAGCAAAGAAACTGCTCTAAAGATAAGAATGAATAAAATATTTTTTTTATCTCGTTGAGTCACATAAAATAAAAGCTCGTGAAAAAAAGGAGACAGAGTGGCTCAATAAAATTGTCAATGTCCAACGATGTAAAGTAGATGGGCTTCTGTGTGTGAGAGAGATGAGAGAGAAAGAGAGAAAGCGAGACGAGGAAGAAGAAAGAAGCGGAGGGATGAAAAGGAACGAAAGAAGGCTATCGCGTCGCTGATTTTCATCTTGATCGTTACGGAGACCGACAAGTAAAAGCTCATAAGACTAAAGAGAGGTGAAAGTAGAAAGTCTTATTTTCTCCCTTTTTCCCTTTTTTTTTGTGTTGCGTGTTTCTACCTCTTTCCCCACTTTCTCCATATCTTTTTTCCGTCTCCTTCATTTTACCGTCTGTCCTTCTACTAAGAGTTCTACATTCCTGTCTCTGTCAGTTGGATCTTTGGGCTGTGTCCTTTCTTTCCCTACTCTCTTCCTGCTCTTGCTCATGTTATGGCTATGGACACGGCAACGGTTACGACTACTGTTACGATTACGATTACGTGTACTACAATTACGATGTGGTGACTCAGGCTCAAAGGAATGTGAAAATAATAGGAGTTTATTTGCGTGTGCACGCATGTATAAAACTTGTTCAAGCTCCTCGTTTATTACCATCTTTACCGAGGATAATGAGACAAGATGAATGGGAGAAGGTGGAGAATATTAGACGAAATATTCATTCCATTTCTACCACCTTATGTAAGTAAGACCGAGTGTGGGCTCGACAGCTTTAGCTCTCGCTTTGAATACGACTTTCCCTTTACAGGCATCCTCCCTTTTTCCCCTTCCCTCGTCTGGAAGTGCCTCCTTGATCTCAAAATACGCAAATGCATCCATATTTAAGTAGAGTTCTTGAAGCTAGCAAGGCCTGTTATGCCAATCCAAGAAGACTCAAACTCTTTTCGCTACTTTCATTATGTCATTTGGAAAATTCTTTCATGAATGACTCCCATTTTACAGGGTTATGGCACCATATACTTCTTAAAAAGTCCAAGTTTGATACACCTTTTTGCCAAAATTTCAATGATAGAAATTTGTCTAAAGTTTGAAATATGTAAATCTTGAACGGGATGGTGGAGATGCATAATATAACAAGTGCATCTAGAGAGATCTCTTTCCCGTTCAGCTCGTTTGGTTTCATTGAAATCTGTGGTGAGGTAGATGGTAGGACTCGGTATGGAGAGGTGATGGTGATGGTGTGGAGTTAAGTTGCGTGGAGAGAAGTAAAAACCTACGGTGCATGAAATAAATGGGAATAGGATGGTGGACGCAATATTCAAAGAGTTCTGCGCTCAACCGTTCAGGAGAAAGGGACTTTTTAGCATCGCTCTTTCTCTTTCTCATATTACACAAGACTATTTTCAGTTTACTGAGATGAATGTCGGTTTCTTATGGATTGCGTGTGCCGGTGCCCGTTTCGTTACCGTTACCAGTATTTGGACCGGTTCTGGAGCTAGTAGTCACCATTAAATTCGACGTCGGCCTCTGCTTCTGTTTCGGCTACATGGAAATAGAGGTATCAAAGGAATGTGTCGACTTGAGACTCTCTGCATGGATTACTGTTCCAGTTTGGACTAGTTTGCAGTTTTCTATCTTATGCAATGCTATAAGGGTACGTCTGGGCTCCCCCCATATGTGTCAGCATGCATAAGTTAAAGTGAGAACAGCGTATTTACTCAGCGACGAGGAAAAAGAAACGGAAAGGGAAAGTGGGAAGTATGTAGTTATGTAGTGTGTGTGCGGTTACGTTTACCTCTATCATTGAGGCAAGAATGTAAAAAAAAGGTCTGTAATAGAGGTGAAGAGAAAGACAGGGGAAAAGAAAGAGAGAAAGGAAAGAAAGTCTGACTGTGAAGAATAAAATAGTACTACAAGAGTACATCTTTTATTTCTGTTCCTGTATTTTCTCCTTTTACTGCTATCTTCGTCCAGTCTTTCTCCTTCTACTACGAATTCAACTTTCCCTTATCCTCGTTTTCCTTTCAATTTTCAGCATATTTTCCCTTTGCCTTGGATTTGTACTACTACTACGACTATAAAACTTTCCTTCTTCTCCCGTCCTCCCGTTCCTTTTAAACTGAGTGAAAACACCTTGCCAATGCAAACTTCCTAGCATATATCTTTCACTACTCTATTCTATTGCATCTCATTGGACTGTAGTCTGCCCAGTACACAACCTACCATGTCAGAAGCGTGAAAGTTGGGATACAAAGTACCTACACTGCAATGTAGACAGAAGCGTCTCGATCTTAGTGCTATGCTTGGGAAAGTATAAAAATGAGAGAAAGTGAAACGCAAGCTAGAGACTATCACGTCCACGTCAAGCCACTGGATCAATTGTCTTAGTGTACTTATAAATGTGTGTATATTGTTTTTTTGGTATTTTACGTACTTTCTCCTACCTAAAACACACACCACAAGGAATCTGGGCTATCTATGTGCAGTAGCCAACAAAAAACTCTTACTTTGAACTATACAGGCATACGAAACCAGTGCTTCCAGCTGGAGATGTGTGTGTGTGTTTAGTTTTAGCATGCCAAACTTTGGGTATCACTATATGATCCCAAATGGAGTATTGTACGAAAGTGGAAAACATATGTGTCTCTCCGTATCAAAGTCTGTAGTGACATAGACATTTTTAAAGGAATGAAACGTAATGGAAAGTAAGTGTAAGGAAAATGTAGGTGTTTTATTTTGAAGGTCTAGGAATATTTTTCTGTTCTTATGGGACATAAAACCAAAGGGAAGGAGTAACTCTACATACAGCAGAATACAGAGCAATAGTATAAACATGAAGTGAATTCAATGCAGCCTGTAGACAGCATATAAATTTGTATTGTACATGATTCCTAGACACTGGAAACTATGTACGATCCAAGAATTCTAGATACAACTATTGATACACATCCTATAGTCTCTGACTTGGCTCAGTGAGTGTGAGAAAAATCCGAAGGAAACTTACGAGGCCACCCGGGAGATCTGATGATCTGAACATTTGTCAACATAATCCTCTAAATGGTGGCAATTCAAAAGTAGGATTGAAGGAGTGATGGTGGACAAGGGAACAGTGAAACCAGAAACTTCAGCAGAGAAAGCCAGAGATTTCCCATTTTTCGTCCTTACTTTAAACCGAGGAGGCTAAAAGCTTATTAAAAAAGATTGTGGTATCTGTGTAGCAGGTTTGACGCTCTACGCGTCCCACGTTCACCTAAGAGCGGGATATACTGACAGTGAAAGTGAAAGTTTAGCTGTATGTTGTTGTTTCAACAAAAATCCTAAAACCAAACCCAAAACCAACTCATCAAATCACCACCCATGATGGTAATGGCAGAGAGAGAGGGAGGAAGAGAAAAAGACGTAAAGTTAGATATTGTATATGAGAATGCAGTCATACATATTTTTGAAGCCCAAAGAAAGAAGACATATAGCGGGAACGTCAGTGAACTTTTCACATGTTATGAGACTCCTAACCCTGTACACTATGTTTATAGAGATAACAGTAAAAGTAAAGTGTAAACGAGGAGAGAGAAAGTTTGATGTAGAATCTTGGATGCCCAAGGCTCAAGTTGATGGGCAATATATGAAAGCTCCCTTCCTCTTCCTTAAATATTTTTCCCTTTTATTTTCAAGTGAAAGTCATACTAGTTAAATATGCACTACATATACTTTCCTTACTAAAGAAATTCTCATTTGTATCAGAGTGCAAGACAGAGGAGTGTGGATGGTTGAAAACAAATCTTTGAACAGATTTGTAAGAAAATGAAAATGAGCTATTTATGTAGAGCGTAGAATATATATATATGATCTGCTATATCTGTATACTACTCAAGATTGAGTAGCATACACAACTCTCATTTTTTAAATAGCATTCCTACTTTCTTACTGTCATCAACTCTCTTGTACTATGTCTCTATACTCCCGGCGTCAACTCAATCTCTAACCATCTTCACAGTTGCACACATGAACGCACACACATTTCAAATCTTGAATTCTAAGATTCAAATCTGAAAAGTCTGTGATACGTTGAAATGGAAAACTCAAGACAAAAGAAAGTGACTGAAAATAAAAACGAATATTTATTTGCGAGACTCAGCGTCTCATTGTCTACAGAGCCGAAGGAAAATAGTAAAATAAATGAAAAATTTGAAAAAATGTCTATTCTCTTCATCTCTTTATGTATACGAAGCCACATTTTATAAGCTAATTCACGCTCAACCAAATAGTTGAGATGAAAAAACCAAGTAGATGAAAAAAAAACATTTTAATTTTGTCATTTAAATTTTTATTTTTTGTTATCCGTAGCTTATAAGCATGCGTAAAAGAAGTTAATCTGACTGTTCATTGAAATTTCAAGGTCACAACCCGCAATGGACTAATTTAAAGATTATTGTGATCCCTAATTGTCATTTAACAACAATATAATATAATAAAAAAAATAATAAAAACCTGAAAAACAAAAGGAGAAAGTTTGCAAATGCTACACTATACTACAAATGAAAAACATAAAAAATAGAAAATCCAGCGACCTTCAAATGTCATTTTTCCTTCAAGAAAAAAATGTGTGCCTATACTCCTTCTCTACTTTTAATTTACTTATTTTCTGTCAGATTTTCCTAAGCGGATCAGTCGTGTCAAAGTCGAAGTTAAAGTCAAAGTAGTCAAAGTAAAAGCAGAATTCCTTGGACCAAAATATCTCTCAAATCTCTTACTGTGAGAAATTGTAGTACTTTGTATTAATAATGGTTCACTTCCACTTCCCCCCTTTAGTCTTTCCCATTCCCATGCTTTCCCTTTTAGAATTGAAATACTGTCGACTGTCTATATATGTGAGAGGATCACTACAGGTGCACGAGTCTGACTCAAGTAGAGAGGATAGTTTACGGATATTACCATAAGAAGAACCATAAGCTACTTTTGTGAAACAGAAAATTTGAAGCAGAAAAACAAATCATGTCAAATAAGTGCTCAACTCTTAATGCTTCGTCCCAAGGTCCCACTGGATCACAAAAAAAAGACAAAAACTCCTCACTTGTAATTTTTTATATGGGCATGTGAGAGAGGGTGGCACACGGTGTACATTTGGATTTTTCAATTTAATTTTATTCATTCATTTTTACCTGTACTGAGAGGCTCGGAGTACCAAGGACGGGAAGAATAAAATGGTTCCATTTATGATTTCGTATTATGTTCATAGGGATCTGGTATCTCACACTAATGCATTAAGCAAATTACTCAAAACAAGCCGTACCAATCTCTCGAAATAATGTTATAGCCGATGCCGTTCAAAGGGAAAAATGGTCCCGTGACCCTACGATGCAAATGCTCAAATACCTTAGGATATTCTTGTTCTATTTTTGTTTGATGTCCCATAAATTTTTGTATGCTAATTTTAACTAGCTAAATTTAAATATTTTTTATTATTATAGCAATTCGATTTGCGGATGGAGGCTCTACACCTCCCGTGTCTGTATGTAGTGATCCTTGTGACCAAGGGGAAGCCAAGAGATTTGTTGGGAGTGATACTTGCTGTTGGAGCTGCATTAAATGCTTGAACTTTGAGGTAATGGTTATCATAATTAATTTTCGTATTGTTGTGGTATATATTTAACGTACTGTAACGTCTTGAACTACGAAATTGCCCAGTTTATATTGCACTATGCCTTTGAGTATGTATTGAGTTTTTATTTGTGAAATGTATAGAATTTCTGGTTTGAGTAACTTTATTTGGAGCGTATTCACATTCTATTTTAAAACGTGTACTAGACATTGTAGTACATAAAAGATGGTGTATTACTCCTCAGAGAAAGTTGAAAGGAAAATCGATAATTTGAGTGATATACAAGTTAAAAGTCGATGCTGAGTCTACGTACGCTCAGAATTGTACACTATACCTCACGCTTCATACTTTATGATGACAGTGAACAATTTATACACATTTGTTCTGTAGATACGACATCCAGAAGATGAAAGTGTCTGTTTCTCGTGTCCGATGGGAACCCGTCCCAATCTCAATCATACAGAGTGTACCCCAATTCACGAGCTGTACCTCCGTCCATCCAGGTACGTACAACACAAATGTCATATCAATTTTTCCAACGGATGTCTGACAGCTTAAAATATTGAAAATGCATATTACATACATTATATAGTATATTATTATTTGGCGGCGATACAATAATTGGGTAGAAAATTTCTATTCACATGAGTCTGAAACAAATCAACAAACTTCAAAGAAATCTATCGTATCTTTTGTGTACATGACTAATGAGTCTACTTATTATGTAATTTGTTTACAGTGGCTATAAAGCTTTAATTTAATATCCTTACAAAAATCATGTCAAAGACTGATTATAGTTTTATCTCTAGTTTTGGTTAGTTAGAGAATTCTGGATTCCTATGGGCACCTGATGAAAAGTCATAATTTGTACTTGAACTAAAATTCAGTATGCAAAGCAAAAGATTTTTCTATTTTACATCAAAGGCATTTTTGTCATGTTGTATTCGGCATTGGCGTAGTAGATTTTGCGTTAAGTTTGAAGTTTTGATACTTTTAGAAAGTATGCAGTTTGAAAATATCTAAAATTCAAACAAATAAACTGCGTTGTTTGTAATTTAAAAAGAGAGAAAGTAGCGCTGCAATTGCGCTTGCTATTAAAACACAGAAATAACCGTATACATTTTTCAGAACAGTTAAAAACTTTTTTTAATTAAAGAAATAGCTCATAAAAATTCTAAACAATAATTTTATCACTGAAATGTTTAAAAGAAAAATAAACTTGTAAAATGTAGTTTTCAATACAACAGGTAATTGCCCACTATAATTAATATTAGGACTTAAAAAAATTAAAAATGGAATTCTGAACCTGACGCCTTTGTAGATTTTCAATTAAAACACAAAAAACAAAAGATAATAAAATCTTTTTCGAAAGTCTCAATCAAAAAAACAGGATTAAAATCTTCACAAGACAAGAAATGGTTCATTATTTTCCTGGATTACTTTAAGGAACGAACTCTCCACTTGACTGTAAAACTCAATCTACTAATAGTTGAGTAGAGTGTGAGAAGTGAAAAAGCACATTGACAATCTCTTTCTTGACTTATGATGGAGCTCAGCCGGCAGCCGGGTAAATGAAAAAGCTACAGTGGTCAAAATAAAAACAAAACATTGTAGATTGAAAGCTTTCTTTCCAATTTCTCTGCTTCAATCTTGTCTTTGTATATTTTTCGCGTACGATAACACTTTCTTACATATAGAAGTCAACTTATACGGTCACATCACATTCTGCATTATGCAGTGTAGAAGCTCTAGTACTACTGTGTAGGATAAGGCTCAGACTCAAAACCAGAAAAAGAACCACTACAAAGCACGGCTAACTCTGAAGCGATCAGGGACAGTAAAAAAAAAGAAAGAAAGTCGTACAAGTATCAAAAATTTCAATTCCATCGTCGATTTTACTTTGTCGTTCTGTCCTGAATTCCTAAGACAGACTGATCCTGTTTAAGTCTCCCAACTTCAATTCTCTTCTTATCAAAACAGTCTTTCCATCTCTGTCAAGTGCCCTATTACACAGACCCGGGATGAAGAAGTGGCTTTGAAACACATAAATTGACCAACTACCCAGTACCGAGTAGATGAGAGTTTCCTATATGTGTTTGCACACTTCGATTACGATTAAGGTTATTACTCCCACTTCACATCATCAAACTGTACAACCCACTTAAACAACATAGGACGTACATATACGCATTGGAAATGTTAAAATAATCGACAAGCGAAGCACTACTAATGGAGTCACCTCTTGATTAGACCACAGGAGGACAGGGTAACTTTCACTAACTGGGTCAAGTATTTGTTAGCAAGTTGTGAAGGGTTGTGTTAAGAGAGTCTCATCTCAAAAAATAAAATCAAGAGAGAAACTAGAAAGCAAAATGACGATTTTGAACAATTTTTTATTTTTAGACAGTTACTCAATAACTCAATAATTGACGTAGCTTTAATTTTCTTGAAAGCAATTGTAAAAAAAAATCAAAAAGTCGTACAATTAAAAACTATTCTTTTGAAGAGCCAAACAGCCAAATTTCTTCTAAGGAACTTACAAATTTGAAGGGCAGAGCAAATAATTTTAAAATTAAAGATAATTAAAATACTTGATTGTAGTCGTGAGGGAAGAATTCACTTTCACTTTTACTTTCACTTTCCTTGTTTGCTTTAGGTCCCATGGACTCATTTAATATTTCCCATTTTGCCTGATTATTTGTTTTTGTTTCAATTTAAAATTAAATAGAACTAAAGTGAGTTTTTAAGAGGCCCGCTAAAAATCAATCACGAGATGTGTTTGGATAAATTAAAGTAAGTTTTTATCGTGGTAAAAAAATTCCAAGAATCTCTCCCTATGCCTCTGTATAGGGAGACCACTAAGTTTCACTAGTAAAACGAAAGTAAGAGGTCACATGGTGCTCAAGATTTCAAAAACAAAAACTTTTACACAAAAATGTTTACTTATGTAACTTGTAAGCTATAAAGTGAAACTTAAAACCTCATTATAGTTTTATATACTTCATTAACTACATATATGTATTGAGTAACAATACAGTGGCAATCTAATAGTAGGGGCCACAACGTTGCAGACTTTTGTCTGTCTACCACTTTTGCTTATTTAATACCTGCTATAAAAGATATCTATCTGCGTCAAATTCTCAAGAAGTATTTCTATTGCTAAAAATATATTCTTTGGCATGCCGCCTGATTTAACTTCAGTAATAACTTTTGATTAATTTCAAAGCACAAATACAATTTGTTCTCAATAGAGCATTCAATATTTACTTTAATTAAGACGTTCCATTTTAATTTAAAACCAATGACAATTTCATTTATTAAATAAATACAAAAGAATGGGAAGATGGAGATAAGTTGAAGTTTCTGAGTATGAGGCATGCCTCATGTGAAAACGACCTTTCTCCTCATAGAAATGTAAGCCGTAGCTTTTGAATTTTATACACATGAAGTGTGGTATGTGTCAGACTGGTGTGTACAAGAAACTGGTACTTGGTCTGGTAATGGTAGTTCCCATGAAACGATAGGGGAGAGGAAGAAAAGTGTGTGCAGAAGCAGATGAATGAAATCAACATGCTTTCTTCATTTTAAACTGTTCAAGTATGAATTGAAGTATTATATGTGGATAGAGGGCCCAACATCACACCGCGTGCACTTATCAGTACTTATTATAAACTGTGAGGTACGTTCATATGTTGATACATCTATCAGGTCTCTCTCTCCCCCTTTATCTCCTCATTTTCCTCTCATCAATCATCATCATCGTCATTTTAGTCCCAGCCTTATGAGCTAACCCACTTTCTTATATTCTCTAATTATCATCGCTTAAATGTCTATGTACTAATGTACTTTCACCAGGAAGTAGAAAGGCCAAGATCAGGGTCTTGGTCTCGATTTTCATTCTTCCAAGGAAGACAATTCACTTTCTCACTGTGTATGTACTCTCTAAAGTAACTTTCCTCCCACACTATCAAAATCAGCTGCTGTCTGAATGCTCTCCTATTCTAACTTACCTAACCATTATGACTCCATTCTTCAAATCCATACGTCCATGATATCGTCTGTGAAGAACCAAAATGACCTATATCCATTTTTAGGTAGAATCAAAATGAGCTATGTCATAAAAACAAAATGAGAAACATGAGTAAAATGTTAATTAAATGTTTTAAAAGCGTAAAATTTTTTATTTTCATGTTTTGGAAAACTGTAAAATGTTCTATTTTCATGTTTTCCAAAAGTGCAAAATGTTCTATTTACATAGTTTTAAAAAGTGAAAAATGTTCTGTTTGCATATTTTTGAAAAGGGCAAAATGTTGTATTTACGTGTTTTCAAAAAGTGCAAAATATTCTATTTACATGTTTTTGAAAAGTGCAAAATGTTATATTTACATGTTTTCAAAAAGTGCAAAATTTTCTATTTACATGTTTTCAGAAAGTGCAAAATGTTCGATTTACATGATTTTTAAAAGTGTAAAATGTTCTATTTACATGATTTTGAAAAGAGCAAAACGTTCTATTTTCATGTTTTTGAAAAGTGTAAAATGTTCTATTTACATGTTTTCATTTGAATATTTGAATATTTTTGTAGATAGTGGATATTGTTTTTAGCCACAAATGGATATGGGTCATTTTATTTCTTCACAGACGATATGATCTAACATTCACTGTAATTTCCTAATAGGTATACAGACTCATTGATCCATATCCAATATTTTCCCCTTTATTTTTCTTCACTTGATAATATGACTCCGTCATCTTCATCTTCATCTTTATCTTGAGCTTCACATCCAGACCCAGACTCACAAACCGAGATCCAGCTTCTGTCTTCTTATTGGCAAAGTCAATATTAGAAGAAGAAAAATAATCCAAAGAAAAATAAATCAATATTCTTATTCTATCCATTTTGGACGCTTCCTCGTGTATACTCTTCAAAAATTTTATCATCCGATGAACTTTTGAGTTTGGATATCTAAAATGTTTGGTGTTATCCCTATATTACATGAATGGTATAGATCACCTTTTCCTTTTGTCAGTGACTACAATGATGAATGATGGTATATAGCTGAACAGTATGATAATAAAGTACCTACATTTACTTTTACTACTGCATTGCATGTGGTTTTAAACGAGAGGAGAGTTTAAGTTAGATTTTGTGTTGCATAACCTTATTAGCTTCGTCAGTACGTATTACCAGGACCAGATTTAGTAGCAACCAATTTAATTTTATGATAATATACATTGTATTTATATTTTCTTATATATATATTATGTATTGTCTGCAGAAACTTTTTTGTTTGACTTGAGTTTGAGCTTTATTCAAATTAATATCATCGCATTATATAAGAAAGGATAAAGTTAATTAATTTGTTCATCATTGAGCGCTTGTAGGCTATAGTTATTACTTATGTATCGTCTGTGAAGAACCAAAATGACTCATATCCAATTTAAGCTACAATCAAAATGAGCTATGTCGTAAAAACAAAATAGAAAACATGCGTAAAATGTTAATTACGAGCTTTCGAAAAGTGCAAATTGTTCTTTTTACATGTTTCTGACAAGCGTAAAATATTTTATTCACATAGTTTTGAAAAATGTTTTTTTTTGCATTCTTTTGAAAAGGTGCAAAATGTTCTAATTCCATGTTTTTTAAAAGTGCAAATCGTTTTATTTACATGTTTTTGACAGGCTTAAAATGTTCTATTTACATGTTTTTGACAAGCGTAAAATTTTCTATTTAAATATTTTTGAAAAGTGCAAAATGTTCTATTTATAAGATTTTGAAAGGTGCAAAATATTCTATTTAAATGCTTTCAAGACATGTTTCAATATGTAGATAGTGGATATTGTTTTTAGCTACAAATGGATATGGGCCATTTGGGTTCTTCACAGACGGTATGTATAATGGATTAGAAGCGCCGTCTACTGTACGTTTTAATTAAGCATATAGAAGCATTTATTAATTGTGGGCGACTGAAATGATATACGAGAAAGTTCATCAGCTTTCCAGTGTCTACATTTCTGTACATTACGCCCCAATATTTTAACTTTGTGCCCTCGTTAGATAGAAACTTTGTGATGCTTCTAGGTGCTGTATATGTATATCTGGGTCCTGGTTCTGGATCTGGAAGCAAAAGGATGATATGTACCTAATTGTTTAGTAGTCATGTATGTGTAGTTGATTGTTGATTCTGCTGTGAACTATTAGCAATGTAACTGGTTTGTTAGACAGCTAAAAAAATGGCATTTTAAATGTATTACACATGATTTTAGTGGAGGATTTTAGATTACTTCGACTTGGACTTGGGACTTGTCTTTGGTTGTAGCATGTGGAAGTAAATTGAAGTACATGACCTTACCATATGTCACGTGTCATCCACATTACATTTCTAAACTACAAACAACTAACTCCAGTATCTGACTCATTAAACTGATATTACTCATTTTGGGTGTAATGCTGCAGCCATGGAAGTATCAGTAGAAGTTTAGGTTGATTTCCTGTGTTAGTGCAGTGAAAGTTGTGTGTGTGAAAGTACCGTAAAGCTTCGATTAGAGCCTCTATTACAGCCCTGGTGTTGACACATTTTTTTACACATCCTGGGTATCAATCCTATCTCCTTTAATGTTAAAAATTAATTTTGAGGGGAGGGGGTGGTTTAAGCTCCTTTATCCCCCCCCCCATCCGCGTTCCCCATCTCTTGCACCACAGTGGTGAGTCCTTTCTTTAGGCAACCACACCACAACAAGTGGAAGTCACTAAAGATCACTAGATAGTAAACTCTCCAATGACCTGTACCGTACTAGCACCGAGCCATACAGGATTAGCAGGCGAACCTTTAGTTACCCATCGAGCAAAATGAGTGAGCTGGGCTGGGCTTGACCTCGTCGTTTCTACGGCTTTGAAAAGTACAGGCCCCAGCTGCCTGCCTAATTATTATCAATTATGTGTTTTTAAAGTGCAAAAATTTTGTAATTGAATGTTATTTGAAAATGGTAAAAGGAAAAAATGGCATGCTTTCTAAACTTACCAAATTTTCTAAATACGTATCTTTTGAAAAATTTAATATCTTCTAGTTTGAAGTTTTTTTTTAAACAATTTTCAAAAAGAGTTTAAATTTTGAAATAAGCATTTACTAAAAATTGACTTCTACTAAAATTCCTGGAAATTTTCGAAACTAAAAAAAAATTATTTACAGAAATTACAAATATTAATCAAATATTAAAAAAAAAGAATATTTTATTGTTAGTATTGAACTCCCTGATAACCCTTATTACTTCAAAAATTGTTGATTCATGTTACTGGTATTGTATCGCCAATGGCGGCTAGAATTTCATTTTACCTGCATAATAAGCCGTAAGCCATAACACATTTTATAACTCCAAGGAGCTGAGTAAATACAGGATGAAATGTGTGAAAAGATGCTGTTGGTGTTGGTAAATTGAGATGTTCAGGATTAAAAATCAATGGTTGAATCTTGAGTCATCCTTGAAAATGATTCTGTATTTCTTTGTGTGTGAAAGAAATATCAGGAGGAGGAAAGGCTCAAGGCTCAGTCAGAGTGACTGGTAGTCCAACTGTTTTTGAAGCCGCAGTCAAGTTATGACTCCTGTATTGTGATGGATGTAGTGTATGTGACTGTGTGTCTGTGTGTGGGTATAGTTATAAGGTATTGCAGCGTGGAGTATAATAAGAATTTAAACTGTCCGTCATTTCAGTGGTTGGGCCATTGGAGCGATGACTTTTGCCGGAGTTGGTATCCTCCTCACGGCCTTCGTCTCTGGAGTGTTTTTGCATCATAATGACACACCGGTGGTTCGAGCAGCGGGTCGGGAGCTTTCTTATGTTCTTCTGTCTGGCCTCTTCTCTTGTTATGCCTTAACCTTCCTCTTCGTCTTTCGGTAAGCTCCGTTTAGTTGAAATTATATTTTCTCTCCAGTTTTTTCCCCCTTCGCCTCGTCTCCCCTGTTATAACCCTATATTAGAAAGTTAAAAGAAATCTGAGATAAGACATTGCCAGTTGGCACGAGTCACGTTCTATTTTCTCTCCTCTTTCATGCCAATGTAATCTGGGGGTAAAAGAATGTAAAGGAATGAAACAGAGCAAAAGAATGAGGGAAAAGAGGGGAAATAATAGCCTTTAAACTTATTTGCATCTACGTTTGCTCAAGCCAAAGACGAATAATACAAGGATTGGGAATCACTCCACTTACTATCGCAAAAAATTTCATACGTTCTCTCTACGCTCTTTCTTCCCCACTAACACTCATACGGTGTTGGGTTCACAGTTTAGAAGTCTCATGTTCAAGATTACATCGTATTTAAACTTTTGTTCTCAAATTTCCCAAGTTAAAAACTGTATGTCAATGATTAAAAACATTATTTGTTTGTTTTCAAAAACGTTATTTTTACATGCTCCAAGTTCAAAATTTTTTCAATGGTTGAAGTTTTAGGTTCTAATAAATGCCCCAAGTTTAAAAATACTTGGTGCTAAAAACTTTTTTTAAATTCCAATTCAAAATTTCCATTTGCTTAATAAAAATTTTAATTTTGTCCAAATTTGGAAAGTATTTAGTTTGAAAAATTATTTTTCACTGTTAGCCACAAGTTTAAATTCTGCTTGTGCTCAAACATTTTTGCTAATTAATAGTTCCATATTCACACATGGGATTTTAATCTGATCCTGAGTTCAAATCGTTGATTGTCATGAATTCAAGAAATGTATATTGTCTGTGAAGAACCAAAATGGCCCTTATCCATTTTTAGCTATAAACAATATCCACTATCTACAAAAATATTGAAACATGTTTTAAAAGCATTTGAACAGAACTTTTTGCACTTTTCAAAAAACATGTAAAAAGAACATTTTACATTTTTCAAAAACGTGTAAATAGAACATTTTACACTTTTCAAAAACACATAAATAGAACATTTTCCATTCTTCAAAAACTCTTAAATAACATTTTACGCATGTTTCTCATTTTGTTTTTATGACATCGCTCATTTTGATTATAGCTTAAATTGGATATGGGTCATTTTGGTTCTTCACAGACGATATGTAGCTCAAAAATTAGCCAAAAGGAAAACCAAAAGTTTAAACAATCTTAAAATAACACAAATACGATGCCCATTTAAATCTTGTAGTAATTCCATCTTAAACTTAAACATAACAAATTTTTAACACTGAAGATTTCAATCAAAAGTTATTGACAATTCGAATTTGAAATAACGTACCTATATATTTTTGAACTTAATAGTGTTTAATAGTGGACATAGGGCGGAGCCATAGAGAAGGTGCTATAGAGTGAGTAAACATTATGTCTCTCACACGTTTCACTTCACCAAACGCATGGGTTATAAGGAGAGCGAGAACAAAAGAAAAAAAAAGTCGAAAAACTCAAACGATGTCATTCCACCCGTATGCATACAGTGATAACCATTCTATATCCATTATCCATACGAAAGAATAGTAGTTAAAGCTAGTAGTAAGTCTAGTAAGATAGATATTCACAACTAATACATATTACGTACTCAAAAGGCTTTACTTTTGTTTTTCTGACACCCTCATTATGCAAAGTAATGGAGGACGTTTACGTTCACATTTACGAAGAAAAGAATGTAGAGTAGAAGAGAACCCATTGGAGATTGAAGATTGTAGATAGCACATAGATTCTCAAGGTGTTACTGTTTAATCAATAATTACCTATTTATCGATGCCAGGATTTGAATCGTTAAATGCTCCCCGTCTCCGCCCATTGAAAGAGATACTTTCCTCTGATTAATCTTCATGTAATCTTCTTTTAATTTTCAAAAACGAAATTGAGATTTGTCCCTTATGTCTTTTTTGTTTGTGAACTGTCCCAAAAGTCCAATGCAGAAACCGATCCAGTCCCTCTCTCGCTCTCAATCCAAACGCCATAAGCATGAAAGACGAAGAAATTTAATGCGCTATTTTGAAAAGGAAAGCGAGATCATTCATGATTTTGATGATCTATATTCATGCCTTGAAAAACCACGAACACTTTTTATCTTTGATGTATAAATCTATCAGTATTTTCCTGCTATTTAGGTGTTAAGCCAAACAGGTAAATATTTCAACTTCAACTGGACTGATCGTTGTAAGATATGAGTTTATAAAATATTCTAATTGCGAGTTTTTTTAAAAGGGCAGCAAATTTGTGACAAATTGTTTTATTACAACTAAAACAAAAAGAAGATGTTACTGCGCGTTTTGCAAGAGTTCTGCTGTTAATTCAATTATGTACAGTTGTATTTTTTCAACTTTTCTTAGAAATGCCCTTTAAAAAAAATTTGCAAATGCCTCCTGAAAAAATATTTTGGACCAGGTATTTTAAATTTAAACCCTGTAATGATTTAATGATTATTTTTAAATGTAAGCTACGGGGTTGTTCGTATTACCTCTTCATAAAAAACACATGCTTCTTGGCAGGGCCAGATAATGCGGTCAGCGTAGGCAGCCCCTACTACTGCTGCTTGAATTTTCAAAAACCATTTAAATGGAACATTTTGCAGTTTTCAAAAATATGTAAAAAAGAATATTCTGACTTTTCAAAAACAAGCAAAATAAATTTTTTTGCACATTTCAAAAACATGGAAATAAAAAACTTTTCCACTTTTCTCAAAACATATAAATAGAACATAGTGCACTTTTCTGAATCAAGTAAAAAGAAATTTTCAACTTTTCTAAAACATGTAAATACAACATTTTGCTTTATCAAAGAAAACCTTCAATAAAATCAAAATGGTGGTTTTTGTATGGGAACAAAGTGCTGCCTAAAAGACACTTCTCCGCCCGGCCCTGTTTCTTGGAGGTGATGTTGCAGTGATGGTGTGGAGAGTGTGTAATCAATACTTTGTGTGTATAACTGACACTGTGTTTTTTTTCTTATTTGACGTTTTGCAATGGTTGCGGATCGGAAATCTCCCTTCCCTGTATCCATCATTCTCTTTTCTATGGAACTGAAACTGGAACTGGAACTGGTGAAACTCTCTGGATCTGTCTCACTGGATGGTTTCTTCGTCTTGGTTCTTCCTCTCTTCTCACACTCCTGGACCCACATAAAATAAAATTCCCTATGGGTATTGGGATTCCATAAAAATCACGGGACTCGACTCTCTCTGTCTCTGTTCTTGAACTTTAAACATATCTATAGACCTAATGACATTATCTGTGGAGTGCAGCAATTTGGAACTGGTTTTTGCTTCTCTGTCGTCTATGCGGCTCTTCTCACAAAAACAAATCGAATTGCTCGGATATTTCAAGCTGGTCGTCGCTCAGCCCGAAGACCCTCCTTTATCTCTCCACGCTCTCAACTCGTTATCTGCTCCATGCTCGTCTTCATCCAGGTGACTCTCACTCTCCTGTCTCCGCTTTCTCTTTTTTTGTTATGAATTTTTAATTATTCATTTAAGGTTGTACCAGTGGCGGATTCAGAGGGGAGGGGGGCTAGGGGGCTTTAGCCCGCCCAGAAGGAAATTTTTTAACATTGGGAAGATAGGAGCGGCCATTTTTAAATATGGCGGCTTAACATTGTTAGCCCCCCCCCCCCAGACAAAATTTCTGTATCCGCCGCTGGGTGGTACACATACAAGCATACAAATGAAATTACTTGGATGCTTGTTGTTGGTTTGGTTTTGGTTTGGGCGGCGGGCGGTGATTTTACTTGTCTCTATTTTTTAACATCAGCAATTTCCTAAGCTGGCTCAGCTTTTATTTAGATATTTTCCTTTCATCCCAAATTTTATCCACTTTGTCTTCTTGTGTGTCTTCTTCGGTATCGGTATCAGTTTCCATGTTCTCACTTCACTATATAGCTATTTTGAGATTTCGTTTTTCATATTTTACGCTTTTGATAATCTATGCATAATATACTCAAGTGTATTTCTACAAGATTAATGCAAGCACATTTCCCCTTGTTTTTATCCTATCATATCATCAAATTCAAATTGCTGGATGCTATTTCATATTCATGCGTTGGGAGGCATAGTGGAGTTTAGTAAGTCCGGTAATTTTTTTCATAATAAAATATAAAAATTTCGTCATGGGACTGATGAGTAGGAGCAGGATGATACATATCGTCTGTGAAGAACCAAAATGACCCATATCCATTTGTAGCTAAAAACAACTTACAACTATCAACAAAAATATTCAAATTTGTCTTGAGAGTATTTATATAGAACATTTTGCACTTTTCAAAAATATGAAGATACAACATTTCACACTTTTCAAAAACATGAAATAGAACATTTTGCATCTTTTGAAAAACATGGAATTAGAAAATTCTGCACCTTTTCAAAAACATGTAAATACAACGTTTTACATTGTTGAAAAACATGAAAATAGGACATTTCACGCTTTTCAAAAACTCCTACTTAACATTTAACGCATGTTTTTCGTTTGGTTTTTATGACATAGCTCATTTTGATTGTAGCTTAAATTGGATATGGGTCATTTTGGTTCTTCACACACGATATGTATGTTGTACGCCGGTCTACAGCCTACACTATGGAGTGTACAGTACAGTTGAGGAGAGGGACGTTCGGACACAAGTAAAAGTATTTAGAGAGCACTAATGGTACGTGCGGTGAGTATGTGTGTAGTGGTTTGTGTATACTACGTGGACATGTATGTATGTAGCTAGGTGGGGGAAGTGGTGGTACTGGTGTAGATGAGGGGATTTTTTTTATATTAAAATCTTTTCCCTTATTTTCCACATGAGATAAGCCTAATGGGTAGCCCTTTTGAGAGGTTTAAGTCATAAATAATTCAGTCCTTTTGCTGGAGCATCCAATGTTGTAGGATTCCATCTTTTCCACAAACTAAACTCCCCACATTTAATATTATGTCTACAAATTCAAACTAATGCTTTGAAAACCTCTCCACTTTGTATGGATATATGCATGTATAGAATCTAGAAGCTGTTTCCCTTCCCATTTCAACTTCGGCAGTCTTACGATTAGCTCCCACTCTTCCAGCTTCAGCTATATACTGATATATGGGGAGAGTGTGCATGTAGCTCAATAACTTTCTATTTTCTACGCCTACTGGACTCGGACTCTAGTAATGGCTACAGTTTCCAGTGATCTGCATATATAACTTCAAAAAATTATGACTACCTATACGTAGAGCTACATTAAGGGCACAATTGCCCTCCACGTAATCTATATGTATAGATGGATGGGTCTGTCTGTATGCTACATATTTTTGCCCTTATAGCTGTCTCCGTTCTACAGAATGATAAATTACAATATAAAAAATACCAAGAAATTTCCTATGGAAAATGCTCCCAATGTACTCAATTTATGAGCCCCGAATTCTACTGTTGACTGTTGTATTTAAATCCATAGGCATTTAATGTAATTACTAATTTTTATTAAAAATTATGGCATAGGATTTTCGTGGTTTTTTTTTCTGTTTGAGTTTGCTGTGATAAAGATAAAGTACAATCAAGTACAATCTGACTGGGGGTGGTGCTGGTGCTGGTGTTGGTCCTGGTGCGGGATCCGGATTTTGTAATTGTAATCATATTTCCTATCCCTGTAGAAAATCATGCTCGTAAATGTAAATATTGCTACAGGAAATCCAGTGATATGGAATATGGAGGGAAAGTGAGATAGGGAATGGGAATAATAGTGATAGTGAGGGAATTTCGGTTTCCCTTTTGGAATATTGCCTGCCCCAAGGAGTCACTTACATAATTCACAATTCACATATGCTCATTCTATGACTGTAACTACCGGGACTAAATGTAAATAGTGTCTTCTATTGAATTATATTTTACAGTAGTGCTTCGGGATCGGCATCGGTCTCCACCTCCGATTCTAGCAGATATGTACAGCTCCCCCAAAACATTATTTGGTTTTCTGGTTTTGTTGCGGTCTCTGTCGTGGCCATTATCGTTATCGTTATTGTTCGAAATTGTAGTATGCCCCGGGAGCAGGGATATAAAAAGAAAGTCCCTAGCCTTGTCCTTGTCTTCATGTACTTTGTACTGGAAACATAGGCTCTGGTTCTGGCTTCAGTTCAGGTCTTCGAATTTTTATTTACTGTATTTTTTTCAACAATTTTTATTTATTTATTGTGTATCTTTTTTATGTACAGTTTACTATCAAAATATTGGTATCGTTAGAGTTATCTTTATTGCTATAGTGTTATTTAAATTTCCATTTAGCCGCCTTTTCAAATATTGTATCTGTAATCAATGCTTGTGGCTGCAGCTCTGCAGTTCTGCAATCTGCAACAACAACATAAGATAACAACAACAACACTGAATGTTGACAAGTAATTTGTTAACTATCGGCATTCTAAATTCTAGTAGAAAAGCTCATTTATCTCCAGATCCAGACATTTATTGAAACACATTTTTATAAGTCCCAAAATGCCCAGAAGCAATATAAATTAGCTCAGATACTAATAATGCACTTTTTTTGAATAATGTAGCACATAGTGCATAGGTACACCAAATTTCCACAGAATAGATGAACTAAAGTATTTTTAAACCACAAAATAAACTTGAATTATTGGAAGTGAGGTTTCAGTATTGTGTTACAATTACATTTCGGGTGGCCGAACGACTTTTATGGTGCAATGGGGAAATGAGACCTTGGACCGTGATAAAAAAAAAATGGAGCTCGTACTCTCTCGTAGTACATTTTGGATAGTTTTTAATTTTGACTGATTGCGCCAAACGCACCTAAGGCCGTAGGCAGGAATCTAAAAGCGTAAGGTGTAAAATAAAATAACGTCCAATATATAATATAGGGATGGGGGATGATATTGAAAGACATAAAATTGTTGGGATAAAGTATCAATTTAGATGTTGGTCATGGACGTTACATTTAGCTTGAAAAAAGGGGATAAAGCCTTCATTTTTAGTTATCTGTACCACATAAGTTCTTAGCCCGGAGCCGGAGCCGGAGAACTGTCCTGCTGCTAGTGTGGTTCCTGGTTCCGGGGGATCTGATGAAGATCAGTGTGAGTGAATGAAAGGTGGACATTAAATTTAAAGTGATATCCACAATATATCCCCCAGTGTAATATTTCTTACAAACTACAACTATTATGTGAATGGAATTCAGTCTAACTATGATAAGTTGAACGGTTCCACGGAGTAGTAGTAGTACGGAGTACGTGCCCTGCTTAATAAAAAATCAAGTTGACACTTTAAAATCCCTATCTGTCCCTGTACGGTAACAGTAACGGGAATGGGACACGGTAGCCGTAACGTTATTCGGATTCGGATTCGGATCTGAATCCAAATTCGAACGTTATTCCCTCTGTGTGTGTGTAGTATTCCAAATATCCTTGAACTTCCGCAGCGGGGAATATTACGAAGCTCCGTGACCAAAATTGTCTCTTAAAAAAGAGTTTATTGTATGTAGTACGTATAGGCTTGGAAATATTAGAATTAGAAGTGTGTCTCAATTTTTAGTTCTACTTCCTTATTTTTAAAGTTCTTTTTTTGTGCACTATTTGTAGTAGGAAATGGGGCAAAGGGGTACTTAAAAGTTCAGAGCTATAGAATTGTATAGTCAAGTTTATAAAAAAATACAGAGGAAATAGTTTTTAAAAAAATTTCAAAATCAATTTAAATTTAGGCGCTAAAAAAATCTCATTTAAAATTACAATAATTCTGTAGACCTTTCACTATGATTCTGGTCAGAGCCAGAGCCATAGTGTTTGGATACCTGGCTGGATTGTACATGGATATGAAAATCTGTATTTTGTATTGACTCTCAAAATATTTCCGAAACTTACAAAGGATCATGTTTGAAAGGGGAAGATATATTATAGAGCTGGAGTAAATAATTCATAGGGCCGAGCTGTAAAGAGAAGATTGAATGAAAGAAGGTTCTTAAGCGTAAATTTTAACAGGCCACTTTCACTTTCAAAGGAAAGAGTGAAAGCATGTAGGTTGTACGGCGGAGTACTACGTATTGAACTTGAACTGAAAACTCTCCTGCCAAAACAACGCTCCTACAGAGCTCCTCGTCTTACGCTGAGTACCGTTTGAATTTTACTTGGCCTCACAGCACAAGAAGTACCACTTGGAGTGGGACGATTAGTGCGGTTCATGATGGTAAATGGTAAACAATAAATGTACGGTTGGAGGAAACATTACAGAATTAATATTACGCTTTAGCTTTTGAAACATACACATATGTATATACATGAAATTCTGTGGAATTATTTTCTCCACACATTGTGCACACACACACTCCAGAAGTCTGACTATAGGGTGCTATATATGTACACAGAGATTTTCTAAACTACTCAGCGGGCTGCTCCATGTTTTCCTTTTTACTTCTCACATGCGGATGCAGACAGACAGACGGACAGACGAACCAACCGACAGACACGGAGATAAAGGGAAACATTAAGATCAAAGAACCTTTTCCTACTCTCCTTTTTTTTCTTCTTTCTCTCTCTCTCTCTATCAAAAACTTTCATTTCAATTTGAAGGTGGTTTCAAGTATCGGCATTGGCATATATGAGTCTCTCAACAAGTCTCAAATTAGAAGAGTGTCTTCACATGTGAAGAATACCCAAAGTGAGGAGGGAAACGGCTGGCTGAAAGCATCTTTTCAAATGTTAAAACGTACTAATTTATCGGAGGAATGAAAAACTTGAGGAAAGTTTACATTGCGGAACGGAAAGAACGTGGGACATGGGTAGTAATCACAACACGAGTGTACACTTTTTTGTTTCTTTGTTTTTCTTTTTTTTTCCCCTCTTTTTTTTGCTTGTATTTTTGTAATTTTTTTTGAACTTTCATGTAGTTCCAGGACTCCACTCATTCTTTCTTCACATAATGAGAAAAGTACTAATTTATTTCTCATTTTGCCATATTCCATCCATGTGAAGTGAAAGGCACGGCGGGAGGTTTTCATCATTAGCTGCAGATTTAGCACTATACACTAAAACAAAAGACGAAATTGGAAAATTCATCCTTATAGATTCTAAACGCATTGTTTTTTTATTTTTGAGAGCGGCAAAAATTCAAAAATTTCCCCTTATTCAAAATGTAATGGTCAACGTTGATTATGTTTAAATTAATTTTTTTTACAATCTACAGTTTTTTTGAACATGTGACTCTTTGGACTTGGTATAACTTAAATACATAAAGTACCTATATTACTATACAAAATAATTTTTGCTATATGCGCTCATTTTAAGTCCTAATTTTGAGCCACATTATTTGTACACGTGGTAGCAAGGTCTCATCATGCAGATTTTATAGGTCAAATATATAAAAAGGTAAATAAATCTCTTAACTACACCATACTATAAGCTTTTAAACTTTTGGTAATGGTTCAATACAGTAATTACATGTAATGCAAATGAAGGGCTGCATAGAAGGCACCTTATGAAAATTTTAATTGACGGCAATTGCCGAAAGTGTCTAAAGCAGAGTAAGTGAGATTTGTATACTGTATTAAGAGTACGAACAACTGAGGTTCAAGTATAATTTTAATTAGTACCTGCCAAAATATTTAAAAATTACACTTTTGCGAACTTTTATTTGGAACTAAAAAGTAAAAGGGTACATAACTTGAATTCTTAAATTTCCTAATTTTTTCTAACTGCATCGTTGCCACTATGAGCATGAGCACTCTCCGCAGGTGTTCCCAATTATGAAAAATGAAAAAAAAAAAATATCCCCTAAAATACTGTAGTGGTTGCGGTACTAAAGTGAAAATTTTTGACTTCATTTAAAATGATCTTTGAAGGGGAAATGAGTTGATCGTCCTAAAGATTTTTCCTTTGCTATTATCTTGTCTCATAATCATGGGACGGAAATCTGAGTGCGTTGGAACGTTGGAAGTTGGAGCTTTGTTTTTTGGTGCGGGAGACTCGAGAGAGTCGTTCATTAGCTCTCTCTCTCTCTCTCTCAAATCCGAAATGAAAATCCTGTCAGACTTGAGACTAGAGCAAAAGCTAGTCATTCATGAAACATGGATTAAGTAGGACAGAATTATGTCTCTCCATTATTATTTTTTTATCTTACAACTAAAGTCATAGGGATGTGTAGGTGTACATAGTTGTATATGCAGTCATACGGGGGATGTATCAAAGGTATCAAGGGACAAGACTCAAAAATCTAAATGGAAATTAGTCGACGCATAAAACATGCACTATGGTGCTATAGGGGAAGAGAGTGGAGAGTTTTAAGCTTTAGTAGCTTAGAGTGTGTTTATGAGGATGAGCAATTACTAAAAGGAACGTGAATAAATCATTTTGTACAAATTATCTGTCAGCTGGCGATTGCCTCTCACAGTTTCCCCTCCTCCCTTCCCTCAAAGTACATACTTCTCTCTCTCTCGCTCTCTCTTCAAAAAGGACTGAGCTTGAATCGGATTCCGTATTCAAATTTTAAATTCTCTCTCAGTTGAGTTCTAAGGATTTGTATATTTTATTAATGAAAATTCGTAGGACTTTCCATTTGGATCTTCTTTGTACAGGGGATATCAAAATTGCAATATTATGTATATCGTGGGTGAAGAACCAAAATGACCCATATCCAATTTAAGCTAGAATCAAAATGCCCAATGTCATTAAAACAAAATGAGAAACATGCGTATAATGTTCATTAAGAGATTTTGAAAAGCGTAAAATGTTCTATTTACATATTTTTTGAAAAGTTTAAAATGTTTTATTTACGTATTTTTTAAAAGTGGAAAATGTTTTATTTACATATTTTTTAAAATTACAAAATGTTCCATTTACATATTTTTGAAAAGTGCAAATGTTCTATTTACATCGTTTTGAAAAGTTCAAAATGCCCAATTTATATATTTGTGAAAAGCGTAAAATGCTTTATTTACATATTTTTGAAATGTGCAAAATGTTCTATTTAAATGCTTTTAAGACATATTTCAATATTTTTGTAGATAGTGGATATTGTTTTTAGCTACAAATGGAAATGGGTCATTTTGGTTCTTCACAGACGATATATAGGCTCTTTGAGGAGGCAATAGCAGTCATACTTAAATTTTTAATAAAATAGAATAAACATTTCTACATGTGAGGTAAAGCTTCTAATAACTCAAAGCTCCCTAATAACTCCTAACTCCCGGGGTCGGGTCGTTAGCATGAATCCAATGGAGCAAATATTGTTTTTAGACTCTATTTTCTAATAACTCACAGGTCTAAAGCAAACGTTTCAAAAAGAAACTAAATTCTTACACGCTTAACAATTAACACTTTATAATTATTTAACTACATAAGCCTAAGAAATTAAAGTGCCCAGGTTTGAAATACTTCATACGTAGCTGTACATTCCTCTTTAAAATGACAGCATGAAAAATGAATAATTCGTCATTAATCATTAACTCACACTGCTCTTTACTTCCACACGACACGCAACCAAATTCGAGTATTAAAATGATGGCATGCTGCACTCACTGCCACTTGCAGAGCAACGAGAACTCTAATTATAAAATCTTCCTTCTCAAATGGCTGCATCTCAAGAGCGTCAGTCCTTCCGTCTCACTCACTTCACTACTAAAACTACTTTGATCCGTCTCCAAGCTAAGATCATGGGGAAAGCATTACATTCTGAGTAAATATGCATATGCATGTACTGCTGATCTCTGCCTTACTAAAATGACGCTGAAGTGGCTTCTTGAGAATTCACACGTGGCTGCTGTAGCAGATTTAATTTGCGTTGTAGATACTGTGCAGTTTGTTTGAAAACGAAAAAAGTAAGGAAAGTGACGAAATGGAGCAGTTTAATATTTATATGTTCATTTAACATGCATTCTATTTGGTATTGTCGCTTAAATACGCCAGGGAAAAAATCTGATAGAAAAAATTTATTTACAAGCCTCGTGACTCAATTAAGGTAACAAAACAATAGGGACTTGAATTCAGCTGATATTATGTATTTCAGTCACACACAAAAATAAGAAGGGAAATTCCGGATATTTCGAAAGACTTTGAAAATGAAATAGTTTTGAGTGAGGAGTATGCGTATACACAGTATATATAAGATTGATCTATCCGCTCGAAACGTAATCTTATTGTGTGGATCGATAATGTGAGGAGAGGATGTTGTAAACTGATTGTGAGAGTCACACCCGTGCCGTTACCGGGTAACGGTAACGGTCTCCGTCCTCGTACCCTCCACTAGTACAGTGCCCATATTTGACATTCGGTCACATCCCCAGATATGCTAGCTGTTATCGGGACTCCCCATGGGAGATCCGGTGACTAAGTAAGCAGAATCATGAACCGTGACGAAGAGCACACAACGTGCAGTACTGTTCTCAAATTTCATTACTATGCTTTAAGATGCTCCTCAATCTTTAGTACTTGGAGATTATTAGAAAGATCCAAGGTATACGGAGATCTGTCCCGAGGAATTGCCAAAAGTTTTTTCCCCCTTGATTTCTAAATACAAAAAAAATAGAAGCTTGACGAAAAAATATTGACGCAAAGAATTCATGTCCCTCGCGTCTTGAGCATCGAACCTTAAGTGATGCCGAATTTCGGTCCAAGCTTCAAGGCTGCAGGGATTGAAGCCGGAACCGGGACCAGTAACCTATATCTGAATTTAGTTCATGACTTTCTCTGTCTTGAAAATGTGTGGAACTACAGATGGTCCCATCCAATTTTCACTTTTCATATTTACGTAGGCTTGCTCTTCATACCGCTCACTTTGCAGATTTGAAATAGTGAAATTTAATTTCCAGTCAATTACACCTTGTACTGTACTTGTACTATTCCATATGCCTTGAGCTATCTTCGCTTCGGTGAAGGTTGATCACAACTATGACGCAGAGGATAACGAACTAAATCTTACAACTTTTCAAATTTTCAAAAGTCCATAGAGCGACTTTGGTAAAATTAAATGTCTTATAGTTAGTCCACTATATGTAAGGTGAAAGTAATTACAAAAAAAACTAATGATAAAATGAGAAATTCAGAAATAAGAAAAGGCTGAAAGTGACAGTGAGGTTTTTACGTTTATAAACCAAAGATTTTTTCATGGATATCTGAAAGAATGGAGAAAGTAGAAGGGGGAGATGTAGCACGTGAGGACAATAAGTGCAGGAACATAAACATAAAAACACATGCTTGAATATTCAGTGGATGCTATCTCAAAAATTTATGTATGGAGAGTAATGGAGATGGAAGTAGGAAGAAAATCCTTGACTCAATAGTTCATACGTTTTGAGTTTCTTAGCTGCCAAGTGTACAGCTGTATTTCTCTGTGAGTGAAAGTCTCAGCATTTGTGTTGTTTTCCTATGTGCTCTTTACTACTGAAAATGACGTCTGAGTATTGTCCCAAGATCTGCTTTGTAGGATAGTAGAAAGAGAGAGAGAGATGATACTAAGGCTAACTTCAGCTTCAGTCACATAAACTTAAACCCCAGAACCCCAGGAAAAATATCATGGAATTTCTTTTGCATTGCATGGCGTTGGATGGGATGGTATGGAGAAAGGAGCATAGTAGAGCTCAAGTATGAGCAGAATAGAGCCGCGCGCGGTGTGAAAAAGTTAGACGGGAAATACATTTTATGCGAATTACTTGAGGTCAAATGTAGCGCACTGCATAATTCTCTCCTCTTTAGAGCTAAGAGTCTCTTAAACGTAGACATAAGCAGTAAAGAACTTTTGCAATAAAAACCATTCAGTGTAAAAAGCTATAATTCATGATCATTTAACTTATGCTTTCCCCCCTCACAAACCCACAACTTTTCGGGAAAGCCTTTCTATTAATGAAGCTTATTCAAACCTTTTTCAGTTCAAACATCATCATTTCCAAGTCTACTCGTCCACGTCCGTCGAGCAGTCCCCCATCCCTACCTCCATAGACTTGTGTAGAGATCCAGAAATCTCCTCAGTTCTTCCACACAATACCTCCTCCTCCGTCTCCTGTTTTTGTTTACAGTGGAGGGGAGGGAAAGTACAGTCAAAGTATGAAAAGTAGTGAAAGTCGAGAAAGTACAGAAATATAAATAAATTTCATTCCGTTTCCTTGGATGCATAAATTTCTCAAGTTTGTCACGAGCTCATTTGATTAGTTGCTACGCTACCGCGTATTTCAAACTAGGTACATGTACAGCCTAAACTTATTTAAGGATATTTTGAAGCATTGAAGTTCATGATGGCTATATAGATGGTTATACACCCAAGCTCATGTTCATTATAGATTACTTGTGCAGTACAATGTGAGGAGAGTGAAAGTAAATTTTTATTTTACTGCTGTGACGAGATCTGTCCCATGTTTATATTTCTACTTTTCCCACTTCAAGTTCAAGTTGTCCCTTTGTCATTGGATCTTACTAGCTTACGCAGTATAGCTCTTCACATAATATCCAATAGGATGCGCATAATTTTTATTGCAAAGCAACCAAGGGCCGGAAATCCGGATCCTCTCTCGGAAATCCCAGCGCACTCCAAGACTCAGTATAAGTAGCAGTAAAAAAAATTAAAATTGGATTGACATTCTTTTAATTTTAATTTCGGCCGTCAGCATGAGTAGATGGGGTAGACCATAAAGAATGCCAAAGGGTAACTTACAATACGTTAATTTTGTGGTTGTATGTATCGAATATATCGTCTGTGAAGAACCAAAATGACCCATTTCCGTTTTTAGCTAAAAACAATATCCACTATCTACAAAAATATTCAAATATATCTTGAAAACATGTAAGTAGAACATTTTTAAAATTTTGAAAACGTAAATATAACGTTTTGCACTTTTCAAAATCATGTAAATAGAAAATTTTACGCCTTTCAAAAAACACGTAAATAGAACATTTTGCAATTTTCAAAAAGATGTAAATAGAACATTTTCCATTTTTCAAAACGTAAATAGAACATTTTCCACTTTTCAAAAACATTTAAATAGAACATAGAACATTTTACGCTTTTCAAAAACACGTAAATAGAAAATTTTGAAATTTTCAAAAAAATTTAAATAGAACTTTTTACACTTTTCAAAAAATATGTATATATGTATATAAAGATAATTTTATTCAAAAGAACAAACTTAACACTGACCTCCATCGAGGGTAGCCTAAACGACTCAGTATACGTTACACAAATATGTTATATAGTAAATTTAACTTTGTAAAAATTTAAACTGAAAGAATATTTAATGTAGCCAATCAATAAATTTTACGCATGTTTCTCATTTTGATTTTTAACATAGCTCATTTTGATTGTAGCTTAAATTGGATATGGGTCATTTTGGTTCTTCACAGACGATATAGTAGTATGTAGTATGCGAGGATACAAAAAAATAGGATTAAAGGATGATTAAATGTGAATTTACTTAGTATATCGTAATTTGTAATTTCATTTGACAAGGTGGCGATAAATGTGGTGTGGATGCTGCTCCAACCACCCAAGGCAATGCACCATTACCCAAGTCGGGAGGATAATTTGCTCGTGTGCAACTCCTACATCAATGCGTCCTACACGATCGCCTTTGCCTACCCAATCACACTCATCATAGTCTGCACTGTGTACGCCGTTCTCACTCGAAAAATCCCGGAGGCATTCAATGAGTCCAAGTACATTGGCTTCACCATGTACACCACCTGCATCATCTGGCTCGCCTTCGTTCCTATTTACTTTTCTACTGCTAATCAGGTATGTCAAGGCGAAAGACTGACTATACGTGTACCTTATTTTATGTAACATGAAATGTAATGTTTACTCAAGACTCAAGGCAAATATATAGGTAGATATGTACAGACTAATATAAACTACCTACATATAACTATAATAAGACTACTTTCTGGCAACTGATTGGGATTATAGTGTGCCAAGCAAGATGCTGTAACATGACCTTCAAATTGTTTTACATTTCTGTGCAATTTTAATTCACTTTTTTAAATGCACAAACTTTTATATTAAGTGTAGCTATTTATAGTTGAGGACTGTATGTGCATCATCCTCCTTATTTGTTGATTTAAGGTTACGTCATGTATGTGATGTAAGTATGTTGCACTGTTTAGTTTAATTAAGAGTAATTCAAATATTTGTTTTTTTTGTAGAAAAGAGCCAAATTAGAGCGTTATAACATTTATATTTCCTCTCAAATAAGTTGCTTCGTTATTAAACCTTTAGGACTTATTAGATTTACCCCTTGAAAAGTTACAAAATGTGACCGACGCATGAAGTAAAAATCTTTCTTCCCACCAAATCACTCTCTTGGTAATATTCTGGAGATCATAAAGCTGCAGGTTTCATTGAAATCGAACAAAAATTGAAGGATTTGCGGAGTTTCAAAATAATAAAAATTCTGTTTTTTGAAATTTCGGCGGGCTGCTAGCGCACCGCTCAAAATGCTCAAGTAATCATACTAATAGTTCTAACTAAGATCCGTCCAAAGAAAAGCTTTTAGCTAACTTTTCCTAAGTCCCGAGACAATGCTGTAACGGATGGTTCATAAATGATGTCACTCAAATTATCTTCATTTTTGACCTTCACACCCCCATGCCATCACGTTAACATAAGGTAGACGGGTGTATTCAACATGGTACGTCATCAATATTGGGGTAGACCTACGATGACATTATTTATGGATCATCCCTAAGTGGTTTGCTGTTGTTTGCTTTTTAGTCCATTGTGAGCGTTTGACACACTGTGTATAGGGACTACATATATTCGAATTCGAATAGGAAAAGGTAGACTATGACCTTACTGCCTAGTATTTGAAGGGAGGCTGTCATGGAAGAGAGAATTTGACACGATTGTGATTTCACTCACTTTCTTTTTTTTTTCTTACTCTGAATCCAGGTGGCACTTCGAATCACAAGTATGACAGTTGCCATCTCTTTAAGTGCAACTGTCATGATCGTTTGTTTGTTCACTCCGAAACTGTACATTATTTTATTTCATCCGGAACGAAATGTTCGTCAAAGTATGATGACTGCACCGCGGTACTCCGCCGTGGGTGGTCCAAATACACCTGGAACAACATCTCACACAAATGCGGCGGGGGTGGGTGGGGCGGGAGCTCCAGGAGCTGGAACCATTCAAATGACAGCAATCAAGCAAAATCATCTCGAAAATTTTACTTCCCTCAATCGTTGTGTGGACTCTGCTACTCAAAGTGATAGTAAGTGTCTTTCCTTGTTGTATAATGCTTTTGATTTTAATTCTTAATTTAGTATAACAATGACAGAACCCCGGCTGGTGGGGTGGCCTAAGATCTAAATGGTTGTAAGTCTTAATTCCCGTAAAAAGAATGGAAAGGAAAAATTAGAACAGATTTGTTTTTTGAAAAATGTAGTAGCACTGCAATCGCTACAGATTTGTATAAGAAATGAGAGAACCATTGGGACATGCTCAGGGACGAAGAAGAAAAAAAACTACAAAAGAAATAGAACATAATATTATACTAACAAACATTACAACAAAGTTTTCCCCCTGAAAATCCTACAATCAAGCACAATAGAAATTAAATTCTTGTTAGCACTAGGAAGAAATAAAGATGGAATAGATGAGGGACCGTATAAAATCTAATTTTGTGGAACGTTTACTACTTTTGTTTTTTTTTCATGGAGTTTTTGGGAGAGTAGTTTTTTTTACCCACTCTCTATTTTCCCTTATAAAAAGTAGAATTAAATATGCAATAAATATTAAACCTTACGAACTATGGAAAATGCTGAGACTCGGTGGGAGAGCTCAAAATGAACAATGGATTTTTTAGCACAATGTGGTTCTGGGAGAGGAAGAGAGGGAGAGAAAGTGGATAGTTTGAAAAAGAGAAAAGCTTATTGGAGTTGAGTTGGCAAAGATTCAGGCTTTTTCAGTAATTTTTGAGCTTCAGAAAAAGAAAAGGGAAAATACAGGCGGTCTACGACCGTGTGTGTGTGTGTGTGTGTGGCAAAAAAAACAGACTCATATACATGCTTATGTATATTACCTATGTATAGGAAACCAAGTGGGGAGATGGTTTCAGGTTTCCCAGGGGAAGTTTGGACCCGTGATTTAGGAAGCAATTGTATGGGGAAGAACAGCAGGGAAGCTTTAGTATAAAAGACTGTCATGTCATGAGAAACTTGTGAGGGAAAATTTTCTCTTTTTAGTTTCATTAGGGTAGAAGGTGGAGCGTGTAAAACGTGGAGAGAGAGAAAGTGGCAACAACTATCCCACTCTCCCATAAACATTTCCCAATGCATATTAAAAAACTATCTCCCATTATAGTACCTTCCTCTATATACCCGTATGTCTACCGCTACGAGCCCCGACTGGGCCCGATACCGATACCATTTGAGCCTTCACACATTTCTCCACTGTCACAATGGCCAATGGCACTGGTCCGGGTCCGGGTCCGGGACTCACTATCGTATGGTACGGTTATGGCCTATATTGAATTGTTGAGTGATACGGAAGCAAAGCATTTTGCAATTTTTCCATTTTCCTACCCCTCTACAACCTATAGGCTCATCTCCCTATAGATCTTCATATTTGTGTAGGTCTCTATCTTTTTTATCTTAATCTCTTCCGCCTCGTCGTACATTATTCTTGCTCCTGAACTTTAAACCTCCTCCGGAGACTTCGGTCCATATCATATCACTGCACATATGTACAGTAAGCCATGGAGATTAATACTCATTTTTGTTACAAATATCAACTATTTCTGTATTTTGTCGCAATAAAAAATTCCTGAGCAATGTTTTTTTTTTACACACAAAATTTGCATAGGATTTATAGTTTGAATTGACCATTACGACACTTAATTCTGCAGTATTTGTAAATTATGAGTCATGGATGTCTCTGAACTGCACTGGTGAACATACCGTCCTGGAAGATGCAATTTTAGAAACTAGAGCTATGCAAATCAAAAAATTAATAAATAAAAAAATGTACATAAAAATGATATTGTTTTGCGTTTTCATAAATTTTAGTGGTTCGGTGTCACTATTGCTTCATGTTTTTTTTTAAATGACTTAATATGATTTACAGAATTCTTTTTGGTGATCTATAGTACGCTTAAAAAAATTTGAAAAATGAGATAATATGCCGGACGGTTATAAAAATCTATTTGGTTGTCTAGGTAGTCCACTAGGGCTATACATGGTAATTGGCAGTATGGAAATGGAGGGGCAAATGGAAGTTTAGAATTAAATAACATTTTATTTGATGGATTTGATTCTTTGTTGTAGATGTGGATCAGGACGGGAGGATGAATCAACTAAATTCCTGCACCGCTCCCACAAAGCCGTCTTTGGGCTATGATCAAAGGAACTCTGCTATATGGATCACGACTGGGACACAAACAAGTCTGTACGTTATCAGCCCCTCGGGCACAAGTATGTGTCCGAGTACGGATATTGAGGACGGGGCCGTGACTCTCCGGCTTGGCGGCTCTGTCAAGAGCTCCTCTTCAGTTCGTCAATCGAAGCAATCGGACGGCTCATCTGTGAAAACAAAAGACTCGATTACATCCCTGTCAGACCAAGCCTCCATGGAGCACAACTGTAGTCTGTCACCCGAAGGTGACGGCCCCTTCAGAAGCACGAGTGAGAGCAACAACAGTAATAGTAACAGTAACACTAGTTTGAATACTGCAGGGAGTACACTGCGGAGAAAAAATTCCCAAAATTCCAGTTCAAACACGGTTCCAAGTACCACAAATGCGAGTGCATACGGATTCAATAGTGTCACATTTAAAAGTAATAACTGCTCAACAGAGGATCCGCAAAATCGAGGAGAAGGGGATGTGTTTTTATAGTTGTGCCCCAAATAGGAACAGGGATAGTGACAGTGACATTTTGACACCCTATATGTACATGTGTACAAATTTGTAAAGGACAGATTAGTGCTAGTGTCTGTCAAAGTGTGCAAATGTATATGGAAAAACCTGTGCTAATTTATTCAAGGCGCAGACGGTGTCAGCTCCGGCGTTGTCAAGTATTCAAAGCGATGTCAATCTTGGTGGGATAAAAATTACTTATAAATTATATAATTAGCAAACCAAGTGAGTGAGTGTGAGTCCTTACAGAATATAAAGGATGTTATATAATTGTTTAAATTTTAGTATACGTTGTTTCAGTGTGTAAGTATATGTATGCTTCTGCTCCTGACTCCTCACGCTGACTACATGTTAGCTATGCTATATAGGGGATAGTTATAGCTACATCCAAGTAATGTTGATTACTGCAGTGTACTAAGTTTATGTATAGATCAATTGCGAAGGCATCAGTAGGTATAACGTACAGTAAATTTTAAACTTTCTCCAAGTTCAAATGATTGACAAACTTTCTCCTGCTTTCTCCTACCACTGAGATTACACGGACAGTGACAGTACTTTCAATTTGATATACACTGAACAAAAAACCATACATACTAACCAAGTGCCTCGTTATTTAAAAAAAAATATTGCAATCAAAAAATCAGAATTTAATTGCGGATTTGTATAGTAAAATTACCCATAGTATAAATAATCGTGCATATGCATAAATATATACTCTACACGAATATGTACTGGTACTGAAATACTTTTGAGTGGGGTTTGGCAAGGTCTCGTGTCTCGTAATTATGTTACAATTATTATTAAACTTAACCTACAAAAAAGTTCAGAAGTTTGCTATCAATTTTGTTTTTCCTATACATATACATAATGCACGTCATCGTTGAAATTTGAAGCTTGGAAGGCTAGAAGGCTGTAAACTAAAAGGAAAAAATCAAAAACAAAAGGATGTGTGAAGAATTGTAAGGGTGTAAGGAATGACCCCTGTGTCCTCGTTAAGCACTGGGGAGTATAATGTTTCAAAGATTTGAGAAGTAATTAATTTGAAAATTATGTAAGGCTCGTGGCCATCATATTTGTCCTAGCCTAAATGCACAAATAGTTCATAGCTTATACAGCATGCTTCCCAATCACAAAGTTAATCCACAAATCACAACTGTAAGTCCAACAAGCATCAAGATAATCCTCAAGGATATAAGGTGAGCGATTTTTAATTTTAACCCGTACTTGAATACAGCGTCGGACCCGGTCGGAAACGGGTCTTTGGGATATTTTTACAAAGTAACCATCGGATCCCATCGAATCCGATAGAATATTTGACTGTAGGAGACAAGCCTATTTTCTCCTATGGATAACTATAGGACATTAAATCAGATTTTGATAAATTTGGTAGTAATTAAATTTTACAAGCATTAAATGCCGTATTCACGTTTTTAACTAAACATAACTGAGTTTGCTAAGAAATTGAATCTATTTACAAAATATTTGGGGTTTCAAAAAATATTTACCAGGCCGTTAGCTTCAATAAACGTAAAAAAAGAAAATGTAAAATAAAAGCTTAATGCCTAATTTAATGAAATTGGTAATTTAAAAACATAATTAGGTTTGTATAATCAAAATAAATGAGATAATTAGCATTACAACAAATACATAGTGACTGTATATGTAAGACTTATTTTCCAACTCTTTTAATAAAAGCTTCGTGGGTCAGTGGGTAGGAGATGGGGTTAAAGAACCTGAGGTCCTGGGTTCGAATCTCAGATCGGACAAATATTTTTTTCGCTTTCGGAGAATTTCTATCGGAAAAAAATCTATAGGACGAAGGTGTCGGAGATGTCCCAAATTCCGAATGATATTTCCCATAGACAAAAGCGATCGGAATCTATAGGATCGTTTTGTACGGGAATATTCTTTTCGCATATTTTTCACACGCTATATAATATAGGTAATGGCACTTAAATTTCTTTAAATCAAGTCATTTAATGCCAAAAAAGGTAGAAGAGTGATATAAAAATGATTAAAAATAATTCTAATGAAAAACATATCAATGGAATAGCATGACATGAGAAAGAAAGTTTGGATATAATTTGAGCGGCTATTTTTACTTTGATGGTAGGTTGGTTGATTTGGTCGTTCTCGTTCTTGTTCTCGTTATAGTTGTCAATATCTGACTGTCTGTGAAAATTCTCTTTCATGCCATGTGCTAGTGGATAGATATATTTTAGATATGCAATTCACGCACTGACATATAGGCATATATTGTAGATACCATTTACCATTGAGAAAGTAAATTCTGGCCGGAAAGTTTTCAATTCTAAATCAAAGTTATATAGACCCCATGTTGATTCCAGAAGTGTATACTTTATTCGCTCAGTTCTATTTTCTATTTCTATTTTCTTCATTGTGCTCCGCTTATGTCCAATCAATTTTGAATGAATTCTATACATATCAATTGGAATGCTCCTACGTATCTTTGTGAAGGAATTAAAACAACCTAGAAGTAATCTTGGTTAAAATCAGAACCTGCTATGTATGTTTTAAATACGTAGTACATTTACTGTTTTAAAAGGTGGAAATACTTCATATTCACTTTCTAGAAATGTACATTTTATAATTGCACTAAGGGTTTAATACAAGTTTGTGATTTCTTGTCCTGTAATGCCTTTCTAGTGAATGCCTTTGTGAATACGTAAAATAACAATTTGTGCAGCTGATTTTCCTTCTTCACTAACGCGTTAGTTATACATACATAATTTTTGAACACAAAATATTCTGAAACCTTGTAAAATCTCGTAGCTCACCTAAGGGAAATGTTGAGAAGTAGGACAGGATTCAACATATACATTGGCGGGAGTTTAGGGTTGGGCAGAGCTAACTTTGCAGTCGAAATATCGATGAGTACATAATATAATGTAGGTACCTTTCTACATAGTAAAAAGCGGAGAAATATTTTGAAATATAAATAGAAAGTTGGAGGCTGGGATTTAGTTTTAAGAGAGTGTACAATAATGATGCAATGTTCTAAGGGAGAAAGGAGTGAAAGTTAAATTTCAACGTTCAATTATGTAAATGAAGAGGGTTTGTTGTATCTGTAATTTCTCATTAGGACCAGATGCCTCAAGCCATCCTTCAATGATGACACAAAACTGTAGTCTCCCCCCTCCCCCTCTTTCTCTCTCTCTCTCGACATGTTTAAGTTTAAATTTGTCTACAACTAAAAACCAGACCTAGTCCAGAGACCGGTAACGGTAACGGTACCGGTAACGTTACTGGTACGACACTGCCAGACATTCACTCGCTTGATTAAAATTGGTATTGTATCCACCTCGAAAATTTATTGTTTCTCACTCCAGCTCTCACTATCGACAGCCACATTGGTAAAATTCATTCCCAAAATGAGTCACCGTATTCAATTTTGAATTTTGAATGACGTTACTTCATGGCCATGTCCTCTACTTGTACAACTTTCTTCGCTTTTTAATGATTATTCCCACTTCAAAATTACACGATTCATTTGATGGGAAGATTTCCAAAAATTACCTCCAGCTTTTCTCATGTCCCGCCCTCGTTTGAGTTCCAGCTTTCCCTCCAGTCTTCCCACGCTAATTTTTAACACAAATTCAAATAAATGGAAGACAACTTGACAACTATTACACTAACTACTCGCAGGTTCGACTAAAATTCTCCCTCTCTCGACTCGACAAATTCAAATTTAGCTGAAACTGTATGACTATAGAAACTGCTAGGCTGGAACGTCTCCCTAAATAAATTTCTAATGTAGATCTAAACGCCCGTGTATTAATTATGGGCGATATTTATAATTATATTTGGGAATAATGGAATGAGTAGATTTCTTCAGGGTTTCCGCCCAAAGTAATTTAAATTAATATTTTACTCAAATAAAAATTTACAAAGGCAATTTCGATTTTAATTTTGATTTTTCTTTCAACTTGGTCCTGTAGTTTCTATTTTGAATAAGTTAAAGACAAAAATCATATGGATGTATTGGGCACTGAGCTTGGCTTCCTATATTACTACAAAAAATAACATCTCCTCAGTGTGGCACTCATTGTCAACAGCCGAAGTGACTTGGGGGAGTAAAATAGAGGGGAAAGAATGAATATTTTATAAGGTATTTTGAATGAGGTAGCGGAGAAAGTAGTGAAAACGAAACGTGAGTTCTTTACTAATTCGTAAATGGAAATTAACGATTGTGCTCGTATGCACGGAAATGTATTAGGTTACTGTAATCTTCAATATAGTTGGACAGGCACAGGAAAGGCAATCTTCAAATGATGCATCGACACTCATAATATAGCCTCCTCTTACTTTTTCTTAGAAAAAACAACCTTAAAATGAAAAAAATTGAAGGTGGTGGAGGAAAAAAGAAAACTTAGAGAGGTATAGAGCATAACAATAAGCAAATGATGAAGGGATAAGACTACGTAGAAGGATGGAAGACATAAGGATAAGGGAATGAAGAGGAGGACGAGTTGAATAAGACAGGAATTGCAACTGAGACTATGAGATGAAGAGGAAGACTAAAAAAAAGATAGAAAAAAGCTCTGGCTGAATTATTCATGAAGAATCCCGTGTGCTCGTCATGATCTTTTGTTTTCTCCTATTCAGTATTATAATCCATCAGGATGAAGGCCTTTGTGTCTCTTTCTCCCTCCGTCCTCTACCTATCCATACATTTCTATGCGTATACAGTCGTTCTCGGTCTTGGGCGGACGGTGACAGTGACAGTAAAATTGCACGGACACTGATGAGATGTGTGCTCACATACAAAGAGCTATATCTAATCTGTCTATATTCTAAAACAACACGTATCTATGGATGTAGAACGGAATTTAAATGAAAAGCCGTACATATCCACACGCTCCGCTATGTATAGAAATGTAACATATGTAACTCGGGGAAATGAGCTCTTCAAAATATGTACACATTTCGAGTTGGTCTGGGCGACAGACGGAGACAGGAAGGGGACGGGTAGGCGGGATCCTTCGTGGAGCGTACTCGCAGTGACATGCAGTAATGATACTGATCTTGGGATCACATTTGAGTTGGACGATGGAATGAGTAAAGTAGGAGGTAGCAAACAGTCACATGCATCACGTTTTTCTCCGTATACATGAAATAAGGAAAATATTGTCATAGGAAATAATTATATACAATACTTTTCAGTTCGATGAAATTCCTATATTTTTCTATTTTGCCAAAGAATTGCATATTCCATTTCATATTTTGACTTCCAAATGCTGGGTGGGTCGGATTTACGTTCAAGTTTTGTTTTACTTGGATAAATACAAATTCAGATTGTCATTGACAAATACCAAGGTTTCAAAAATAGTTGTGTAGTCCTAACAAGACTAATAATACCTGTGTATCGGTATATAGCGCAATATTGAAAACTGTGATGTATAAACGAACATAAGCCCAAAAATGCACCTCAGTCAGTGTCAGTGTGCTCCACTAGGTATTTCTTGGATTTAGATAATATATATATATAAGGCATTACATTTCAAAATTTCATTTTCTAATGCTTTCACTGTCATACAATTGAAATATATTTCTTTACGGGGCTTTTCTCTTACCTTCAAGAAGGTATTTTCTTCCCTTGCTGAGGATTTTACGGAGAAATGTCAGACCCAGAATAACTCTGGTATTAATTACATTACCCAATATTTATTCCAATTAAAACTTTCTCTCTGATTCAAATTAATTTATTTCAACTAAACGTATTTTTGGTTTGAACTCTGGGAACAAAATCTAAAAATGCCACAAGTGCAAAAAAGTTGTAATAATAGTAACATTTTCATGCAGTACTTCTACTTTTGTGGGATTTTCTATATATAACATGTTAATAACTTGATCTTTCCGCCTTGTTCATATAAAGTTTTGTAAAATTCCAACAACAAAAATATACAAAATGGAACCAATAGTTAGTTTCTTCTTACGCAAAAGTTATAAAGATCTGACTGAGTATTCCCTGAGAGTATAATGTCATGAGCATGGAACATGTATTAATTCTCACTCAACTAGAAACCCTTCTAGAGGAGAGAGATAAGGAAATAAAATTCAAATGGCCTCCATAACGCAAGAGTTTGGAGTCTTCCTGGCCATGTTTATTCTGTTGTACATCCATTAATTGATCCATTTCAATGAATTTTTGATGAAGTCAAAGTCAAACATCTACCAAGAGTCTACTTAAACTATATCCTAACATTGTGTACGCAAAGTTTTAAATTTAATGAGTTTACGTTTTCTTCGCAACTTTCTCCTCTTCTTAGAATACAAGTGGAACCATAGCATAAGTATGTTCCAAGGATCTGTGTAGACCATGAAAAACCCGACTAGATTCCGCAGTCATTACTGTTTGTTCAGTTTGGTCTTGGGTTTGGTTTGATTTAGGGAAAGTGGAAGTGAAAGTAGAAGTAAAAGCAAATGGGTATAGAAATTGAAATAGAAATAGAATTATTCCTTCAGTTTACATACATATGTTTGGTTTCCCTCACTTTCTCTTTCTTTCTCTCACTCTCTTTCTCTGTCTCTGCTCACTTTTCCTTATTTCGTGTTTACCTAAGTAATTAAAATTAACATCATAACGATTCCTTTTTGTTTTTGTTCACTAGTTGAACCTGCACTTGAAGAAGACCTCACGACCTTTCATGAACAATATAGAGATTCATTCCAAGCATAAACTTTTAAATTTAATAATCACAAGAGTCCTATAAAAGCATAATAATATGAATTTAAACGAAATGTGATGGAACATACATAAAACAATAATTTAACTTTCACTTTTTGTTTTACTTTAAAAGTATCATTAGCCTTGGATGGTTAATAAGTTTACGTTTTTTACTGGTATACGTAGGTAATTATTTTCTATAAACTAAATTAAAAGAATATTTAAAAAAATAATAGTATTTATCACCACTATAATTGATTGCACCTATGTAAAGACAAAATTATCTGGTTTCTTATTTTATAGAATGTGGCTATGTAGACTATATAGATGCATATACAAGTATAAGATATTATTAAATTGTACTTTCTATCCCACTAGCATTTAGCATGATTACTTTCACTTGAATTCAACTTTGCCTCTCTCCCAGTCTAGTCCTCCCTGCTGTCATTACTTTCACAAAAATTTCTTTTTCTCTCTCATTTCCCAATAAAATTTGCTGATGAGTCGAAGAAAGGGGGATCTGAATTGTCACCCAGAGTTTATGTGGATGCCCATGTATGTATATAGTATGTAGTACTACCCAAGTGTGCAGATTTTGTATTCTAGATTATAGATTATAGGAGGTAGGTATATATAGGAATTTGGTCCGTGATTCGTAACAATTTAGATAGAGTGCAAGATACGGAGCATTGATTTTATCGCTTATCATTTTTCCTCAAATGCCTTAATATATACATATATGTACATAAGTATCCGGAGAGGCGACTTCGATTAAGACTTTGACTTCGACTTGGAAGCTATACTAGAAGTCGACTTCCTTGATAATGGTACATATGTCATGGTGGAATAGAGTTCCCACATGAATAACGGACGTCTATTAGCCTTAGAAGTATCTTGTGGGAAAACGTATAAAGATTTTAGCATTCTGGAAAAGACAAGGAAATTTCATTAGTCTTACAAGTCCTCCACGCAACACACACAAAGTAGTGATCATGCAAAGTAGATGGAGAAAGTAGTGGGAGTAGTAGGAAAAGTAGGAGAGTCGGCTTAGTTATCTTAGGATAAAATAAAAGAAATCCCTCATATACGAAAGAGACAGACAGAGAGAGAGAGTTGAGCTTTCTCTCGTGTGCGCTCTGGATTATAACTCTTCAAAGGAGCCGACATGCTCCAAAATGCTCCGTAATGTGTGGTGAATAAGAAGGAATGATATAGATATGTATAAGAGAAGGAAATTTTGTGCATAGTTTCTATAGATACAGGTGAAAGCACAGATATCTTCCGAGTTGGATTCTTATCATAGGGTACGCGTTATAAAGATAGATGTGGCTTCAAAAGTCTTACTTTATCCTTCTACTCCTCCTGTGCTACCTAACTACTGCTACCATTACTATATTAGAAGCATTTCCTTTTGTAGTCATTTCCGTTTATGTGAACGTGTACGTACTCGTGAATTCTTTGAGCTTTGAGATGCCAACTAGATACCATGGCTATATGGCAATGGCCATGGTAATGATGTAGCACAGTCTGGAATATACATACATAAGGCATCGAGAGAGTGAGAGAGCTCAATCAAGACATACTCACTTAAATTTGTGAAATCAGACAGCAAGAGCTTAGTTCTGTATAGTGATGTATCCATCGTTTTATGTTAAGCTTGAAATTTTTTTCTATTCTTTTCATGGAGAGATTTCGTGGATATTTAACTGCTCGGAAACCTTTAACTTTGTATTCTATTCTCATACTAACTGATCAGGCTGTCGAATCAAGTTGCAAATTGCAAATATGAATCGATTTTTTTCATCTTGTACAACTTGTACTCCGATACTCGTAATTCACATTGTTGCAATTCTTGTGGCTTTTCTCGTCTAGACGGATAAGTTGTAGAGTTTGAGATGGAAAAAGAAGAAGGAAGTTGAAGCGGGAGTAAAACTTATCAGTAACCCAAATAAGGCTTATATCGTTAGACAGGGATCCGAATGGAATTTACGAGACGAATATCTTACCTATACTTAAATAGCTACTTATCCAGAAACTGAAACTGGAACTCATCTTGAATGTCTTGTTTAATATTAAAACCTTAGTTAAAATATGCATATTTTACTCTGTAAGTAATCCTCCAGGCGGTGGCAACCGTTGAGCAGCAACATAATATCGGATTAAACTGTGTGGGTACATTAATAAAAATCAATCAATTTGATTTACAAAAGTGACTAACGATAACTGGTAGGAAACAGTTTTACGTTACTAAATTAAATTAAAATATAATGACCTTTAAGTGCATTCGCCAATTTTTTAAAAATATTTTACTGTGCTTGTTAAATGCCGCGTGAATCTCTTTTATAATACAAAATTGTTTAATGTAATCAAAAGTCTAAATTACGGTAATAATTAGCAGAATCTAATTATGTTCGAGTTCAACGAGATATTTTAATTGCTTTTGTAAGGTTTGGAATAATCCGTTTTTTTTTCAAAAACATCCTCTAAAAAATTGTGTATGGGCCAGAAGTAAATAAAGTAAATTTTCTTTTTTCAACGGCTTCAAAATGAGCTATCACTCGACAAAATCGGTCAAGTATTTCAATATTGTTCCAAATTAGGTAAATTTAAATAACTAGAAATAATGCTTCAACTTTACTGAAATACTATTTTTGGATTAGTAAAAACAGCCTATGTGATCATACTGGGTTTTTATAAATGAATTTATGAAACTGATACACTAAAACTTAGACTAACAGCATCGTGTATATCAAAGTTATTTCGTTTAGTTTGTTGGCTTGAGGCAGTTTCTGTATTGAATTTGGTATTGCATTACCTCTTGCATATTTGAGATTGCGGAGATTGCCTATAGTTTCAAATCCTATTTAAAAAGAATTTCTTTCCTATTTAAGAATATAATAACTTGAGGTTTTCAGTTTAGCTATGGGCCAGAAATTGTTGTTCAACTGTAATACTAGCCACGAGTGCCAGTATGAATGTCAAACTTTAGTTTGCATTGCTATTTAATTCCAATTTTCTAGTATTAACTCTTCAAAAGGAATAAGTTTCATAAAATTTTAAAAAAATACACACTGAACTAGAATAATATAAATACCATACTTGAGATACAAACCTTGACCTGGGACATTGAATTACAGGAAAATTTTGAGATTTAAGTGATTTTGTTTTTTAAAATCCCTTAAAACCAAAAAATAGGAGCTTACGTAATACTTAATGAAAGCGAGCGAAGTATATAAAGATACATTTATGTCTCATCCTTAGAATCATCTCCATATAATTTGTGGATCTGAAATGGTAGGTGGTCAGGTTGGACTTATGGACCATTGGTTTTATATTTAAAACCCTCACTCTTGGACTGAGCGGAACACATGTATGAGGAAAGGAAAGTATTAGTAGCTTCATAGGCATTGTTTGCATAATAAAACAATTTTCGGAATGAAATTCCAAAGGACGTGAAAAGTTTATTGGGGACTATAAGGCATATAAGGGAGGAGAATGAGAGACTTCCCCATTCTTCTTTTCCCTCCGCCTCTAACATAATGAATAATAAAATAGAAAGAAATAAAAAGATCAAAATTTATTTTCTCGGCCCAATGCTTTTGATGGGGGAGAATTAGTGGTAGAAAATACGAGCTAAAGAAGAACAAGAGAAAGTACAGCTGCAGACAGAGCAATTCTTTATTTCCCAACACACCAAGTTTGTATTTCATTCCCATAGACTCCCATACAGAGAAAAGTATTAACGAGTGAAAATTGTTTTGAGGCCCTTTTAAGATTTACACAAAGGTATTTAGATGATAATGAAGAGCATACTTTGACAGTTGAAAAGTTAACTGAAGAAATAGTAGCCATGGCTGTTAAGCTACTTGGCTTTTTCTCATCCTCTTTTTTTCCTTCCCCAGAAGAATACATATAGCTGAGGTATTATTATGTGTATTTATACCGCTTCTTCAAAAGTATCTTTTTGGCTTTGGCCTCGGTTAATATTTTGCTTTCTACTTTCTCCACTCTTTGATACTACTCCGTGCGTCCGACGTTGGGAATGATGATGATGTTTATATACTCTTTTTTGGTACTATTACCCGAACCGAGAGCGAAACGGTTACCGGTAGCGGTATTGGGTCCGGGTTCGGGACCGGGACCGGGATCGAGACCGGGACCAGGAAAGAGAGGAAACCTATTGAAAATATATTCTAAAAAGATGACTCTCGCAATTGTTGTCGGCAATTTGCTTTCTTGTTCTTGTTTTACTTCGTGTAAGTTGTTGCATGTCTTCTGGTTGTTTGTGATTTAAGAAAAATTACCTTTGCATGTTTCTTTACCATAAACCTTTCTTATAAATCTCGAAAAAAAAGTTATGGCTCTTTGTGTGTATATTTGTTTTGTTATACTTTCTCCTCGTGCTTTTATTCACGTCCAAGCTTTCTCCTGCTCTTTTGTATATAGCGATATAGAGTAGTGGTACTTTGTTTTGTTGTCTTTGCCTGTCTCTAGAAACTCCTTTAAAATGTCTACTTTGGAATTTTGCTGACTTGGCTAAATTTTTTGCACGCTGGACCTACAAAAACTTCTTAAATAAACTGGAGGTATATATATATATATATATCTATGAATTAGTTTCGCTACAAATATACGAGTACTACTCGTTTTTCTAAAATCATTTCAATTTGATGAATAGAAAAAGGACTATCAGCATTTCGGCATTCTTACTTTCAGTACTGCACTGTATTTTCCGTCCTGAGGAGAGAGTAGTTAGTAATAATATATAATCTTGAACTACCGTCCCCGCTACCTCTCTATTCTTCCGCAAAACAGTCAGCTGCACGTCTACTCCAACTAATGCACCGAGTAAGTTTCACTACTTCACGGGTGGTGGTATTATATACACCAGCTCACCTGTACTATTGGAGCACACAACCCCCTACAAAAATAGATTTTGGCGGAATTCAGTCAACGAAACAGTAGGTACTTAAAAAAACCGGTTTTCCCATTCAATACAAAATGTAAACGAAAATTGCTTTCTCCCCAAATCTTTTCGTTCATGTTCGAGGACAAGCTCTCCTTGAAACGACGATGGCGAGTGTGTCGTGTATCTAAGCTTTCCCCAAAGCCAATGTAAACTTTAAGTGTCTACACCTACCTGTATGAAAATACAGTACGTTTTGCTGAGGCATGAATGGTTTTAAGTGCTTATCAGTATCACAGCAAAGATGATTTCACTTTTTCGAGTCGAAGCTCTTTTATTTTTCCACCACGTAAAAAAACGTTTTGCTCTAAAATTTATTGAAAGAATTTATTTTAATTAATGCTTAAAATTCCAGTCACATTTTTGTATGTTTATTTTTTGATAATGATTATACTGTCGTTGTTATCTTACGATTAGATAATTTGTACTCTACTTTTTTATTTCTTACGTATATTATATAGAAACGTTGTTGAGAACTTTCTACTTTCACCATGTATGAAACCTACAACAGCTCCATGACCGCCCCAAGGGCTTATGTGTGCAATCCAGAAACAGAAGTAAAAAATAATCTGATGAACGTGTGTGGTAAAACAATGGAAAGTACGAGTACAAACATGCTATCTGTGTCTATGTCAAATACAATTAAGAATTAAGACTTACAGCAAACGAGAACTATATGGCTCTTTTATGCCCTCCAAATGATTCAACGATATCCTTTGGGCAGGGCAAGTTAAGTAGTTAGAAAAAACAAACGAATAAGTTCCAGCAGCAGATTGTAAGTATATCGTCAGTGAAGAATGAAGTTTGACCATCTCCCTTTGGGGCTAAAATGAATTATGACCATCTCCATTCTGCTCTAAAATGAATTTTGACCATCTCCATTTTTCATTAAAAACGGCTGATGAGATATGTTAATGATTAGTTAAGGCTTTAGTAATTCAAAACTAAGTACATTAGGGGTCATCCATAAATAACGTCATCAAAATATCCCCATTTTAAGTCCCTGTGACCCTACTGCCATCAGATTATTATTTTTATTATTATTATTATTATTATTATGTGTGTATTTATGCAGCCGGATATGCACCCATTAGGGTATGACCAACTGTGTTTTTCATACAACATTATTTTCGGATGGTCGGAGCACCGTAAGCAGATATAGTATCTACTACAGTACTCCACATCCTGTCACCTACACTTGTAGTATTTGGTATAGTTACGTGTTTCTGTAGACCACTATGCAAGACATATATTTAGGCTGGTTTACACCAGACAGTTAAAGCCTATATTTCCCTTTCGGAGGAAAAACACAACAGAGTATCTTATAGAATCGAAAGGACTTTCTCAGGGTCCCCACGACTCCAGTACGCTCTGCCATGCCAACCCATCAGCGAGCAACGCTACCGAATGTCATCAGGTGGCGACGCTTCCAGTATACTTAGAAGAGAAGTGTGCTTCGAGGAGAAAATCTTGAGTTTATACATTTGCATGTACGAGAGTCAGGCAAAGTAGGTACCTACTATTAAGCAGCACTGAAACTCCGTCTCAGGTAGATAACTACCACGGATTTTTTCAGCCTGCACCCAACTCCCTTAAACTCTCACTCCCACCCCAGCTCAACTCCCCACCGCCATACCAAGCTCTATCACCAACACCGACTCCAATCCAGAGCGCCACCGACTCCCCCGACCCAGCAGCTCAGTAGTTAAACCACTTGGCCGCCGAGCCGGGATCCTGCCATCAGATTAAGATTACCCGTTAGGTAAATGGGAACCTTTAGCATGCAATACCATCAATATCCAAGTAGGCTGCTTGGCCATACATAGGACGTCATTTATGGGTGACCCCATAAATTGTTTAAAGTTGTAATAGTGGTTTATTGATGAGCTAATTCCTGATCTCATGAATTATACACTAATTTGTTAATCTGATTAAATTAATTCATCAATAAATCATTATTAAAAGTTTTAAAAAATTAAAAGGTCGTCCTTAAATGACGTCATGGGTATGGCCAAGCAGCCTACTTGGATATTCAAGGTATCGCATGCTAAAGATCGCCATTTATCCAACGGGTAATCTGATGACAGGAGGGTCATATCGTCGGTGAAGAGTCATTCTGTCGCAAGTCGAATGCACAGCTAAAATCATTCTGTCGCAAGTCCATACGATTGATAGCTGCTGTCGAAGTCGCTTCCGCGTTGTCCTATGCATTAGATGGGGGTGGTATGTTACTGACTGTGTTGTACTCATGACTTACACTTAGGGTTCGTCCACAAAAGTCGTTATAAAAATTCCATTTCCAGAACATTTTGCGCATTTGATAAACATGTAAATAGAACATTTTGCACTTTCAAAAAACATGTAAATAGAAAATTTTGCCTTTTTGAGAAACATGTAGATAGAACATTTTGCAGTTTTTGGAAATGGAATTTTTATGACGTCTTTTGTGGACGACCTCTACTTGTACGACATGAGTACAATACAGAAAGTCCAGTAACATATCACCCCCACCCCCCGCCCCCTCCCCTAATGCATAAAAAAACGCGGAAGCGACCTCGACAGTACCTACCAATTCAATGGACTTGCGACAGAATGATTTTAGTTGTGCACTGGACTTACGACAGAATGACTCTTCACCGACGATATGGACTTAAAATGGGGTTATTTTGATGACGTCATTTATGGATGACCCCTAATGTACTTAGTTTTGAATGACTAAACCCTTAACTAATCATTAACATAACTCATTAGCCGTATTTCATGAAAAATGGAGATGGTCAAAACCGTTTTTAAATCAGAATGGGGATGGTCATAATTCATTTTAGCCCCAAAGGGAGATGGTCAAACTTCATTCTTCACTGACGATATGTAGCTTGCAGTACAATAAAAAAAACAAAACTAAAAATTTCATGTTAACAAGCTCTAAATTCTAACTCTAAAGTAGGCTCACAAATTCTATACCTTGACATAGGAGACAAACATGAATACAAATTACAAATTCAGTTTTTGTTCTTTTTATTTCCATATCGCCAAAACATTTTGAAGTTTTAATTTTTCAATCATTTTTTATCAGAGGTTCATCTACAACCTTGTAAATTCCGAACTCGTAGAAAATTTAAGAATGGAAAAAGCAAAAACGAAAAATAAAAACAAATCTCTTCCTGATAGATAAGTTTCCACACAAAGTGACTATATGTATAGCTGTATATAAAAGTGTTGCTTTAAAATCTTAAAAAGGAACAGTACCAGGAAGGTGGGGTGTGACGTATAGCTACCAATACACAAATGTTGGACGTTTTCCTTGTCGGCTGGTACTGCTTTATGGCCGTATGTGACTGCTTTAGTCATATGACTATTTGTCATAGGTAAAATTTTCACGATAACACGGAAGTACAGTTAGGTAATCATTTTGCTTGAAATAAAAGGTAAAAACATATGTGGGTGGGTTCTTAAGCCGCGAGCGGCTGTATCAGCAAAGTAATATATTTATGTACTTCTGTAACCACTTACGTATCAACATGAAAATTTTCAGGGAGGTTGAAGAAAATAAAGTTTAATAAAAAATTTCTACAATTTAGACATTTTGCTATGAACCTAAAATAAAAAGATATGTAACATATAAGGATACAAATATTCATGAAAAAAAAAGAAAATTAAATTCGTTTTTTACTCTAGGAAAATAGGGAAATGTCCATGCTTTGACTTTTATTCCACAAACTAAGTATTCTCTATGTAAATGAGATCGGATTCGTAGTTAGGCTGTATGTCTATATTGGGATATATGACAGATGTCGAGGTCGCGAGGCCACACGCTCACTGTAAGACTGTAGACGCATTCATTTTAGGGAGATATCTCTTCCGCAGACAAATTGGAACAAAACCCATAGTGATTACACCATACGGTCATGCCCCAGGAGATTCTGACGCATAAATATTATATCATGTATTTACTTAGCCTATCTCTCTGTCTCTCTCTCTCCCTCTTTCATAAACATCCACACTTATGGATGATGCTGAGTGCAGGTGAGGATATATACTTTTACTTCATGGAAAGATCTCTACTACATCCCCGTCTCTGAGCTGAGCGACAGGGAGTAGAGTACCTAGTAGAGTCAAAAGCAGGAGCTAAAGTCAAAGTGAAGCAAACCAACAAGGAACCTAATGGAAATGGAGAATCAAAGAGACTTTCTAATTTACTCTTACTTTTGAACTCTCTTATAAATTTTTGTTTGTGAATTTCACATTTTTATTTGTGGGAGTTGGAGTGAAAGTGAAGGATGGGAAAGGGAAGCTGAGGGAGAAAGTGGGAGAAATTGGTCATTCCACGTGAATGTAATAAGATTCCAACCTTGGTCCGGGCACTGGTACTGGCACTACTCTGATGGGTCCAATTTCCCCAATTTCAAGTTTATGTTTCCTTCATGCTTTACCGTAGTAAATAAATAACTAAGAAAGTTAGTGCATATGAGTCGAACTACGAACTACAAACTACAACTACACGCACACTGACGCACAGCAACCACAGCTGCATCAAAAAATGGAGAGAGAAAAAAAATAAGATGTTATGAAATTTATTGGAGGAGGCTACAATTAGAATTGTGAACAGCGTTTCATCTTTCCCCTTACTTTCTCTTTTTTTTTCTTGGATTCTTTTTTATATCTATGTCCTTTTCTATTTTTGTTGCTGAGTGAGTTAATCCAATATGCTTTTTATTTGTCATTGTGACATGCTCAAAGGACAGAAGAAGAACATTAGAGGAGATGCAGTACTACGGCTTGGGAGCGTAGGCTGTAGCTGTAGGTAGAGTGCAGTAGTCAGTCGTTTCTGTAGGAGAGCAGTACACAGCAGACACAATAAATAATACGTACTGTGTGTGAGAAGGAGCTCCGTAAACAGTTCTGTGAATAATGTTTTTCTTTTTCTAAAGAAAATTCATGAGTGGGGGAAAATTTGAATTCGCATCTAGTCAGTGTGTGTGTGTGTGTGTGTGTGTGTGTGTGTGTGTGTGTGTTTGTGTATGTGTGTGTGTGTGTGTGTGCTTTTAAGTATTATCTAAGACCTACGGTATGAGTCTTGAATGTGTACACATATTATCTATATATTAGCTCGTTGGGTTTTGGCTTTGGTTTGAGGGTTTTGGTCTTGGTCTTGGGTGGCTCTGGATGATGGCATGTGATGTGGTGTGCTGGTGTATTGTGTGAAATGTATAAAAAGATATTGGATGATGTGCAAATGTGTCTGCGTGACGTTGAGCATGCATTTTGGGTTTTTGAGTAGAAAATTCAATCCGGAAAAAGGCGCTGTGGTCGTTTATCATTTCACTCTGCTTTCTTCCCAGCAAATAATAATGCTAAAGGTTGGTCTGTGTGTTGTTTTTTTTGCTGGTTGGAGCAATCTACGAGACACCAGAGGCCTCCCTTCAGCCCGTGCCATCCTCATGCCCACATTTACTCTTCCTAATGTATAGATATGCACATATTTACTTATTTATTATATGCGTATTGTGCTGTCGAAAAGAAAGCAACAAAAAAAAATTGGGATACATGTGGAACTCTAAATACACAAGGAAAGTACCCCCCACGCTGGAACTGGAGATGAGTGTGTATAGGCAGTACAACTTTCATTCTACTAAGTTTTTGAGTTTTTGCAGGATATATGAGAAGAAATCTATACATCCTCAAATAGCAGTACCACAGTGACAGTAGACCAAAACAAGACTATGACTATGATGAACTTTAGGATTCTTATACAGAGATAAATATGTACATTGTACTTATTTTTTATGAAAAATTCTCTCAATAATAATGTCTTTTGGAGAGCGAGAAAAAGAATAATGTGAATAAAACGAAGAATTGAAGTAGTTTGATTTTTTTTCTTTTTTTACCTCTTCGTCTTCTTTTTTACTTCATTGTGCAATTGGGCTGGTTCTTGGTTAGATTTTATATTCAGGACTAGAGTATTTACGATAAAATACAAACGGTACAACGTACAACGGTCCATATTTGAAATACACATAATCCCGAGTAATATTTCTACTCCACTCCTGCCCTTTAAAGAACAAAATACGGGAATTGGCAAGTTACCTCCAACAATGATAATTATAGTTATAAATACAAACATATCTAAACTATGAAAAACAGCCCAACATGTGCTACATATTTCTTTCGTTAGGGGTGGTAGGGGTGACAGTATAATGTGACCTTCTACTTTCCAAGGCATGAGCTATAAGCTCAATGAATACTACGAAGCTTCCGAGTGTGTGTGTGACGCTGATGATGATGACGCCCTTGATCTACCAATGTCAAATAGGGAAAGCTTCTTAGAATATAATCAATACAAAATAAATTAGATATGCAGTGGGCTAAACTCAAACTCAAGACGTAAGAAAAGTAGAAGTCAAAGTAGGGGTTTGCACAGGGTTATCCATTGGCAAGGTGTGTAATAAAGTTAAGCGGATTTAATTTTCCTTTATTCTTCCGTCTTAACACCATATACCATATTTTATTAATTGAATCTCATCTGGTTTCTGGCCACACACGTCAAACCAGGACCCGCCGCCCTTCCACCAAATCTGTTGTAAATTAATCATTTTTATACACTCTTACCTTCCTTCACACTATAGCAAATACCAATACTTTCATTCACAATATTAGATATTTCCTTATATTCAATAATGTATGTTTTTTATATTCCTCGAGAACAAAGGTTGTAGCCCTAATGGCAGCCTTAACAGTAACATTAGGCTGATTAGGCAGCTTGAATTTTCCACTAAAATCTAAAATTCGATTACACTGTTAAAGAATAAAATTATAATAGAGAAAATAAATCAATAAGACAAAATTAAGTACAATGATTAAGGGAAGGTACTATCGACCCACACAAATCCCACAATTGAACATGTCATGCGACGTCATGGCTTATAAATATAGAATGAAATAAATAGTTTCAAAAAACAAAATGTGCTGAAAACATGAGCTGGAGGTGCAATGCAACGCATGAGCTGAAGATGTCGTTTAATCCGAATTTTTGCATGTACCATACCACTTTAAGCATTTTAAACGTCTTTTGTCATGCACGTGTAAATCTTGCCCTATCACTATCAGACTATCACTACACCATATACAAATGATGCAATGACATTCTCGCAGTGTATGTGTTTTTTGGTTTCTTTGTTGTTGACTTTGCTGTTGACTTTATTTGTGCTAACTTACCCTTGCAAGAAAATTAGGAAACCAGTCACCTACCCTCCCCCCCTTCTCTCTCTCTCTCGTCTTGAGGTTTCCTTGCTTCTTATTTGAGTTCGAGGAATTAGACTCTCACTCACGTCAGACACTTTTTAACTTTTATCATGAAAGACGAAAGAGTTTTAGGGTAATTACTTGCACACAAAGGAATTTAAGCGCAAGGCGGGGTCATAGTTGGAAAATAGAGAGAACTGGTGAAAGCATGTTAAGATAATGATAATGGTACGCTCTGTTTACCGTTATTTAAAAATTACAAGGTCTGGTTCAGTTCCTGGTCACAAGGTCTGCTTATATTTTTTCTACTATAAAAGCCTACGTTGATACAAACAGAAATAGCTTTATAGAACTATCAAGGAAATGAAGACGAAGACAAGGTGAAAGCACTATTATAAATTCAAATTTAAATTTCAGGCTTTGCTGCTTTCTCGTTTGGTTCTGTGTTTCTTACCTGTTTAATATAAAAAATTTAAATTCGTACCCAAAATATAATCACTTTCTGTAAATACAAATATGTATTCCACCCGTAATTGTAATTGAAGCACAAACCATGCATATGTCATTTATTATGATCTTTATTGCTATTTTTATTACCTCTTCTTTGTAGTGAGTTTCGTATTAATGATGTGGGCGATGGGCCAGGGGAAATATCAAGGTGAACGGAAGGATTTGTCGTAGCACTCACTAAAAATGGTTCTACTATACTCATACAATATGTACACATACCATTAACTGTATATATATATATAGACTCGAGGCTGTTGTTGCTTGAAGTGGGTGAAAGCAGTAAAAACGCACTACATGAAAAAGTGAATGCAATTTAGAGAAAAAGGAATGCGAACTTAAGTTCAAGTTCTCTCTTAGTGTATGTACCTACATATTATGCCTTTCCTTTCTCATCCAGTTTGAGCTTGAGTTTCCTTTATAATACTGATGTCCAAAGAGGGAGGCCTTGTACCGACTAACAATTCAAAATTACAGAAATTAGTTAATTTAATTATTTAAGTACCGTCTTTTTCAAAACAAGGAGCAAATGATCCTACTACATAAACCCGCAGTTATCGACACAGAAACCTAAGGTGGATTATACATCTAATATAAATTAAGAGGTTAGGGCTTTAATATTTATGTGGATGAGTGTTGCTTATAGTGAGTATGTGCCTTGGAATTTAAATAAGCTCGCGTCATCTTAATAGTACGCGTAATATCGTCTGTGAAGAACCAAAATGGCCCATACCTATTTGTAGCTAAAAACAATATCCACTATCTACAAAAACACTGAAACGTGTCTTCAATCAATTAAATAGAATATTTTGAACTTTTAAAAAATATGTAAATAGAACATTTTGCACCTTTTTAAAAACATGTAAATAAAACATATTACACATTTCAAAAACATGTAAGTAGAACATTTTACACTTTCCAAAAACATGTAAATAGAACATTTTACAATTTTAAAAAACTCTTAATTAACATTTTACGCATGTTTCTCATTTTGTTTTTATGACATAGCTCATTTTGATTCTAGTTTAAATTGGATATGGGTCATTTTGATTCTTTACAGACGATATAGTACTCTGCTCAAAGTCTACGAGGGCGAGTATATCCTTATATACAGAACTGATGAAGGAGTGAAAGTCGTTAATATGCCGGGCAGTGTATTAATTTAAAAAATGTGTTTTACTCTGTATTTCTAATATGGTGGGAGAGAGAAATAGAGTTAGTGAAAGTGGGGGAAGATAGGCAAGGAGTGCGAGTGGGATTGCGAGTGCGACTGCAGTGTCATTGTAATAAGGTTTCCAATGTATTAGTATGCAAATGGAACTTTTCCCAAAGGATTTTTTTTTAAACTCAAAGGGAAAATTCACTGTATGGAAAATATCATTCTGAACGGTTGGCTAAGCTTTTCCCCAAGTGAAAGCCATGACTTTGTGTGCATGTACTGTGTGGTGAAAATGATAAGAATTATAAAAACTGAACGCATGTTTTACTGGTTGTGTCAGCTGTAGTGAGAGTGTAGTGTGAATTCTCAATGTTGATGGACGGTGTTCCAACTCATGCAACACTAGAACGTCTCTGACTCACTGCTCACACCACGTCATTTCTGCATTTTTATTTTACTTTTTTAAACTTCCTCACAGCTCCCGTCGTACCTCCTCCCTCTCCTCTGTCAGACTATATAGAGTATCAAAACCCCCAAGTGGAGCATGAGTGGGAGTCAGAACAGTACTTTCCATATCGGAGCAAGGTGCTGCTTATGACTCAAATAGGGAAATTTCTCATACAGTCAATTGTACAAGGAAACTCGATCTTTTCTCATATCTCTGCTCTTTATGTTTTTTACTGTATTTGGGTGGAGGATATATTCTAAATGTAGTAGCAATACCCTCAACACTATTTTGCAGACATGATAGAAATGCATCCAATCAGAACTAAATTAGAAACAATTACATTTTGTAGACCTATATGGTTTGAGATTTTACATTATTAAACTGTAATTAGCATATTTATAGATTCAATTATCTGAAGTAATTACGTTATGGTCTACCTTAACCTTAAAATACCCAGTCCAGAGTGCACCACTTACAAAGTTATTTTCAAAATTTTAAAAATCAATCGATAAAATAATTCGTAGTTCTGTGAAAGAATTTCTCAGCAATCCAATAGGAATCCCTTTACCAGCATGGTTTTACTGCAACTCAAAGTTGAAGGAAATAAACTTTATTTGTGTTAAATGAAAAAACAGGATTCAGGATTTCAATGCTCTTGAAATTTTTTACGGATGCCTTAATCTACAAGGTAAAAGATTTAGAGGTGAAAAAATTCTATTGCTTGGATTGTCCTAATGCTAATGCTCCATTTGAAGTAAGACAGAAATGTGGCTAAATTGAAGGTGAAAAACAAGTTCATCCGTGATATTTAAGAAGCTTGGAATACGATACCTGCTGTAAGGTGCCACAAAAATGGCAAGATTTCATTCGTTTTAAAAGACTTCCGTTATTGGAATGAATTAAGGCTATTTTAAAATGGGTGAAAACGTATTACCAATTAATGATATCCCTCGAATTGTCCAAGGATTAATTTCTTGCCGACATGGCTGTACAAAAATTGAAACGGTGGGGACACATCCTTGGAAGCTTCCCTCTAAATTATATAACAAAAAAAACAAGGGGCTTGTTTGAAAGTGGAATATCTTCTAATTTCAAATTATCTATTTTATATATTATTAAAAATTCAAAATGTTCTACTAACATTTTTCTGTAACATTCACATTGTTCCATTTACATGCATCTTAGTTTTTTTAAATATACCTATTAATATGTCTTAAACTTGTAGTACCCAATTGTTCAATTAAAATTAATGTAAGACGTTTTGTTCGGAGTGAAATTAAAACTTTCTCCGCAATGGTATTGCTTCTTCGACAAATGCACGAGCCAGTAATTCACAGCTTCCTATTCTTATCCTTGAAGAGACTACTGAAAGTGAAGCCTTACTTTCTATTTCACGAGTCTTGGATTTTGTGTGCGAGGCATACAAAATAAATTCCTCCATCCCACGAGTCTAGTCATAGTGAGGAAATGAGAACTTTATCGTCGTCTCCTTTACAACTCAACCCACGACGACCCAAAAGGCACACAGCCCAATTTTTTTTGACCTGTCCAAAAAAGTCAGGGATTTCTTGTGAGCAATTTACAGAGGACATGAGGACGAAGACATTTGATATGGTATGGTTTTCTTTGACGCATGTTACACTGCAGAGCCGATAGACACCCAGACCAGGCCAGAGGCAAGTAGTAGTAATTAAGAAGGGTGAGTGAAATGTGACGGGGCTACAGATAAGGAATTATATGTCCCCATCTCTCGTTTTCAATCAATCACGAAGCACGGGTTGAAGGTGTCAGCATTTGTGTTTTTGTCTTTTACTTAAATCTGGAAACTATACCAAAGTCACTTGAGTCTCTCTCTATCTCAAACAATCTATCTTTCCCCTTTCTTTTCTCTACTCTCTCCAAGGAAAATCTTGTTTCCAGGAAAGTTAAATAAAAAGTTAAGGGGGCACATGAGAGTATGAGGGTCTAATTCAATTTGAAAGGCAAAGAAACCTTTTTACGTTTGTTTTCTCTTTGGTACAAATGTTCTCCATTGCAAAGTTTACATCGTAACTTTTTGACTTAAAGGTGTTTAAGTTGTAACTCGGAATTCGGAATCGGAATTCAACGTCGAGTTTTCTAAATCATCTCCACTTTCTCCTTCTTTAGTACTCTGGACTAAAGCAGTGTCAGTGCCAGTGCCGGCGGGTCCAATGCAGAGTACTTTTCTATATACATATGTGAATCTCTTCGAGGTAAAAACTTTTCCATATGATCTCGACAGCTGGTTCCTAGTTGCTCGCTCCTTGTTCGTTGTGTGTGTGTGTGTGAGGTGAATCAGGATTTGGAACCATCCATTTAACTTCCTACACACTCTTACTCCACTTCTCTGGCTATACAATTTTTTTTAAAGTTTTTTATCGTAGAATCAGATTTCCTAAGTTTTACGATTAAATCTCCATGTGCTTAATGTTTTGAACGGAGGGAACGACGGAATAAATGTCTTCTGGGCCCAGTCCCCGGACTTTCTCTATTTCTAAATCATTAAAATCAACATTCTATTTACATTTACCTTTCCACATGTACGAAGTCAAATCTAGGAGCGTCTGCTGATTCCTATTTATTTATTTATTTTCATTCGACTCCAGAAAATCTTCTTGCGACAGGACAAATCTCGCAGTAATTGAGTTTGTGTCAAGAGTTATGAGTTGCGAGGACGTTCACTTCAAACGAGAGTTAAATCGGCCATGGGCAGTACAAGTAGATGTGTGAATAGGGAATATTCGTAAATTCTGGACTTGTAGATTCCTACTTTTACCAAGCGTCCTTTCACCAACCCAGTCAAAGCCAAAGGGGACAAGAGGGAGAGGGAGAGAGAGCGAGATCTTATTTTTTTATTTTCTTATTTCTGAAAGTATTATAAGCATTTTATTTTATTCCTTTCATGTACTTTGTTAGCAGCTTTAGAGCCGAGCCTCACAATCCACATCCACCTCCACCTTGGCCTCTATTGAGAGACAGAGAGAGAAAGAAAGAAAGAAAAAGTCTATTTGCTTCGAGATATTCCCTGGAGAAAGTCTAAGGCTGAGATGTTGAGAAGAGTCCGAACAGAATAAGAGATGGAAAGCTCCTTAGACGACTACCTTCTTCCATTACCTCAGCAACATTGTAGAATAACAATTCCTAGCGCTGGTGCGAGTATACTCGTGTTAGTATTGGACTAGAACGGGTGTGGATTTGAGGAAAGGTAAATTGGATAGCTATTCCGAGCAGACACAAGCGGCTGAGACTAGGAGAAGGGAGGCGAACTGGGTAACAACTTGTTTTACATGTTGATATGTCAAGCTCGTCAACACTTTATTTTTATTTTGCGTTTGACTCTATCTTTCTCTCGTAGACATGTCCTACACTTCCTCCTCGTACTACCATCGTTATCCGCCTCTCAGACAAGAAAACGAGTAAACCTAGCAGTTGTAGTGGTAGTAGTAGTGGTAGCAGTGGTACTGTCATTCACTGCATATTTATATTCATATGACTTTCGTTTGTATATTATGTGCCTTCTGAATTCTGAAGCTCGTCTATGAGCATGAGATGCATTCTTGAGAATAGGAGAGAGAGAAAGAGAAAGTGAGTGGGAGAAAGTGGATGGACTAAAGTTGAACAAGTCATGAATTTATATTTATTGGATCAGTTCTATCACATTTCCATTCTATCAAGATTTGGAAATTGTAAAATTGCTCGTTACAATAGACAACAAATCATGAAAACGTAGCAAACAAAGGTTTTTCTCTTCACATGTAGTACCTATATTTGTATTGGGAGCGTGTTGTATTTATTTGGCAACTTAACTTATTTTTGTCAAGTTTACATTCATTTGACAGCTAAAACATCATTTCCTTTGATTCCAAATCTAACCAGGGAAATTCAATTACCTACTCCAAATTCCGACTCAGGTATGTCTGCTTTTCTAGTGTAGGCTGGAAATAGTATGTGTGTATGTTGCGTTAGTGAAGAAATAATACTAGCTAAATCCAATTTTAAAAGATGAAAGCGCATTTTTTTAAATATTATATGATTGAAAAAATAGGACTAAAGCCCTTGTTTTATGACAGGCAACCGTAAGATTATGCAGTTTGAATTTGCAGAAAATTATCAAATGCAAACTTTAGAAAATATTCAATATTGTGATAGCAATTATTGTTGACAATTAAATTTTTGCGTTGAATGAGTATAAATTCAAACGACAGGTAATATCGCCTGTGAAGAACCAAAATAACCCATATCCAATTTAAGCTACCATCAAGATTAAATATGTGATAAAAAATGTGAAGCATGAATAGAATGTTAATTAGGAGTATTTGAAAGTGTCAAGTGTTCTATTTACATGTTTTTGAAAAGGTGCGAAATGTTCTATTGTCTAATTCCATGTTTTTGAAAAGGTTCAAAACGTTCTAATTCCATGTTTTTCAAAATGTGCAAAATGTTCTGATTCCATGTTTTTGAAAAGGTGCAAAATGCTCTAATTCCATGTTTTTGAAAAGGTGCAAAATGTTGTAATTCTATGTTTTTGAAAAGGTGCAAAATGTTCTAATTCCATGTTTTTGAAAAGGTGCAAAATGTTCTATTTCCATATTTTTGAAAAGTGTAAAATGTTGTAATTACATATTTTTGAAAAGTGTAAAATGTTGTAATTAGGTACATAGTTTTGAAAAGTGCAAAATTCTCTATTTAAATGCTCTCAAGACACATTTGAATATTTTTGTAGATAGTGGATATTTTTTAGCTAAAACTGGATATAGGTCATTTTGGTTCTTTACAGACGATAGGCGTATAAAACCAAATGTGTGGCTGATCGTGTTTTGCACAACTTTGCTCACGGATGAAAGATTGGCGAGAAGCAAAATGGCATACTTACAAGTTTTTGATAAACCTGCATCTAAGACTAATCATCTAACTTCACCATGCGTCATGCGTACCAAAGTTGGTAGGAGATATTTTCCCTCAATTAATACACAACTCGTAGAAAGTTATGTTGAATGACATTTTTTGAACTTTGAAAAAATACTTTTATAGCTTATTTTATTTCTTGAGCAACTCGAGTCTGCTAAACGTGTGTTCTACCCCTGGAATTTGTACTTTCATAATAACAACATATAAAATTCGAGGCTTATAGTCCCAAAACCATAAAAACGTACTTGCATACACGCGCGAGTTGTAAGCTAAGAGGAGACTAGGAAAAATAGGATTTTCATTTGATATTTTATTTTTATTTTATTTTCGCTAATCACGAGCTTTATTTTACGTTACTACGTGATTGATATGTTTCCCAGCTAGATTAACATTCCAAAGGAATTCCGCTCAGAGTAATAGTATCCCACTACGTCTTCTTTTACATTCCCATTCATCCGCCATACTCCGTCCGTATTATGGATTTGTAAATATTTCACTCAAGCCAAAACTAATGTTTTTTTCCTGAGGTGAGCTTCTGACTCGAGAGCGAGAGGCGTGTGCTTGAAGCTTTAATGTAACTATAGCATTAGACTGCCACTATTACTGATACTACTTGAACTGGGACCGGTACCGGTACCGGACCGGTACCGGTGTGAGTGTCAGGAGCAGTGCGCCGCGGTGTGGGGATTGATACGGCGGATATACAAAATTGTGTATTTGGTTTTGCTTCACTGGAAAGGCAAACATAAAAAAAAGTTTGAAGGGAAATCGCTGAAATATTTCGAGGAGTCTAATATTTGAATTTGAAATAGATGGATGAACTTATTCTAATCTAGAAAATATTCACCATTGAAAACTTTTTTCCTCCTTCCCTTTCCCATTGATATGGCTTTGATCCACGTTGAGCTACATCTGTTTGAATCTTAATGCAAGAACCAATACCAATGCCAAAGCCAAAGCCCAAAACCAAAGTCAAAGCCAGTTTAGCCAGTACATAACATATATAGGAATCTATTTCCCTGGGAATATGTGCCTGAGCCTAAGTCTGAATATTTCTATTCGGTTTAAACTGGATGCGCTATGGACCTATGGACTCGGCTCGGCCTGATCTTTGGGCTTGTCTTGAGTTTCTTTATCACTCTCTGATCGCCGTGTTAAATTGAAGAATTTAAAATACGCTTCAGATCCTTTTTTCTATTCTGATTTCTTCTTCTTTGCTTCCAATAAATTCGTAATATGATCCTCATCCACATTCACCCAGGCTCCCTCCACACGTTCATCCGTCTCCGTCGTCTCTCTCTCTTCAACATTGCCCTGGAATTCCAACTTTCAACCTAGAAAATGGAATGATGCTCAAGATGGGAAGTCAGAAATGATATTTTTTCTTTTCTTGGAAGATCTTCTTCATGTCCAATAAATTCTTTCATTTGTCTATATATAGCCAAATGCCCTATATATTCAATTTACCTATACATGCAATTAAATTCACGCTTCCATCTCCAGCGTGAGAAACAAAGGAGGACGCGCCCTATATTACATTTGCGCCTGCATTGTCGTCCACAATGTCGAATGTTTGGTTATAATTTAAGCTGTTGTTTTTCCTTCTTTTTCTTTCTCTCCTTGACGAGGCACGTATGTAATTGCTTCCATTTTTTGTATGTCTTTGCTCAAGTCAGACCAGGACAATACGGACGGATGAGATCTTGATTTGATTCTAAAACATAAATTATTACATGCTTCATTTCTCCCTCTGTTTTCCCTGTTGTCTAGCACTTTGAAATATGGTGGCATTTCTAACGCTGACTCAAAGAAGGAAAATACAAACACTGATATGGTGGTAGAGGGGAAGGAGACAAAGCAGTGAGAGCTCGTAAATAGAAACGAAAAGACAATTCAAGATTCAATCTGTCACTTCAAATATTTTTTGTTGAAACTATTATACTATTTCTATTTTTATTTGTGTGTGCCATATTCATTCGTATTCTACTACTTGGGCATAAGGTTCCGTCCAGTGCAATAAGTGCTGGAGTTTGTGTGTGTGTCGGGCTGTCTGACTTTTGGTATTTTTCGGAATAGTATATCTCCTATTTTCCCTCACGAACGACCATGCAGGACTCTTTCTGACATTAATATTGATGCTTAGCCACGGGTTCCTTGCTGACTCCTACTAAACGTGATGTGGCGCATTTCTGTCTAAATTCACAAATTTTGACTCTGCATTTGATTAAAATTTATTTTATGTGTAAATCCCCCTTGCCAATGAATTTTAAAAAATTCTTTAAAGCTTGTCATATATGATGACATCTGCAAAAACTATTTCTCTAACAGCTACGGCGAGCGGTGTGTCAGCAGTGTGTGTTTGTGATAATAAATAATTTCACGTCCCATATTACCACACTAACCTCACAAACACTGATGTGGGAGTTGTGTGCATGTTTGTAAGTGTTTGTTTTTGCGTTTATCATCATATGACATGAATTTTGAATTCGAAAAAAAAACTATCCGCCTACATTTTACCTAGTAGTAGGGAACAAAATTTTATAATATCTACGAGATACGCACACTACTTGAGATGAAAGTTTAATTTTCCCACTCTCCGTTACTCTTGGCAATTTACAAATTTGGGTGAATGTAAAATTTTGTGAATTGATATTCAAAGGGAACTTGTCCAACTCTGGTACTGGTCTGGGTCTGGGTCTGGGCTCCTCTTTACTCTCTGTATTTTATTTAAATTCATGGATCGTATGTGTAAGTGAGATAGGGAATTAGCATATTTACTTATTTACTATAGTGCTATAGGGTAATTCTAGAGAATTTCTAGATAGTAGGTCAAGGCTATGTGCTCAGCATATGTACAAAATAAAAAATTTGCTCAGTTCCTTTTCTCCGTATGTGTGTTCCTTTGAGAAGAAAAAGACCTTCGTCTCCGTCGTTCCCATCTTCATTCATCGTTATTATTGATGTCAAAAGGGAACCTAAGCAACACAACTTAGGAACTTTAGTACTCACTCACGAGAGTCAACTTTCATCTATCATTACCATTACATTCTTAAAGGCATATGAGAAAATATTCTCATATATGTGGAGTATGTAGGTGTCGGACCATTTTAAACTATGTCCTTCAAACCATATAGGTACCATATAGGCACATATCAACTGGCTAACACACCACCAAGAAAATTAATGTTGTGCAAGAAAAAAAGTAATTAACAAAGTACGTCATTATTGCTCATTTTATTTTTACTCTTAAAATCATCAATGTTACGAATGCTGTCACCGTTCCCGATCCCGTTGCGTAGACTGAACATTGAGCACTGCGCTTTTTGTTTGCATAGGGTGGTAGAGACACATGGCATATAGACACTGCTCTATTCAGAGAGAGATGCTCTTGCTTGCTGTCTGAGTGCATAAGTCTAATTAGTTGCGCACAATGATTTTGAAGTTCTCAAGATGTTGTTCTACGTCGGGTAGAATTACGTTTGGTTGGATAAATTAAGGTCACGTCAGTAACCTCTCATCACCAACTGCAGAGTCATAAAATGATAGGGACCGGTACCGGGAGTGAAGAGAACAATCTTTGTGGTGACATACATACTATATATGACTATGTAAGTTCTGGAGCTGAGACGCTGAGAGGTACAGTGTGAGAGTGAAAGTGGAAGTTATACTCGGTAAAAGTGCAACCTTTGGATTAGGATCCTTGAAGGAGGAGGAAGAAGATATTGGAGAGAAACGATGAGCAGAGGATTGAGATAGAAGTGTAGGTACCTACTTGGACTTACTTTTAAACTATTTCCGAAAGCAAAGCCACAACCAAGGCATTGATAGATTAACAACTCAAACTTAACTCAGCCAATCCAGTGTGACTAGTAAAGCTCCTCATAGTTTATGCCATTAGTTGTCACATTACATAATATAAAAACATCAGACAGAATTATTTCCTGTAACCATGCATTAAAACTGATGCTTTTGTACCAAGCACTGCCTGTGTCAAGGCCGGATAATGCGGCGAGCGCAGGCAGCCCCCGCTGCCTGAATTTTTAAAAATATGTAAATAGAAAATTTTTCAATTTTCAAAAAAATGAGAAAAGAATATTTTTGACTTTTTCAAAACATGCAATTAAAAATATTTTGTACATTTTAAAAACATGTGAATAAAACATTTTGCAGTTTTCAAAAATATGTAAAACGAATATTTTTACTTTTCAAAAACATGCAAACTAAAACTTTTTGTACATTTTAAAAACATGGAAATAAAACATTTTCCACTTTTCTAAAAGATGTAAAAAGAACATTTTGCACTTTTCTGAATCAAGTAAAAAGTACATTTTGAGCTTTTCTAAAACATTTAAATACGAAATTTTGCTTTACAAAAGAAAACCATCAATAAAATCTAAATGGTGGTTGTTGTATGTAAACAAATTTCTGCCTAAAACCAATTCCTTCGTCCGGCCCTGGCCTGTGTATCCAACTACGTGCAACAAGCACTTTGAAGGTATGGCCATACTTCATATACATACTTTCATCTTTAGCAATAGTAGTAGTAGTATAGATTTATTGTATTTTCGGGCCTAGGCCCACACACAAATCAGATTCTTTGTTTACATTCTGGATTATATTCTAATGATGTGTTTACCATCTTAACTTAGTTATTCAATTTTCTTACTAAATATTGCATTCATAAAATTAAAAATATTATGTAACACTTGATCATCATCTCTTAACAGTAAGTGGTTTAGCTTAATGACTACGTCTCTTTGACTTGTCACATATTCCTTTAAGTATGTATTCCTATCCCAAGCAAAAGCTGGACACGCAAAGAGAAGATGCGACAGCGTATCAGGCACATTATAATTGCAGGCTTTACATAGGTTTATAGCTTCTAGCCTTATTTTATCTTTTTTTATTCTTATAGTCACATTATTTATTTCTGCCAGTCGGAATTGAGCCATAATTCTAGTCTTACCTATGGCAACGCGCCTATTTAGATAGCTAGCTACTGGAGTTATTCCTATATACGACATATAATTTGGATTGTAACTTGAGCAAAGAGCTCTTTGCATATCCTGTTCATATGAATTCTGAGCAGCTTTTTCAATAATATTTTCGAGTTCTAGGTACATGCTGTCTAATGAGATATTTTGCCAGAATTCTTCAAAACCCAGGACAGTTAATTTTTGTTTCAGTTGTGTCACCCAGTTATATGTTGCACTAGTGCGGTCATTCGAACTGTCGAGATATCTGAGTCTCTCGTAGACAACACGAGGAATTCTTGATTCTTCCATTTTAAGAATTTTCCTTAATTAAAGCAAAGCTTGGCGGAGGACAGTAACTTCTATTTTGCATCTTCCAGCTTCCAACCTTATAAGATAGTCTGGAGTGTTTCTTGGAAGAGCCAGCAGAGATTTTATAAAGCGGGTTTGAACCGGCTCAATTAATTCACAATATCTTAAGCCCCATAATCCACTGTTGTACAGTAAAGTTGCCATTGTAACCGATTCGAATAGTTTTATTTTAGATCCCCACGAGTCAGACTTGCTTCTGCTTATGATGTCCCAGAGGCATCCGTTGGCTCTAAGTGCTTTGCCTGTGAAGTTTTTTGCAGCATTACAGAACACACCTGACGAATTAAATAGCACTCCTAAGTAAAGATATTCTTTTACTATTTCCAGCTTTTTTCCTTCATAACTGAAGGACGAGTTCACTTTTATGTTTGTTCCTTTGGCGAATATCATTATTTTAGTCTTGTCTACGTTCACAGCTAGCTTGTTCTCCCTACAGTACCTTTCCAGAGTTTCTATTTTCTTTTTGAGATCCCCTTCTGAGTAGGCCAGGATAACCGTGTCATCAGCGTACATAAGCATGAAAATAGCAACTTTCTGATTAATACTCAGCCCCGTTAGGTTATTTGCTTCAAAATATTCGTCCATATCCGAAATAAAAAGAGAGAACAATAGGGGTGATAACAACTCACCCTGTAGTACACCCTCGGTGACTTCTATCGGGGACGTGTGTCCGTGATCAGTTCTAACTTTCAACACAGCGTTATTATAAAGGTTCCTTATGACTCTTATCAGCTTTGCACTTAGTCCCAGCTTAAACAGTTTGGCCCACAGAAGTTCATGGTTGATAGAGTCAAACGCACGTCGGTAGTCAACAAACAGGGCATATACTTTTCTTCCCGACACCCTGATGTGGTTGTGAATTATTCCTGCTAAAGAGAAGACTTGGTCCATGCATGCGCGATTTTTTCTGAAACCCGCTTGTGATTCAGGGAGTATTTTATGGGTTTTTGTCCACTTGGTAAGTCTTGTTAGCAGTATTCGGGTGAAAATTTTCAGAACACAACTAAGCAATGCAATGCCTCTGTAATTTGCTGGGTTACCTCGGTCACCCTTTTTGAAGAGCGTCACGATTTCAATTTCGGACCAGCTAGCTGGGCATTTTTCTTCCAACAAAACTTTGTTGAGCAGGTTTAGCACTTTTAGTCTCCAGCAGTATGGCAGTCCTTTAATTGATTCATTCGATATTCCATCCAATCCGGGGGCTTTATTGGTCTTTAATTGTCTAATTGCACGAGCTAGCTCACCCATACTTATATCTTTGTCCATGAATTCGTCGCCTACTCCATAGAAGGATGTGTTGCTTAAGTACCTAGGTGGCATTACACTGCTGTAAAACTTTTCCCATTGATCTATGTTTACCTGGTTGCCATTATTGTACGTTTTATCCTTAAATAATTTAACAGTGCTCCAGAACTGACTGCTGTTTTAATAATATTGGCTAGCCTATTTCTGATTTCAACGTGATATTCGGTCTTAGCTTGCCTACATACCTTTTTAAATCTTCTCTTTGCGTCGCCAAACTTTTCATGCGTGCCAAACTGAAAACTTTGTTTTTTACAGTTTGACCTACACAGCTGCATAAATATCTTTGCTTCTTTACATACAGAATTGAACCATGGTTTGTTTCTTACAGTAAATTTTGGTACCCTATGACAGACATAATTTAGATCATTAGCAATTTTAAACATTTGATTTGTGAGAGCAGTATTCATTTTGTTTACATTGTCGTAATTTTTTGTACAGTAATTTATATCATTATTTTTCATAGCTAGCTTAAAAAATGTAATTTCATTTCCGATCAACCTGATTTTCTTTTTAGAGTCGGTTGCCCGCTGCGGGGCATACTTGACTCTAGAGACATTTATATTAACAGCAATTGGTACATGATCTGAGACATTTATGTCAAGACATTGAAAATTTTGCACAATATTTATTAAACTGTAATGTACTAGACAGAAATCTATAACTGACCTTCGTCCGCCGCTTATATATGTATAGTTAGCTGGAATATCAGGAAGTACTCTACCGTTAAGTATTGCCAGTGAGAATGTTTCAGCAAACTCCAGGAAGTACGTAGCCGTGGAGTTCCACCCCTCATCAGTTGAAGTACGGGAGCTGGCTAAATTGCTTGTCTCAACTAGTGCCTCCTTCATTGACCCTTCTGATCCAATACGGGCATTAAAGTCGCCTCCAATAATTAATTTCTTTCTTAGACTATGAGGGATGGACTCCACTGCTTCCGTTAGTTCTAAATATATCTGGTCAATAGCAAACATATTAGTATTCATATATATGCTAGCAATTACAAATAGTTCATACGATTTTATGTCTTTTATTACTATAATTATTACGTTATTCTTATTATACAAGGTTTTTTGAATTTCAAAAGAGTTCTTATTAACTAGGATTCCCGTTCCATTCATGGCCCTGCCTGATGTATTTATCCTGCTAGCGGCTAAGTGTAAACATTCAAAATTTTGGAAGTTGTTCCCTAAAACTAGTTTGTCTGCTTCAATCCATGTTTCGCTGATACATATAACATCGGACTTAATTAATTCTTTACAATCATCCTTATCTAGCTCTGTTAGGTTTTTTAATCCGTGGACATTCCAATAAATAATTTTTAGATTTTCTGTTACCGTTTGAGTGTTGTGTGTGGGCCATGCATGTCACTGCACTCTAGTCAGTGTTGTACCATCACTCCTGAATACAACACCATCTACTTCTATAGAAGAGTTTCCCACGTACTTAACACTTGTTACTGACGAATCTCGTTTTTTGATCCAAAACTGTTCTGTGAGATGTTTTCGTATTTCTTGTTCTTTTTTGTTTCGGCATGGTTGAATTCGTACATCTGGGGCTGAGTCTTTTAGTTTTGACTTGTTTTTTAGCACTTCTGACACTTCCAATCTGTCAGCTAGCTGAACAAATAAGAGCGGAGGTTTGGTGTTGTCACTGCTGTTGACTCTTTTGGCCTTAATAATTTTAGTATTCGGAAGACCTAATTTGTCCGTTAGAAGAGAATTCGCATCCTCTGAAGCAGTCTGAGCCACCGGTAAGCCGGTGATTAGGATTTCCTTTCCTCTTCTGTCCCTTTCCAAATTTTCCAGTTTGAATTCTGCCATTTGAAGTCTTTTAGTGACCTCGGCTAGCTGCTGTCTTACACCGCCGATATCCGATTCTTGTTTAGAGATGCAGGTGTTCAGTCTTGTGTCTATGATGATGCACTTCGAGTTCACATTACTTTCCAGATTAGAGAATTTTGCATTTATTTCTTGCTTAAAGTTTTGAAATTCATTCGCGACTTGTCCGGTGATTTTATCCCCAAGGAGTCCTAGTTGTTGGTTGAGATACGCAGCTAGCTGTTCCTGCCCTTCTGGCGCATTGAGAGACATGATATTCGTGTTGAGTGTTGCTAGGTTTCAGAAATCAGCTCAATTTCGGATCTTCTTTTATGAGCCTACCAAAATATATGTTTTGCTAGTATCTTAAACCTTTTTTATAAGAAAACAAGTTGTGTATGCCTTCGGCCTACGTATTTATAGGAATAGGAACTTAGCTTTTTGGTTTAGTGGTGATCCAGTACTGTTTCTCTCAGGATTGCAAGGTTTTTTCTTTTTCTATTTTCTTTGTATGTATATCCCTTGTAATTTTTCTACTTCCAGCGTGGTTGGAGTTACTTTACACTCAATTAGACTAGTCTGACAACAATTTTGTGATTTTCGATCGATTTTTGTGAGTTCTCTAGTTATATAAGATGATTAAGTAGGCTGGTTGTAATTATCTGTTTAATTAACTACCTAATTATTAAAAAGTAAGAAATTTTTTTGAAAAATGGGATGGCAGCTCAAAACTGGAGCTGTTCATCCTTTGGCTGCTAGATGGCCTCCTCCCATCTTTAGCAATAAACATATCTATATTTGGTCACAACCAGTACGTATTGTACAAACGCGGTTGCGGGTAGGCTGGATTTGATAGAAATATTGGGATAATTAAAAGAGTTGTGTTGTTGAAAAAAATAAGATATTGACGTTGGTCGGTGAAGGGTGAAGTTTTAGGTAGCTACCTTCATCATGAGGCTAGTTTTTAGGTTTGGCAGTAGTACAAAAGGATTCTAATTCTAAAATATGTTTTTGTAATTACGAAAATTAATTTTTAAAATCAATTTAAAAATAAAAAACAAAATAAAATAACACACTTTTAAAACTATACAAAACAGTTGAATTTGCCCTTTTAAAAATCATCGAAAGTACAGAAGTGTAAATGGAGAATATAAAATGCTCCAGTGAAATATTTCATGATACTCTAAAACTAAGGAGTGACTAGTATTGCGTCGTCACCGCATGAATGTACTTGTGTCTACCCTCATACCCTCTAAAGTGGTTTAGTTGAGGTTCCCTCAATCATCCATGGAGCTGGAAATAAAAATATAAGCACCACCTAAGTCAGCTCTCGTCTATAGCAGACAACTAATCCTAAGTTTCATATGAGTCTGTGCAGTGTGTGCAGTGTGCGTGTCAATAAATAATTACACATTTTTTATTCGGAAATATGTAATTATCTCTGTGTTATCCGGCTCAATTGAGGTAAACGAAATAGAGCATCTAGATAATGTGCTATGATGCTCAAATACGCTGACACTTTCTGTAACATGGGAAGGGTCAGAAGAGTCCTATTGAAAAGCAGCTTCGTTTCCGATCAGAAAAAAGGGAGGATTACCCTCACTACTATATACACATGTACACCTATATACATGCATCAGACCAGGACCAGGACCAGAACTAGTTTCAGCCTGGTTCTCTGAATCAATATACGTTCTTTGTTTCTCTTGATTTTATTTTTATCTCCACCTAACAATATATATTTTGCTTCTTTTTCTTTCCTAAGCTCACCACAATTCCAATAGAAGTTGCACTTTACATTTTGTTCTGTTCAGCTCTCGTATTTTCATTCCAAGTTACCACAAGAAGATTTCAATTTATGTATATACAGTAGTAAAAGAGGAATCAATATCAGATCTTTTTGGGGCTACACAATTAAATTTAGATACATACAGTATATATCTATAATATAATATTGAGCAATAAAAAACAAATCTTTAAAATTGCATACGGCATGTTTACCATTTTATAGTATGTATATGTTATGTTTACGTATTTAGGTGGAATTCGAAATTTACTGTATACAGAAATAGCTACAAAAGTTATAACTTGATCAAGAAAAAACATCTTACTGGAAACTGAAACGAAATTCGGGAGGAATGAATTTTAAACTTAGCACTATTTTATTTTTAAAGCTTTCTAAAGACCGCAATGGTGATAAAATTCTTCGAGAAAAGCTTAATTTTTTGAAAATGAGTTATTCTGATTCTTAACAAACGAAATATACAATTGTATGTACAATTTCTAGCTACCTCACCTTGAGTAGAGTATAGACCAATAGATGAGCATAATGTCTGGTGGTGTGAGTTTTGTACAAGTGAAAATGGAAAGCGCGGGAATAATTTTCCAAATGACCTTTGAAAACCACGAGTGTGCGTATTTATGGTGTATGTATTTGGGTACGGGCAAGAAATATTATCTTTACGAAGAGAGAGAGAGAGTGCTTGGTTTAGTTCCAGCACTTGCTTGAGAGAGCATGCAAGGGTTATCATGACATAAGACGTAAATTGTCATTTAATTTTCCATCCGAGTACTTTCTCCAGCATTTTCCCACGAATTCTCCTTCTTTTTATTTTTCTTCTTTGTTATTCTTCGTACATAATTGTACTTGATACACACAGCAGAGGAAGCTTAGTTGGAGAAATGTAGTTTGGAATGACAATGACGATTGAAATCGAAATCGATACTGTGATTGTGAGTAATAAGACTCCCTCACGATCCCTGAGTGGTTTAGTGTATCTGTCTCTGTAATATTGAGTGAGTTAGTTGCATTCACGTAATAAGCATATACATATACGTCATAATTGGGTAGTATTTTGTGGTGGAGTAGTGGTAGCGGGGAACCACAGGCCAAGTCATATGGAGAGGCAGAGAAAGTTGGGTTGGATAGAAATCCATATACAAATATACACAAAGGTAGGAGAAGACCAAGATCCATATGCCACTCCTATTTCATTGCCAATATTAATATCAAGAGCAACGTGAACAATGTATATTCAGTTGCCTGCCCTCATGCACCAGCGCCAGTTGGTAGGTTACCGGTACCGGTACCGGTACCGTCTTATACACACATACATATACATACGAATATTTTTAAATTTGTGCCAGTTTCCCTTTTTTTCTATATTTGCTCCGTTGTTCAAACCTTATTGGCTCCTGCTGTAATGTCAAGAAAATACAACATAAACAGTGAGGAGCACATTATTGGTTTTAGTTGTGACTCTAGTATTGACCGGGCCGGAGGAAGACAAAAAAAAATGAATTAGAATTGTGTAATTCTGTAAAACAGGTTTCTGGGACTTTTATTTATTTTCCTTTTTTATTTTACCGCCAATGCCAATACCAATACCAATATAATGTAGATATCCAAGAAACTACAAAATGAAATGATATGACTACTTTCACTTTCACATTCTCCTTCATCTACTTTTTCTACTTTCTCTTCCTGATCTGTGCTTTTGATTCGATTCCAATTTCCAACGAGTATTTTTTTTTGTATTTGTGCTTTTTTTTCTCCTTTTTTGCTTCCATTCCAATGCCAATGTGAGCGCCAAGTACAAGTCCAACTCTCTAACCTTAAGCCGTAGTGGAAGTGAAAGCCGAAGTGAAAGTCCATGTCCAAGTCAACTGAACATTCAGCTTCTTGTTGGGACTCAATTGAAAGATTGAATTCATTCTCACACATCCTTATGTAATATAATATAAGTCTTCCTGACACCTTCCTCCTCATGCCAAGACGAAGAAATACATAATCTGAAAAATTAAAGGGAAAGCAGCGGCTTTGAGGTCTGCATGGAATGGGAGAACATCTACTGTGTATTCGAGAACTATTGATTTGTCGATTTTTATTTTGTGTTTTTATTTATCATGTTGTTTAGACAATAGAACTTGAATATTTGAATGCTTACGATTAGACTAGTGTACGTGGGAGCAGAAAAATAAATACATATATTACAAATTTAATTTTTCGTCCAAGCATACGCGTAGTTGCAGGAGTAGGAGGAAGAGGCAATACTAGCTACCTGAGTAACTTTCACTTTTTTTATGTTAAGACAAGTAAAAATGTACTCGCTTATTTTTTTATGAAAATAGCGTACAATTTGCAAATTTATTCTATTTAATTGAATATTTTGTTGAAATACTTTTAAAATAGGACTTTCACTTCATTACGACTATTCCAAAATTACGTAACTAAATTTTAAATTCTAACTATAGATGAAAAATGATTATTTAAAAACAATTCTACGCGTCTGTGTCCGAGCCAAGAAAACTTAACTATCCGTCAAATGATTCTTGATATTATTATTAGATAAAATTGCTCCATTTTCCTAGTTTGATTTTTGTTTCTTTTTTTGGAGTCAGCAACTATTTCTTACGATTAGATAGGATCTCTTCAAGCAATCCAAATGCGTAGTTGCAGCAAGTAGCACAAATTCAATATCAATATATATTATACACCAAAATATGATGGATATATATAAAGCACTAGAAAATAAAAAGAAATTTCTATAGAAGAACCTTTGTACATACTTGAATGGTGTGGTGTCCTCATCATTGACCAGAGAATAGTATTCGTAGACTATAGAGTGCTGAAAGCTGCTGGAAATGACAAATAAGTTGTGTTCATGGGGTGAAAGAATAAAATTAAGGCATTGAGGTGAAAGGGTCCACTCACACGTGGTGTCTCCTTCTCGCCAAGCTTGACTTGTGGTTTTGGATGAATTTGGATGTGGATTTCTTGGTTCACTTTCTCTCTGTATATCCTACAGTCATCTGCGGTCTGAAATCTGGATCTTGTTTTGGATCTGGTGTTGGTGTTGGAAGAGGATACTCACTTTCTCCTCTTTTTTTGTGCATGGACTTTCTCTCTGTCCATCAGATAAAATATATTTCCTCCTTCCTTTCAGGGCCGGATAATGCGGCCAGCGCAGGCACCCCCCGCTGCCTGAATTTCCAAAATCATGTAAATACAACATTTTGCAACTTTCAAAAATATGTAAAACGAATATTTGGAATTTTCAAAAACATGCAAAATAAAATTTTTTGTACATTTCAAAAACATGGAAATAAAAATTTTTACATTTTTTTCAAAACATGTAAATAGAACGTTTTGCACATGTCTAAATCAAGTAAATAGAAAATTTTGCACTTTTATAAAACATGTAAATACAGCATTTTGCTTTACCATAGAAAATCACCAATAAAATCAAAATGGTAGTTTTTGCATGGAAACAAATTGCTGCCTAAAAGCTATTCCTTCGTCCGGCCCTCCTTCCACTATCCTGCCCCTTCGACTCTCTCCACTACTCCAGTCTCCAACATCTACAAACAACATCCTTCAAATTTCCCCCCTCCCCTCCTCCTTCTCTTACTCCTCCGCAGCCCCTCCTTCCCCTCCTTTGGTTGTATTTTTTTCTTTTTCTCTACACCCCGTCCTCCTTCCACCCCTCCGCGTCTTGCTCCTGTCACTTTTATCATCATCAAAAAACATCTTTTCATATTCCTTTTTTTATCCCCCCTTTTCTCCTTTTCTTATTCGAGTAAAGATCGCAGAGCAGAGATTGTATACTGTCTTCGCGAAGCGATGGGTGGGGTCTGGTCGTCCTCTGTAGGCATTGTGTAGGTATTGTGAGTTGTTGGATTTTGGATGGACATCTATACATTGACATTGAAGAGTGAACAGCGAGTGAATGGAGAGAGGGAGAAAGAAAGAAAGAAAGAGGCCGAGTTGTTTATGTACCTCCAAACGACTAAGGTATCTTAGGATTCCTATTGGTTTTGCTTACTATTGAGTATTGGTCTTTTATATCTATGGATATGACGACAGATTGAGATGGGAAAAAAGGAAAAAAAACAAGACTATACTTCCCGAGTTCGGGGGTTGTAGATATTTCCGTTGTACGTCTACCGTTGTGGTGGTAGGTATGTATAGGTATGTGAGTGAGTGTGTGTGATCTTTTGACGTTCTGGCTTTTTTGGACCCTGGAACCTGGAACTGGACATACCGCGTTGAGCGGACTAACAGAGTGAGACTCTTCACTACCACCGAGATGGTTTGCTGTCGGGAGTCTGTACCTATTTATTATCCTTTTCGTGAGTGAAAGTGCCTATGGATTTTTGATATACATGGCAAATTTCAATCATAGACCTTCTGCAAAATCATATGGTTGGGCTCCTATATAATTTTTGATGACTTTTACAAGTGTCCATCTCTTCACAGTTGAGTTTGCTTCTTGGTTCGTTACCGTGGGTCTCTGTGTCTCTCGTTGCATTTCCAAGACTTTCCCTCGATCGTTGCGTGTATGTGCCTGTTTGTGTAAGTGTACGTATGTGTATGTGTATCTTCCGTCTATATGTGTCATACATCATCTGGAAATCCAATTTCCTCCGACGGTTGACATTTTCTTTCTCCTCTTTCCCTATACCCCTCCGTCGTCCCATCTTCCCTGCCTTCCTTGTCTCTACATCACTCTGATTGCAATGGTGGGATGTGTGTCTGTACCGGTACCGGTACCGGTACCGTCCTCCTGTATCTTTAGTAGGGTGAGTAGTAACTGTAACCATAATGTCTCAGAGTGAGTATCAGATACTTGGATTTGGATTCGTCGGATTCGGATTCGGATTTGGATTTGCTTGAAGGAATGATAGAAGGATTTAATGTGCTTTACAGTTTCTTTTTCCTATTACACTATTATAAGCATCAATGGAATTTATTTGCCGCAATGTCAACTGGGACGGGAAGGGGAACGTCAGCGCGAGTGCCAAAGTCAATGTTGACTGTTGACCTCATATCAGCAGGATGAGGATGATTTCTCCCAGATTTGAACTGGCTTCGCTCAGACTTTTATTGTATCATGTCAAATAAAAAAAATCAGATCTTTCCTGTCCTTTTTGTTCTCCATCTTCTTCATCGTCGTCTTCTTCTTCTTCTTTTTGAGGGTGAGGGTATTGTCTCTCTGGTTTTAGTTTTATATTCTTTTTATTTGAGCTTTGGTTTCTAATTACAGTCAGAACGGATAGAGAACAAGGCTGTGGGGAAAGATGGGAACATCAGATTTGAACAATGAGAGTAGAAATTCTGTAATCTAATATTCATAATTACATCCTTTTATTTTTGCTTTTATGATGATAGTGCAAAAATTTAGTAGCAAACCAACCATCATGAGAAGGGGAAAGGGAAAGGAGCTTAATTCAAATTTTCCTAATATTAAATTACAGGATTTTTTTTTTCTCTCTCTCTCTCTCATAATTCTTCTTTGTTCTGCACGGTACTTATATAATGCATATATGTACTAAGCTGTGATATTGCTTGGTGTAGAAGTAGCGTGTAGATAGGGACTTTAGTCGAAATTGTACATGGGAATAGCAGATGCATGTATGTACTTATATGGACTAAACAGGGATAGCTGGGGAATTTAGGAGGAAGTTAAAGTACAAGGCTCTATTTACTTCTTGATATTGTTTTTAAACTGGATTTTACATCGTTACGCTTAGGGGTCTTAGCTTTGGGGAAGATTAAATCAGTAGGTCTGATAGTATGAGACGGTTCCCAATTCAAAATTAAAGGTGTGCTGTGTAGTGTGTTAATTGCAATTTTGTAACCCAATGGTGGTTTGATTGAATGGAGGTGCTTCCTTTAAGTTTAATGGATTTAAACTCTCGCCTGGCTGAACTTGACGACTCCTATAGAAACTGATGATCTAATTTCATTCAAGGTCTAGACAGAATGCTATTTGGTGAAGGTTATGTCAACTGTTGTTTTAATTCATTTATTTTATTCCTGCCTACGATTTTCATTTCTTTCTTTTAATAAACAAATCTAAAAGTAATAAAAATAAAAATGTGCGTATATGCCTTTACGCTTTGTTGAATTTTTGGCTACCCACGCAAAGAGCTACATAATCTGCCCCTGTGTTGTTTCTCTTTTGCTGTTTGACCTCATTCAAAAATGTTAAATTAAAAGACCGTATTTGTTTTAATTTGAATTAAAAGCAATGAAACTGAAGCTCCTTGTATGGCCACAGGTACGTTGTTTGAATAAAATTGAATTAAATTTTCCCTCCTTTGAGAAAAAAGCACATAGGTCGGCCGGGGGCTCATTGGTAATGGATTAGGTTGAAAGTTCTATTTTCAATTCCCGCAAGATGTGAATCATTTTTTTTTAAGATTAATTTGTATGCAAACAAATTTATTCATACAGGATTATGTGCGCATTAAATCTTACAGAATAACAAGCCAATTTAGCTGAAGACTGATTTCTGCATTTAACAAGCGTCTGTTCTGCTCCGGGGTAAAACTTGTACAGAGAACCCTCATGTACCAAGAATTTTCCCAGGTAGGTTACTTTCCCTTGCATGGAAGGAGCAGAAGCATGAGATAATTTTGAACAGCAGGAGCTAAATATTTGGAGAGTGCAATTGTTTTTAAATGTTTTTACAGCGTATGATATAGGGGTCTACTACCTACTATCTCTCCTGCCTACAGTGTGAAAATATATAACTATACAGAACATGTCCTCGGATTAAAATGCAAGACCGCCGTCACCTTGCTCACAGCTTATTGAGGAAATTAATTTGAACACATATCGGATGTGTAGAAGGACGAGGAGCTCCCTGAGTCCTCGTCCTCTGTACCGTTTGAAAATTATGAGAACATATATTATGTATATTGTATAGGAACGTGTTTTAAGCTGAGCTTAAGTTCCATTGATGAGAATAATGCTCAAGATTAAATGAGAGTGAAAAAGGGAAATGTATTCCGTATACAACTCCTATGCTATCCTTTGAATTTACTTTCACTTGTGGCGGAGCTGAAGCTCAAGTTTGAAGATGGCCGGGGAAAGTCATTATAAGTAAAAGTAACATGCATAAAGACTTGCGGGCTCCTCGCCCGCTCAACAAAACGTAACGGAACGGATCCGACTCGATACTCCTCCTGTACTCCTATTTCTTTCTATGTACCACACAGTGTAATGAAAATATATGCTTTAATATAAAAAACAATCCGGAATGCACTCCGAGGCAATTTACTTTTCGTTTCTTTTCAGAAATTTCTTATTTGGTTTTATTGCCCTTTGGCAAGGGGGAGCAAATGAAAACGATGGGAAGTAGGTATCGTCTGTTATTATTTTTTCTTAACCTGACGTGCTTTCATTTTCATAAATTACATTCATCCCTATATATACATAGTGAGACTATATCGTCAGGCGCTGCGGCTGCTGATTACTATGCGTACGTGCAGAGATACATAGAGAGGGAGAACGAACGGAAAGAAGGAAGTAAACTCTTAGAGAGCATAAAGGAATGAAGGCATATGATCAGTCCTCTGATAAAAGTTTATTGGGACGACCGACTCTTCGCTTTCACTTTGCCTTTCTCTTTCTCGTTTGGCGTTTGGCGTTTGGCTGGCTGTAGGAAATCTGTAAAGATCTTTATGAAAAGTGGAAGGAGGGTGCTGCATGAGAACGGATGGGAGCACTGAGCTCCTGGAACAACGTGACCGAAGTAGTCAAGGAGAAAGGGGAAAGAATCCAAGCGTAATGTGAAATTAAATGCAGCGTAAAATATATGCAAGAAAATCTGAATTATAAAATACAATTTTACAGTTGAAATTTTCAAATTATGCCTTTTCCACTTTGTGTACAGGAACTAGGAGCGTATAGTACGCAAAAGCAAATACAGCTTAGGTATATATTATAAACAGGATTTTAATTAAAAAGCTCCTTTCTACCTCCCTAAAGTCTTCCCAAAATAGTTGTCATAATCAGAGTTGTAATATACACATCCGAAGACTATCATTATGTAAAGCAATGCGCCATTCTTAAAAGGATCAAAACATTGCGGATCTTTGCACTTCAAAGAGTTTTAGAGTAACATTGTGTTTTACTTAATTCAAAAAACTTTTTACAATTTTTCAAGAAAAGTCTAATGAGAACATTTTTTTTATTTATTAATAAGGAACATACAGTTAAAAAAAGGGTTTCAGTTTTGTCTCAAAATAACAAGTTAAAACATTTCCCTGTTTTAAACAAATTATATTTTAATACTTTTTTAATTTTCTTGAAAACAGAAAATCACTATGTAGCTCTTTTCAAAACTTGCAGGTAGAACATTTAATGTTTTAGAAAACAAGAAAAGAAGAGAAACTTAGAAATTTGAAATACTTTGAATTATATATTTTTTTATCATTTAATTTATTTAGTTGCAACATTTTAAAATTAAAAAAAAATAGTTAAATCCAGAAAATTGTGCACCTTGAAATATTTTTTAATTAAAATATTTAGCTTGTTGTGGGAGAGTCAGAGAGTACAAAACTTCTTATGTATATAAATTTTTTTACGGCAGCTAAAATGTGGTGAAAATTATTTTTCACAGTTTATAACATATATATCGTCATCTTCTATGAAGACATATAATGACCCATATCCAATTTAAACTAGAATCAAAATAAGCCATAAATATATATATAAAATTTCATAAAAACAGAATGAAAAACATGCGTCAAATGTTAATTTAGAGTTTTTGAAAAGTGCAAAATGTTTTATTTGCATGTTTTTGAAAAAGATCAAAGGGCTCAATTCACATGCTTTTTGAAAAGTGCAAAATATTCTATTTACTTGTTTTTTGAAAAATGCACAAGGTTCTATTTCCATGCTATTTTAAATGTCCAAAATGTTCTATTTACATGTTTTTTGAAATGTCTAAGGTTTCCAAAATGCACAAGGTTCTACTTACATGCTGTAATATAAAATAAATATTTAATTAATAAAATATTCAAAAATAAGTATCTTGGTTTTGGATTACTCCACTACAAAAGTAGACATGCCCTTGTATTGCGACACCGCAGTTCTATGAATTCGTCGATAAAGTTGTATAAATTGAAGATTCTCTTGATTTAAATTAAAACACTATTGTTTACAAACCTACTAAAAATCAGCAACAATCGTTTCACTTGTTGCTCTTACAGAATTTAATTATTACAGTAAACTGCATTATCTAATAACAACTAATTAAATAATTTCTGATGAATCTGGTAATGAAACCTACCATAAGCCATAATCCATTACATATATATTTTCCGTAGCTTTTGAAAATTAAAATCCTGTGCTACATCCTATACACTAATAATTTTTTGTGCATAATGCTATACCATTAAACTTTTAAAGTTACCCATGGAGTTCCACGCAATATATTATAAAAATGTATGTAAACCAAAAAAAAGTACCTTCTGTAAGAAATTTGAAATGTAGTTGTTGTGAATCGTGAATAATATGATTAGCAAAATGTTGATCTTGTAATACTTTAATCATCTTCTATCAGGTAGGTTAGCTTATTCCTATAATGTTAAAGGTGAATGAAGAAAAATGAGGGAGAGGAGATGTACTTACTCACGCAAAATCTGTGTTCCTCTTCTTTCCTCCATGTCCCAACTCCCAACCAACCGCCAAGTAAAATGCAATAAAGCTACCTAACATAGATATAGCTTTTAGAGGGTGCCACAAATTTTTATACTTATTTCTTTCTTGGATTGGCTCGTGAATTTTGGACCTAATCTCACCGTAGGCCATGTTCTACTTGTACACATTTGTTTTGTACCCTGGAAAGTTTGTTCAAGTTAGCTCCATCGTCTTTGGTGCTCAGTTTTATTTCGGTCTTAAAGTTGGACGTGGTGCGAAAGCCGGAGCGAGCGATGAGGGATAAACACTCTGCATGAAGCGTTAGAACGTTCTGGATGAATAGAAAGTGAAACCAAAATAACAGGAATAGATTTTTTATTGAGCTTTTTTAGTTTCTTAGTCAAACTCCTTATAATCTGCCTAGGTACATCTATACTTTCTTACGTAAATTATTAATTCGCAAAAAATAAGGGCTACAAATTTGTTATTTTTGCCCCTCATAGCCATAATTTGCAGAACTTACACCCAACCCAGAAAGCTTTAACAGGGCCGGACGAAGGAATTATTTTTAGCAGCAATTTATCTCCTTACAGAAACCACCATTTAGATTTTATTGATGACTTTCTCTGATAAAGCAAAATGTTGCATTTGCATGTTTTTAGAAAAGTTCCAAATGTTTTTTTTAATTGATTCAGAAAAGTGGAAATTGTTCTATTTACATGTTTTGAGAAAAGTGTTAAATAATTAATTTGCATGTTTTTGAAATATACAAAACAATTATTTGCATGTTTTTGAAAAGTGAAAATATTCGTTTTTTATATTTTTGAAAACTGCAAAATATTCCATTTACATGTTTTTTGAAAATTCAAGCAGCGGGGGCTGCTTATTAAAATGCGTATACTATATATATAGATAGAAAGTATAAAGGAATTTAAGGAAACCGTATGAGAGAAAGTGAAATGAAAAAAATATTTCTTTCTTTGAAATAACAGAGGAATGCATATCAAAAATAATAACTGTCATGAGCCACCGACACATAGACTAAAAGATGCAGAATGCTACACAATTATCGAAGCAAAATTAAACACCATTATGTACCAGCCTCTTAGGTAGCGATATAGCTTCATAGTGCAAATTAATAGTAAATGAGGCGTACTCAGGTTTATTACAATTTGCACAGAAACTAACGCTTTTTTAGCTTTTTCCAATCGCTCCTCTAACTCCTAGCATTGTAGGAATCAAAGCATTGGTAAACACAAGAAAAAAGTAATGGCTATATAGTACTTGTACTTGTAATGATAATCATGTATATTATGTGGAAATATTGTAGAGCTAAAGTTCAATTCAAAATTGATGAGTGCAGAGTGGAGACTACAATACGAATACATATGCCTCTCCATGTTGCATTGGCTGAAAAAGAAGTGAGGATTAAATCTGTATTCAGTCCACACGCATTGACATTGAGTGCACTTCCCTAATGGTAAATAATAATATGAGAGTAATACCATCTAGTAAAGAGAGTACATACCGAGAAATGCAATTGGAAATTTGCAAGGCTCACTCACTCCGTCGTCGTCGTCAGAGTCACACGCCACTGTCTATATGACTGTAATTAAGAACGTGGAGGTATGTGTTTATGTGTTGACATTGGTAGTGGTGCGGAGCGGTGATGTCGGGGTGTTAGTGTTTTTGTTACGAGCAGGTTTTCAAATATTTGACTTTTATTCTGATTTTATGCATGTAATATCCGTCTAAATAGGAGAGCATTGCATTTTATGATCCCTCCCAATATTGAGAGGAACCCATGCGGAGTTGAGTCAAAGGGAAAGTTTAGAGCGGAGAACCTATAGTATAGTGTAGGAGAGGCGACGAGTTGTCATTACGCTCAAAAAGGTTCTTCTAGATCCCGTGATATGACCGTCCCTTTCATTTCCTGTCCTTATCGCCCTCGTTTTCCCTCACACACTCACATTTTCAAAGAATCAAAAAACGGAATGGGAATCCAAATCGAGACTTGGCTGTTAGTGTTAGTTTTCGGCTTTTGCATGCTTCACAAATCTCTGACTACGTTTACGCTACTCATATAGAGCGTCCCACTCACTGGCGTGTTGTACAGTGCATATGGCTCTGGTCCCATGATCCTGGCGAGGAGCTCGATGATGATGATGTTGATGGTGACTGAGCACTCGCTGCTCACTGCTCCTGCAGTCACAGAGTCAAGGCTAAAAATCTCACTTGAGCTGACACATGCTGAATGTCAAAATGTAGTTTTGAGCCTTTCAATACGAGTCTGATGATGGGGAGTAATAACCTATTTATTTTAGTGCAATCTATAGATGTATCACCATTTACCTTAAAAAAAACATTGTGTCACATTTCAACACTATTACTTGACATTCCTATCTCATGTCATGCATGGCAGTCAGGCAGTGTTGCTGATTTTTATATTGTAGCACTTCAGATTGCTATCCATTCCATTTGTGCTGATAGCTGCTAAAATACAATGGGGATAGAAAACTGTTGAGTGAGACGCGATGTTTGCGTTGAGGGGAAAATACTAACTTTAAACATTTATTTTGAAGCTTGAAGCTATAAGAGATGTGCATAATACAATTATCTAATATATACAACTGTGTGCTGCTAAAAATCCATTTGTAATGTGAGATATAAGTATTTAGGTAATTTGTAATTTTTAACTTATAAAATAATATAATATCTTGGAAGTCATATTGGATCAGTTGTATTTCATACTTGGAAACTTATTATTAATATTTAATATATATATATAATATATCTATGTGAATGTAGAGCACTCCGTGTTTATTGCTGAAAACATAAGTATTTAGAACATTTTGGTATTTTGCTACAATTAGAAAATTTGCATTTTTGCTAGGTGTGTAAATAATTAAATTTGCAATCTTGAAAAATGCGAAATTAGGACAATTAGTATTTTTGAAAAATTATTAATCACTAAAATTTGCATTTTTGAAAAATGTTACATTAGGATAATTTGCATTTTTGAAATATGTGAAATTAGGATAATTTGGATTTTTGAAATATGTGACATTAGGATAATTTGCAGTTTTGAAATATGTGACATTTAGAATAATTTGCATTTTTCAAAAATGTGACATTAGAATAATTTGCATTTTTCAAAAATGTGACATTAGGATAATTTGCATTTTTTTAAAATGTTTAATAAGGAAAACCTGCATTTTTTTAAAACGTAATAAATTACAACAGGTTGAAATTAAAAATAATTTAAATTGCCTTTTGAACGTCGTAAAACGTCTTAAATTTTCTAATTACAGTGGAATCTCGATTTACCGCGGCCTCTGGAGGGACCGGGTTTTTTTGGCCGGGCTAAAGTTGGGCCATTATACAGATACCGGCCGATGGCCATTATACAGATTATATGAATGAATAAGTGAATTTAATCAAAGTCAGTATTACCTTATGGTCTACACAACGATTTATATTTAAATAACAGTAAATACGAAGCACTTTTAAATTCTAATATAAATCTAAAACAAATCAAACATTATAAAAAAAATAGTGTTTATAAACACTAACTTTCTTGTTGGCCGAATCAAATTAATAGCGTTTACGTATTGATAGAATCAAAGTATTTTGTGTGGGTATACAAATGGGGATATAAAAATTGAGTAGATATAGGAACTTTGTAGAAAAGCAGGATTGTCACCCTTAAGATCATACGATAACAAAAGCATCAAAAGTTTACATAATTATAATTAGAATACCTTTATCCAGTTCAATTGAAAGCTAAAAAAGGTTATTTAAATAACAAGGAAAAGATAAAAGTCATTCTAGGTTCTATGGATCGGTCCTAAAAGTTCAAATCATCGTAAATTAAATAGTATACACATATTGTATGTCTTTCTTGTGGACGAATCTAGAGTTTAGCCTTACTTAATATAAATGGCCGGTATAAAGGTGTAAATACACATTGTAAAGTAGCTATGGGGCCGAATTTTTTTGCCGAGCGTTCCATTACGTCAAGAGCCGGTTTATCGGTGTATTTTAGGCATTTTGACGGGCATTTTTAAATTGGCCAGTAAATCGAGTTGGCCGGTGTTGGGAAGGCTGGTATTCAGAGATTCGACTGTATTATATATCTTTAAAAAAAGAAATAATATATAAGCTAATGTTTTAAAAATGAATGTAGCTAGTATTGCCTCTTCAAGAATTCTATTTAGATTGTGCTCAGTATCAGTGATCCCTTGCATCGGGGAGTCCAAGCACATTGTCAAATAAACTGAAAAACTTTCTCATAGTTTAACAAAACCTACGTTGAAGGTTATGTCCGAATCCGAATGAAAGACATCCTGTCCTTGTCTTCTATGGTCCTCAAGTCTCTCAACACTCTTTTTCTCCCCCAACTTGACTTTCTTCAAGTTCCTCATGAACAGAAACACGGATATGGATATGGCCATTACTTTGACATGTATATCTGTTGTGGTTGTCATTACATTGTTACACATGGAAATCCCAATTTGACCTTGCTATAATAATGCATAGAGTACATACCAATAGGGCTGACCATATATGTAGCTCTTTCGCTCCCCCTGTCCTGCTTCTCAAGACGAGGTTTGGTAAACACGGGGATCCCATCGTGAAACAACAAGAAGGGAGAAAGTGGAGAGAGACTCCTACGGTCTCGGCGTGAGCTCAAACCTTTGAAAATGAAGCTTCCGTAATGGAAAGGTTCAATTTTTCGTGAGGAAGCAAACGATGCGGCTTCCGTCTGATAGGCTCCTCTTCTTTATTCTTGGCTCTTTCATGGCAAGTTCAAAATGTAATGTATGGGATATGATATTTATTACAGCTCTAAATCATGATTTCTTGGCATCCCGTGTCGTTTCCTTAATGTTTAATGTATTACGTGCAACGTTTGAACCCAAGTGCCACTTCTAATGTTGGAAACACACTATAAGTGTACGCATAGCGGACTCTCTCCTATGACTCCTCATATTTGGTCATAGATCTAGGGAGAAGGTAGCGGATGGGCTCAGCTGTGGGGAGTATGTATATCACTTCTCCGAGTTTTGACACGATTTACGCCAATGGAATTAGACAAGTCATCAACCACAAGTTCTGAGATGCTTTTTATTACAAAGGTATCTCTCTCTCCACTATCTCATATCTCTCTCTGTCTCTGTCTACCTTTCCCCATAGTAGTAGTAGTATTAGTAGTAGACCAGGTCCAAGAAATTAGACTCACAATCACCAATGAGGGAATATCTCACAATTTCCCCGAACAAAGACTCATCTCTTCATTTATCTCTAAGCTCTTTCCGCACTTGTGGAGGCATAAAATTTTATTTCTATCGTCTCATGAAAAGTAAATTAAATATCTATATGGACTACTACACTGGGAGGGGAGATGTTTATATGGAGCCATTCAAATTTCACGCCATTTCCGTTCCCCGTTCCCGTTGCCGTTGCCGTGGCAGTCGTAACAATAGCTGTATATGGAATTGTATACCCGCACACATGCACACACTTCCACAGAGATTAGAAAATAGAGACGCAATCCTTGACATTTTCAAAGGAATAAATGGGTCATAATTCTAACTGTCCAAAGCCAAATTCCCCAGCCCAAGCCCAACTTTCACCAAGCTTTCACTCTTTTATTGTGCTACAGCTACACTGCACCAGTCACACGGATAGAGGAGAAATCATTTTGTTGCCGTGTCCGCTCAACCCAACCAAACCAAACCAATAAACTAGAGTAGTGAAGTAAAAGTGAGAGTCACTTTCTTTATTCCTATGAAATAAATATACTAATATGAACAGTCCTTATATAAGGGTGAAAGTAGAGAGTGTGTTTGTACTTAAAGTATAATAATAGTTTATTGATCTTGTCGTAAATTCGTAAATTCGTCCATTCGTAAATTCTTACATCCCACAAGCAAAAGATTTAATTTGTTTACTTAATTTTCCATTTGGCTGTGTGTGGGCATTTGAGCATGGGAGAAATCAACTGGCTGGTGCATCTGTAGGTAGGTTCATAATATCCAGGGAAGTAATGTAGGTACTCGACAACTACTTGAGGTAGAATTACATCATTATAAAGGAGCTAGGAGGGAGACAAGACAATTTATAATTTAAGACAGGGAGTGCGACATTCCACTCTCTGACGATGAGATTATGAGCAGAATGAGCACACTCAGCAGAAATCAGATCAGACTCGTATAATCTTCAAGTGCTGCCAAAGGAATGCCAACGGCAATTTTCTCACTCGCTCCTGTCTCCGTGACTTTCCTTGTCGGTGGTGTTGATGTAGGTTTCGGTTTTCGGTATCGGATTTGGCTTGGGCTCTCGCTCCCATTTCTATTTGTACGTCTAAAGTCGTCTCGCTTTTTTACTTATTAATATACAGCTGGTCCTGGTCTAGTCCTTGTATGGAGTTCCTTAAAAGGCCTAAGCGTGATTCTGTAATTCCTTTTTCTATTTTTGTTTTATGGTGGATATATTCGTAAAAACTGTTGGCGTCCCTTTATCAGTGCAATTTAAAGAAAAGCAACCTTCTCCAGTTGACGGAATCTGATGAATGACTGTAGTTAATGGTTATTAAAACCTTTGTCATGTAAATTGGGGGACGAGTGCAAAAGAAACTAAATAGAAAGATTCAAGGCTTGATTCGAAATCGCCTAAAGATTTTTATTCATTATCAAGCTTGTTTTTTAGTAAATTGCTTTACTAGAGCCGAGTGCCTGTGCTCCTTGTAGAAAGTGGTGGTGAAAATCTTTTTTTGTTTTATACGCGTTTTTTTGGTGTATGGCGGACGGAGCGAGTGCAGAGTAGAGTACCTACATAAAATGTAGTTTGTAGATTATGGTATTGTGGTCGACTTCAGATATGAGGCTATATGAGGGCTCGTACTGCAAAAATACTGATAGTCGTGGATCTGGATCTGGTACTGGTACTGGTTGCTCCACATACACAAGTGTGCTTTTCCCTGGGTTAGGCGCAGAATTGGGGAAGCAAAGATGAAATGCAAGTAATAAATCTCTAATTGTGTTTAGTGACTGTAGTGTAAGAGAGAAATGTAGTGCACTCGTTCTTGGGGCATTCAAGGGTACTACTTCATTGTCCTTGAAGAAGCAGTACCACCAATACACAGTTAAATTAAAATATTTTATATGTGAAAGTATTTGAACGACTTTTTTCCAATCTAACAAAATTATAATTGCATCTTTAGTGGTTATTTAAATGTAAAATTTAAAACAGTCAAAAATAAATTTTTAAAACTGTTGCAAAATAAGAAAATGTCAATAAAAACAAGCCATAAAAATAAAGCAAGAAGGTTTTGAAAAATTTCCAATATTGCTTCTTTTCCTTCAGACTGTATACTCTCCTCCCATGAAACATGATTTGTACTATTGAGACATAAAACAAAAATTACAGATAGAGAATAATATGGTCTGAGTTACTCTCGTCTTTCTCCGTCTTCACCCATCGCCACGGCCACAGTTGCAGTGTGGCTCCATTTCTTGCACGCACTTGATACTTGGAAAGGCTGATACTCAATAGAGAATAAAATGTTTTTGACTCAACTCCATTTATGTCTCCCACGGACGTAGATATATTTTTAGAGATCTCTTGTCTGGGTCTTCTGAAGTTGAGAATCGAGTCATTTTGCTTAGTAGTAGTAGCATAGTAGTAGTATATAGTAGGAGTGATAGTCTTATTTTTTTCTTGGTTCGTGGTTCATCCAGAGTCCATGGAAGGAAGTATGGAGACTTTCTCCATGGACCCATATGTAATGTGAGGAGTCATAAATGCGGAGAGTGAACACTCTCTTCTGCTTGAGTCTCAAAGCCTTGGGAAACAAAGGAGATGAGAGTCTCCTCAAAGTCAAGCGGTGGGACCAAGTGTGCCAAGAAAGTAAAGAAAAGGGAAAACATTCGTCGTTCCCTTTCTCCCCTTGCATGAACGATGATTTTTGACGAACTGAGCTCCAGGAATTTTCCGCTCCATGAGAATCATCTCTAATTCTGATTCATGCAGAGAAACTTGAGGACGTAAAAAGTACCTCCGTATGTATGTCATGTCATATGTCTCCAAATCTGAGCCAGGTTCGCACACACTCCCTCGTTCTCTATGGTAGTGGGCACTATGTGAGTGAAGGAGAGACAGCGAAAAAGTTTCTTTTCCTGAAACTGGAAGTTATGTGTAGTAGAATGAAAAATATGACGAATCACCACAGTAATTTTATTTAAGCTCCTTCCTTAAAAAATATGTAGTATTCTACTTATGTGTCTATATACACAAGCACAGTTTAAATACGTAGTGTATATTACTCGTATATATACAAATATAATAAACCCCAAATGATTTATATTCCTCGTTTTCGTTTTCCTCCTGCTATTCCAAATTTTGCAATATTTTCTATTGGTATATTTTGAAACCCGCATCCGGATTTTTTTTTTTACTTTTTGAATAGTGTAGAGACGAACTATAGATATAGAATGAAAAAGTAGGTATGTACCTACCTACCTAAACACACGAGTATTTTCAACAATATGACTCAAATTGGTTTCCAATTGATTTACCATAAAAATCAGACAACGATGATTTTTATATTTATTGTGCATGCAATTTGTACTGTGGGAGTAGCTGTCAAGTCCTTGTGCCCTCTGTACACATGCAAAGACTGATAAGTTAACTAGCAAAATAAAGCTCATGCATCAGGCTCGGAGGCTAAATGTCGAATTCGATATCCAACTCAAAGCCGAATCGTTAACTTTATCATTGAAATACTAGTTGAGATTTTTTTTTAACAACAGCAAAATTTACCACAGTGCAGCATGGAGATTGAATTATTGGGAAATTATAAAATTTTTAATATACTTTTATTTGAAATAAATTAAAATTGGAGATGATGCAGCACAAAGCACAATCATATTTTTTAGAATTACCTTGTTATTTTCAATGAATTTGCTGGAAAATCCACGATTTATTATGGTATCATAAAAGTTTGTGTTAATTAATTGTTGAATTATTCAAAAACTGTATAGTATCTGTATAACAACGTATGAGCATGAAATCTGGATTTACAGCAGGTCATATATCGTCGGTGGAGAACGAAAATGACCCATTTGTAGCTAAAAGCAATATCAACTATCTTAACATATTTAAACATGTCTTGAAAGCATTTAAATACATTATTTTGCACTTTTCAAAAACATGTAAATAGAACATTTTAAGCTTTTCAAAAACGTGGAAATAAAAAATTTTACACTTTCCAAAAACTCTTAATTAACATTGTATGCATGTTTTTCATTTTGTTTTTATAACACATAGCTCATTTTGATTCTAGCTAAAATTGGATATGGGTCATTTTGGTTCTTCACAGACGATATGTCAATGGGAGTTATTGACATTGTCAGAATTTTATTCAATTTAAATGCCAATTTATAGCAAAGTAAAAACATTCCAATTTTATTTTATGTTTAGGTATGTAGATTTGAACACGTATGTGAAAACTGGTACTGGTACGATACCTAAACTAACTTCTAATTTTATACATTTTTTGTTTTACAGAAAGGGTGGGTCAAAAGCTTCCAGCGGCGAGCTTATAGTTTACTCTCTTTGCTTACACACTTCTGGACTATGTGTACTAAGGACGCATACTTTCACTTTGAGTAGGTGGACGCATCCTTGTTTGTAACAGGTACGTTGTGGTTCTGAATAATAAAGCGTCAAATAAATATGGCTATGTATAGTAAATATTTAGATTCTAATAAGTATACCTAATAAAATTCCTACAATGATTAAAACCGAGCACACAACCCCAAACCCAACTTAGGATTAGAACTAGAACCATAACCAGAACCAGAACGAGAACCAGGAAACACACACATAAACACAAGAACAATGAGGGTCGTAAAATTATGATTATTCATTCAGAGCCACTCGCTCCGCATTCCCGCTTTGTCTCCTTAATTACATTGACTGTTGGCGTGGAGGTACTACTACATACATAATTACCGAGTCCCTCTCGAATGAAACGTGAATGCGGCACACACGGGAGCGGGGAGAGCGTGGGAGGGCGTTCCAATTATGGACAGATACGGAAATAGAAGAAATATATGTAATAAGCTCATTTCCACATCACTCTCTCTATATATTTATTCCATTCTAATTCTGCCCTCTCTCACTCTCTCTCTCTCATTCCAGCATTTCTAGCGTTGCTTTTCAAATTTTCAAACATTTTAACGTGGATCTTCCTCGTGAATCACCCGCATAATTAGTTGAATCCATCCTCTGACTATAATTACTATCTGCACATGGAAATTCAAAAGGGAAATTATTTGGACTTTTTGAGCATAAATTGAAATGGGAAGTTACTCAATCCCATATATAACAGCTAATTAACAGAGCACTAAAATAGAGTGCGAGGGGGTGAGAGGTAAAAAGTAAATCATTTCATATATCAAGCCAAAGGAGAGAGAGAGAGAGTCTCGAGACTTGTGTGACCAGCCACTGCACATAATCTTTGAGTAATAGTCGTTAATTGCATGGCCAGAACCATGGCCATGGCCACACGGCACTTCACTATAGAGATTATGTGGGATGCGTTCTGAAAACCATGTAGGTAGTTATAGGTATAGCTACGCAGAGTAAAAGATTGTATAGCATTTTATTGTAGCAATATTTTATTTACTTTTTTTTTCTTTACTTATCAAGTGTGAGGACTCACAAAGAATGGTTTTCTTAACTTTCTCTTGCCTGAGCAACTCCAGGAGTGAGCCAAGTTGTCAGCCTCTCAACCTACTTTAATTACTTTCCACTCCCTTCATTTCCTGAGCGGAACTTTATAACGTTCCAATTTTGGAGGTAGAATTATTGGCGATTTGTCAAAAAAAGATATTGTACATACATAAGACGGAGAGTGAAAGTCAAATGTAACAACTTCATTACAGATTTGAACTTGATTCGGTTTTGTATTGGAATTTGACGGTGAGGAAATCTTGTTATAGTTGACTGGTATCTGCTTCTAATTTGTAACACAGTAAATAATTTTAATGCTGCAATTTCTACAGTAAATCTTAAAAGTATGAACTTGAGACAATAATAATAATTGCTGTTATATTTGAGGATTTTGTTGGGTTTGATTATCATCCTGTATTAATTATGATGTAAAAGATTAAATTGGAGAAGAAATTGGAAAGCTGCCTTTGTAATTAAATTTCCTTCCTACATACAACACAATACAATACAATGCAATCATACGTCTCTTTATCTGTTTGCACTAGGGATTTTCAAGTTGTTACAAAATTCGTGCCAAATTTTTAAAGCTAAGTCTCACATCAAGCATTTCCAGGAACTTCCAACTGCTTATTCTTACATGTTAGTATACAAAATTTCGTGCTTTTTCCTTGTTTTGTTTTTCGTGTACAGATTAAACAATTCTCTACTTGTTAAGTTAGCACAGTGTTATTACAAAACGACAATTTGTGATGAAAATAAAAGAAAGGATAATACTTAATAATTTATTTTCAATTTTCTGAATAGAAAAAATATATAGTATACTATGTATTATTAGATTTAAGAAAAATCAGAAAATCAAGTATATTAATTGAATTTTTATTCAAATTTATACTGTTTCCTGAAAAAAACTAGGGTAAAAAAAACGGAAAAGCACCTTATGGTTTAACCCGTGGATTACTGATTCGGATCTGGGACAGGGTTATTATTATGATGCAAACACAAAGCGGAAATAATAGGATAAACATAGAATATTATGTGCATACGTTTATAATTGAAGCAAAGTAAAAGGGTGAGCTTCCTGCTTTAAGCAGAGTCCCATAAAAATTAAGGAATTAAAAATTAAACATCAGAACGGATCCCTATGAAAACAAATGACTGCATTTCTTCACAAAAACATTATACATAAATTATAATTATCTCCAAGGTTATTCCTGCAAGGGAAAGGGAACCTTCCATTCTTACAAAAAATAGTATCGAATTTTCCTCAAAGGTCAAAAATGGGATAAAAAACTCAAGGGACGCTTGTTTCGGTATTTACGGTAGAATTTTGAAAAACGAAATCAAGGAAACTAATGTTTTTGAAATCATATCTCTGTATGTAATTAGTATATATACTCTCTATCATATTTTATGAGGCTCACCACATTATAGATTCTGCATTATAGATCCGCTTCCTCTTACAGCCTTCTCCCCTTTCTCCTCCATGAGCTTCCTCTGCTCTTTCTACTTTCTAATTTCACTTCCACTTTCACCATTCTAAAACTAAAAATCCTGCTACTTCGAGTGATTCCAGTTCCAGAACTACAGACAAAGTTCTAATTTCTATTTTTTTCTTATTTTTTTTAGCACTAAAAGAATTAAGGAAGAAAGAAGACTGCTACAATTCAAGCAAATTCACAAATCCTGTCCACACTAAAACTTTGAGTTTGTACACTCCTTGGAAATTTTTGAAATTACCTTAGTTTGCAGTTTGGATTTGGACACGATGACCGAAGGACGAACGATAGCATTGAAAGTTTGATTATTTTTTTTTCGTTTAAATTATGAAAAATGAGTAGTAAATTACATAATACTCACTCCTTGAGTGACTGGACGACGACGTTTAGTTAGGTCTTTAACATAAGTAATGTGATCAAATTAATCTCGTGGTACTACATATTTCCTTAGAGTAGTTTGTATCTCGTATGTATGTAATTAAGTTATGTAATTTTATCATTTTTGTATGTCTCAACGAGGTGCAAAGTGAACGTATAATTGAAGGTACATAATTAATACTAACGTAATAAGTAAGACAGGTGTGATTGACATAGTGTAAAATTGATAGAAAAAATGTAAATTTTCATGAAAAAAATTAAAATCTTTACAAAAAATAACAACGATCTGCAGTGCAGAAATTTCAAAATTTTCGAAACAAATTACAAGGCTACAAAAGTAAATCACTATACTGCAAAAAAAAACTTTAAATGGGGATTGAAATACATACACACATTTATGTAAAAAAAAACTCTTCTACAAACTCAATGTGAGTGAATGTTCAAAAATATTTGTCACGAATTATTATGTATATATCTTTAGATTTTGTGGATTAAAAAGTAGGAAGGTTAAAATAATCAAGTTTATAATGTGAGAATGTCAAATTTCAGAGACTCACAGCGCTCTGCTGATGAGGTTTTGGATGTTCTCCTAGTTTTGAATCTGTATTTGTGACCAATATATTCTACCAAACGAAACTGCAACTGTTATATATAATGGAATGACAAAACGCTTGAGTGGGTGCGCGACACGTATAGTATGTAAGTAAAGAAGTGATTGGATCTGTGTATTTACCTCTAAGTAATTTAATATAGAATAGAACTACATATATATATGTATGTAATTACGACGATCACGAACTACTACGACTACAGGACAAACTCTCAGACGTTATATATAGTTGATACAATTTTAGTACAATTAAAAACCTCGTATGATACTATGTACATGATAAATTAAATGTTGAATGAAAGGAGACATAGCAGCAGACTTACACAGTGCATCCTAAACGCTTTTGAACCAAAACCGAAAAAATTATTATAACCAAATTTATAAATTATTTAACATGTAAGATATGGCCGATGACGGGACGGCCGACGAAATTAAGAAAAAAAATATATATATGTATGTAATTATATTTAAATCTATTGTGGTCAATTCAATCCATGTTTTTCTTGTTGTTCTTGTTGTAGGTTATCAATTTCTTTAAAAAACGTCTTCACAGGTCTACAAAATTGGAGAGACAGGTTTGATTTTGAACGGTAAACGTAATGCAAATGCAAGGCTGGACCTTTTTATAATATATATACATATATAGTATTATGTATTATACTTTAGTCAAAGACAACAAAAAATACACAACCAAGCGACTACAGTGTAGGAAGTATACGCATATAATATAATATATATATAACAGATATACTAATCGTAAAATCGTAAACACATAGACATAAAGTAGACTATTTTTTAAATCAATAATACATTGGCCAGGGCCCGCCGTGTTGTTAATTCCAGATGCATGTTGTGTAATATAAAAGTATATACTATAAATAAGAATTAATTAAATATCCTTGATTCGAATGGCTCTATTATTAATTATGTGAAAGTTATGATATTTGTAATTTAAAGAAACAAGGTTTTAAAAAAAATAATTGTGAATTCTACAAAACATAGGTTAACCACCTTTATAAAAAGTTTTCTAATGGTATATATAATATATAGGGATATACTTATATGGAGGTTATCTAAACTTACAAATTAAAATTAAGCTATATTTAAAAATACATTAGTAGGTATATTTCCTAATCGTTGTTATACAGTTGTATAAATACCTATATGTTTTATTTCAATATAAATTACTATACGGCTACTAATTAAATTAAACCAAAGCTATTATTAGAGAAGCTACAACAAGTATTCGGAATCGGAATGGTTATATAAAGCATAAGCGTGATAAGGTCATAGTCATAAAAGTGTGCTACTGCGCACAGCGTGTATACAACTTAAATTGGGAAATAAAACAAAACGAAACAAAATAGACACTTTTTTTAAAAAAAGGAAGAAGCAACAAACAACACACGATAAACATATTCATAATTTATTATAAGGCAAATTAATGGTAAATTCAAATGCTGTATTTGAGGGTATAATGAGTCAAAATATAATAGGTAATTTAATATTTAAACACTAAAGTTAATACACAAAAAAGTAAGATATTATAAGTATTTAAAAAAAATTAATTTTTTGAGTCTATTCTATAAATTTTAATTACCATATAATTATGTACAATGCAATTTAAAAACATACGTTCCATAAGCCTATTTAAAAAAACTATAATACTGTGCTATGTAGATAGAAAAAAGTTAATTAAATTTAAATTTACACACACACACAAATTAAATTACTGACATTCTCGGGAAGTAGCATGCGACAGAGCCCCAAAGTATACTAGTTCCCGAGAAAACGAGAAGAAATCAAAAGAAGTCAAGTGTTCAGTAGACTTATTAAAAGATTAAGGAGAATTGATTATAATATCTGTACATGTAATTAAACCCTATATAGAGTGCACTATATACACTCCCAATTATAATACCTATTGTTCTTACTATTCGTCATTCGTAAATTTTACTTCATGTCCATGGTGGTTATACATTTTTTTAAATATTCAAATAATTAATCCAACTGCTTATTAAAAGAACATTATTTTTTCATCATGTTTTCTTTTTGAATTTTTTGAATTCGTTTGACATTTTCTTGTGAAACTTTAAAACGTGCATTCTAAAACGGGAAAATTTAGTATGCAAATAACGCGAGATAATTTACTACAAAATTGAATTCATAATTTAACCTAATATTTTACATAGTTATTTACAGTGCTGGATGTTATGTATACATACAAGCAGAGAATTTATTGAATTAAAAAATTTTAAATCTAAATTTAATTAATTACAATAATTATTACCATTACGCGGTTAATTAAATGGCTAAGTGTTAAATGGTTAAACTGTATATGGATTTTGAAGTCAAAAATATTTTAAGAAGGGAGGTTATTATGTCTAATTTTAAGTTAGAATGTAGCAGTACATATAAACATGACTAACGATAACGATATGCAAATAAAACTATATACTTAAGTGAATAATAATACAAGGATTTTCAAATCCATGTTGATGAGCCGATGATTTAATTATGATACTGATGATACCATCATTAAATCATATTTAAATACAAAGACAAAAATATTGTAATTAGAATAAATTGTATATATATATGTAGGTCATGATTATGACAATTATTAATGGAATGTTACAACTGTGTACAAGAAGATGTTGAAAATTATATAATTATATAATGATGATGATATATGATGCAGAAAAAACAATTTAAAGTGGAGGGTTACTAAATTATAAACTTTTAATGAATGTTAAAGATTGTAGCATTGTTTCTCATAAGCAGGTTTTAGCTTGTGTGTTAGTGTGTGTGTGTGTGTTGAATTAATTAAGTAATATGTATGCTTTCAAATTATAATTATTATTCTACAAATGATTGTTCCAGCCAGGGCGAGAGGTTATTTGAAGATAATACAGTACATCATACATATAATATAATTAACACATATAAATTCCATAATTTAAAGCAAAATGTATCCATTAGTTTAACTATTATTATGATTACAGTTACAGTTAAATTTAGTCAATGTTTTTGTGTTGTGTCTGTATGCTTGATAATGTCATTTTAATTTACTAATAAAATACACAAAAATGTGAATTTATTTGAAGAAAATTTTACAAGTGTGGAGCTGACTGAAGGAGGATTGTATTTTTTTTGTTTACTGTTTCACAATTTTTTCATGAAACTTGGGTGCTTATGGACTTTTTGTGTTTGTTGAGCATATTTATTTACAAATTAAATTCAAAATTGCAATGCAGCAATTTCAGTAGTTTACAATCCATTTAAATTCTGCGGACTATAAGGAACAGCATGATAAAGTCATTCTTTTTTATTACTCTTTATTATTATTTTTTATTTTTGTGGGGCGGCTTTAAGTGGCTTAAGTAGAAATCCGAGAGCAGAACCAGAAAGTCATATTATTATGCAAATTAGGCAGAGATTTGAAAAAAAAACAATCGTTTGGCTTTGACTTCCTTTAGTTTTTAGGATGCATTAAGGAATCGGGCTCATCTCTGAGAAAGCTTCTTCCTTTTCTGTTTTTCTGTCACTTTAACTATAGGCAATAATTAAGGACCATTCATGAAAGTTGAGCAAATTTCAAATTTTCATACGTTAGATAACATTTTATACAAAACTTGAAGAATTGAAGAATCAAAATGACCCAAATGTGTAATTTAAACTAGATTTAAAAGAGAATGTCAAATAATTCACTAAATGAGATGAGAACGTAATTGCGTACTATGTTAGTTACGAGTTTTTAAAAATTGAAAAATGTTTTATTTACATGTTTTTGAAGCGTGCACAGAGTTTTAATTACGTGTTTTTGAGAAGTTCAAAATATTCTGTTTACATGTTTTTGAAAAGTGTAAAATGTTCTATTTACATGTTTTTTGAAAAATCTAAAATTTTCTATTTACATATTTTTGAAAAGTGCAAAATATTTTATTTAAATGCTTTCAAGACATGTTTAAATATTTTTGTAGATAGTGGATATTGTTTTTAGCTACAAATGGAAATGGGTCATTTTCGCATCTTCACAGACGATATATCTACGTATGCAAAAAGAAATCCATAATACAGAATTCTGCTCCACTGCATATATGTAGTAAGTGCCTTATGTTGGATGTTAGTAACTGCAACAGATGAACTTAAAATAATAACTAACTAGTAATTAGGGCGACATGCACAAAAATAAATTGTTTTTTCTTGAGTCGTTCAAGAGACAATTTTAGAAATTGAAGATTTCAAAAATTCATTCAGAAATTTTGATTTAAGTAGACCTCATGAACATTGTCGCATGGTCACTGTCTTATCACCAGCTCTGATAATTTTGTATTCTCGCCTTGTTCCATTTAAATTTCATCTCTCCGGTCTTTCTATAGTATGTTATGTTATGTGTTTTTTTGAGACTTTCTAAACTACGCATATTACATAATACTGCGGCAACAGCCCAGAGGCTCATAGGGCAGTCAATATGAAAAAAGAAGCCTATAAAATGGCTGCGATAAGATAAGTAATAGAACTAAAAGTGCACTACATGTACTTATACACATGGACATTTTGCTAACTTTATATTATATGACACTACAGAGACTTCAGACGACATGTTTGAGTTTCGACCAAACTAATTTCAAGTCCCGTCCAAATGATTTTCATATCTGAAGAGAGAGAGGATGGAAACTGAAAACTTTTACTTTCTCGGACATACTCTCCCCATGCCCGGGACCAGGGCGACTTTCATGACTTTCATTACATTATGAGGTATATTCATTATGAGCTTGTCATGTAAAACTTTAAATTCTCCTCCAATGGAGCACTGTGCACATATGACATATGTACAGGCATGGACGCATAAGTTGGATGCATGCGGATCTCCCTCGTCTCCCAGCCACATATTATCACAAGCTCCCCGGTCCCGGTCCCGGTCCTCTTCTCATCTCATCTCATACAGCCAAAGACAAAAAGTCAACGCCAAATCACGACTCTCCCACCACTCACAACTTTTACTTTACAAGTCCAGGACGGGAACGATAACGAGAAGTGGAACGGTCCTTCGGACTTGGACTTGGACTTGGACTCTGAGCTGAATGTGGTGTTAAAATAAGCCATACATATTATTCAATAAAAGTCATGTAAAATATTAAAGTCTCGAATTGGCAGCAGGCAGTAAAAACCGCATTCGGTGTTACTTCTTGGCATTTCCAAGAATACAATTTTCCAATAGTTTAAACATTTTTAAAGTATTATTTTGACTTTTTAAAAACCCAACAAAAATCTCTTAATTTTCAAAGTGAAAAATAAAAATACAACCAGAAATGTTTCAGGAATAAAAGAAAGAGAATTTTTATTATATTTTTTTAAAAGGAGAACACAAAGATTTCTTAGCAGCTTCTCAAAACAATTTTGACAATTAATACCCTTAAAATTCAATAAGGACCCGGGTATCTCAAGTAATACGTATTTGGACACGTATTTATTCAAAAATTCCTATAAAACGAAGTATGAACGAAACAATAATACACGATGGTATGACTCGTTGTGGCTCTCACAAAACTTGAAAAATATCCTATCACAACTCTGTTAACATGTTTTTTTTCTCCACTTGTCAGGAAGGAAAAGTTGTACTTCTTCTACAGTTGAAAACGATTTCATAAACTTCAAGTTTATTCTACCTTTCCAACTTTTTTTTGATGTACCAGTACCATCACCTTCTGAAGACAAATCTCCTGTTGTCGACATGAGCTTTAGTGGACTATGAGGATGTAGCAAAGATATAAGATTTTGCAAAAACAGCATCTGTTAAGTATGAATTTGAAATAAGGAGATAATAATAAAAATCGTATGCTTAAAAAAATTAAAAATATACGAATTTGTCCTGATTATCAGTATCCTAAATTATTTGTACTGATACTTCATGGACATGGCGGTGGCGGTGACATGATGATACTTACTATTTATAGTGATAGATATGGTTCTAATGTAAATTTCGTTTTACCGCTACACATAGAGAGAGGATACGATCCTTGTCTCTGGGAAAACCAGTGCGGTATGTTGAAGCCCAGAAGCTTCATCCTCATCCTGGCGGAGAGGAAATGAAAGTGAAGGACAGCGGTTGCTGCCCAGCGACTGATGACTTTTGGGAACCGGACGCGGACGTTGTGACGACTGTCATCACCCATGAAGTGTTCATTGTATGTATGTGGGATAAAGTTGGAGGGTCGCCAGTAGTGGGGGTCGTTTTTCGTTCTCTCTCGTCGTGGTGGTCGCCATGAGGAGGAAACCTCATGAGTCTTACTACTCTATCTCTCTCTGTTTTAACCTTTGCAAAACTTACGCTAATCACTTCATTTCTTACACATCTACAACTTGCAGATTGGCCATCTATCCATCTACTACGTGAAGAGTCACTGCCCTCCCCCTCCCCTCCCTATCTCCTCCAAACTACTTTGGCCGTTACCGTTACCGTAACGGCTACCGTTACAGCTCATCCTTCCTTCACAAGATCACCCGAGGAAGTCATCCAGACCCGCACGGAGCTCGAGTTATGGACTCACACGGACATGGATTACTGACACAGATAGATCTAGTCTTGTGATCTAGTGCTCTAGAAAATGAATTCTCGAATTCTACAATTCTACAATTCTACAATTCGAAAGCTCTATATATGTAGAGCGACCCTAGTCGAGTGTCGGACTTTCCCCATCCTACAAAGTCTCTCCTCAACAGAATATCATCTCCCAATTTCAATTTTAATGAAACAATGACTCAAAATATAGAAATCCAGCTTGGCAGCACTTGGCAGTCCGAGATAGATTTATTCCAGCAATAAAGTGTACAACCTACACACTACACACTACACAGAGAGTGAGGGAGAGTGAGATCTGCTGGTGCCGTCTCTAGTTTGGATTTAGATTTGGATTTGGAGTGAAGCATGTAATGAACGATCACAAGTCAAAAGCTCCAGTTACTTACTTACTTTGTTGTTTATTCATTTCCATAGCAATGTACACGGAGAGTCTATATAGATTACTAGCACTATATTTCAGTTCGGTATTTGCATAAATTACCTTGACGTCAAATTCTCTCTTCGTTTCCAGTTGAGTCTTGGCGTCTCGTCCCCGGCTGGCTTTCACTTTGACTTTCTCACTGAGTCCAAATCCGAAACGAAATAAGTCTCTTTCTCCTAAACACTAAAGCATTGTCCTCATTAAACATTTGCGCTCATCCAATTTATCCCCACTCTCCGCTCTACGTCCCACGTTCATGCATCCAATCTCACATTCAAATCCAATTATAAGCATTTTTCCGAGCGTTAAGATGTTCAAGAAATTATTTTCAAAAAAAATAATGACTTGGAAAATTCTGTAATTTGAAGAGAGAGAAAAAAAAATTCTTCAAAAAAGATGTGCTGCTGTTGAGCAACAGGATATTTTTTAACTTTTTTAGCGGAAAGAAAAACTAGAAATACCTTAGTGAGTAAGTAGTGTGCATTTCTTCATAATTTTTGTGAATGCTCTCATTAACATTGCCAGTAAACGTTCTGGTATTGTGATATAGTCATGGGGGCCGGTTTGGTGTTAAGTCTGAGTTTTAGTTTCATGAGCAATGTGTGAAGGTAGGTAGGTAGATGATTTGCGAGGTGGGGGAGAGAAATGAAAAATTTAGTAATTACAATAGAAATCTATGGACCCTGTTTTCCGTTTCAAATACTCACATTATTAAGGACAAGGGCTTCTGTAATTAAGTATTGAATCCAGTCACATTCCCTATAACGACACACACACACACGATTCACATTCATTCCCAGTTATTTGGCAAGATCCACAGCGCTCTCTCTCTCTCTCTCTCTCACACAGTGCTCAAAGACTAATGACTACCAGCGTATATAACTCTCAAAAACTGAGACCTCCGATTAATTCAACATCTTTGTATCATTGGCATCCACACTCACAACATTGGCACTCACACCCACTGTATTAAATGTAAAGTGTGTACGAGGAGGGAGCTCTAAATGAAATATCTGGAGAGATATTTATGTAAGGTAATCTATGGACTCAAATTCAAATATCCCGCTTTAATTATACTCAACTTGACAATATAATACTATGCGCCACGGTTAAATAATAGTCTAAGTTACAAGAGGAGACGACGTGGAGTTTGTTGGAATGGTGGCTTTTAGTCAACAACCTTTGAAGAGACGAAATCAGCTAGGTGAAATTTTGCAAATTCTTCAGCTGGTGTAATAAATATGCATTCTACACAGAGTTGTATACAAAAGTAATAATTTTAAATCAGTGTAATAATTATAATGGAAATTCTTTGCACTTTTTAAAACTATAATAATAATAATTTGAAATTCTTTTGATTTAAAATAAAAGGATATAGAAGGTTTTGAAGCATTTAAAGTTTTCCAGAAGAAGGTAAATTAGAAACCGAAATATACCTACATGAAAATTTTTGGTAAATAAAACACTTAAGTTCGACAGTTACAGGTTTAAAAAACAACTCAAAAAACTTAAAAACTGTTTAAATTAACATTTTTCACTTTTCAAATACATGCAAATAAAACATTTTTTAAAAATGTAAATAGAACATTTGACACTTTTCAAAAACATGCAAATAGAACATTTTGCAATTTTCAAAAACACGTAAATAGAACATTTTGCACTTCTCAAAAACATGTAAATAAAATATTTTGCAATTTTTAAAAACATGTAAATAAAACATTTTGCACTTATCAAAAATAAAATTTTGCACAAAACCCAGAACTGTGAATAAGAAATGTCCTATATTGCAACATCGAAATTGAACCATACAAACAATCAGTTTAAAAATAGAGGAAAAAAAATCTTTGGAGCTTTGTACAAGGCTGGATTCAATTGTAGACCTTTGTTCCCATTGTCCCATCAGTTAACCTTGTTACAACATTTTAAAATTGAGCTCGCCTGAACTTCGCCTTCGTCTTCGACTTCGCCTTAGACTTTGACTTCGACTCCCGGCAATGCAATGGGAAGACAGAACGAGGACGAGTGCGAATTTACGAATGCAAAAACTGTCTTAAGTACTTTAGTAATTAACATTCACAATTTTAATAAGTTTATTTAGTCAAAGTAGAGTCACGATGAGTCGACGAGTCAACCTTAATCTGCTATACTCACTTTTGTACCTCTGTGAGCCGAGTACATCGGTGCATCCCCACCGTCGTCCCCACAAAGAATATTTCAACCTCAATCATATTTATTGTGTTCTGAGGCAGACTATTTTGATGGATCGAATCTAGGCGATGCAAACAAATGAATGGCTCGAATTTTGAATAAAGCTTTGAATTTCGAGAAAGAAAGATATATATAGCGAGCGAGCGAGGAGTTTTTGTCGGGTAGTCGGGTCTGAGATTATAGATAAATAAAGGCATTACGTATAGATGCATTTCATATTCCTTACAAACAAAAGTGTAAACTCGGAATTTTCCCTACTACTATACTTCTGCTGCCGCCGTTACCGAATACACAATGCAAGTATTGCAATGGTTCCAAGAATGGCAATATATTTGCAGTAGAGTCTTCATTCTTGCTCATCTGACTTAAGTATGCAAATTGTGACATTTTAACACTAATTATATTCATTTCAGCCGCCGCCGTAGCCGTAATCTTACAATTAGGTCATGATTTTGCAAGAAAACGTAACCATTGTTAGCTTTAAGGTTCTCGCTTTTATCTTTAATCTGAAAGCGAGATCCTTAAGGCTAAAAAATAATGTTCTTCGTCAACTTTCCTAGTGAAACCAAGGCTGCAAGGTGTTACTGTAAAAAATAAGATTTTTACTCAAACAATTTTTTTAAATTCTTAGGTTTCCACAGGATTATTGACAAGAAAATTCCATGCTGAGATGAAAATAAAAAATTTGTCGCTCAAAAAAATTGCATGATGCGTTTAGTGTAAGTTTAGAAAGTATTCCAATTGCCATGTCAATTTGACAAGACGCGATGGTGAAAGGTGAAAGTTTACAGTGTCAGTGTCGGTGGCGGTACCGGTTCCGGTACCGGTACCAGTGGTGGTGGTACGAAAGTGCAGGGTCTCGAAATAAGTGGCTTATGTTCTGTTGAATGTTGGCTAAATTGGGGGGAGAGTGTAAAGGGTTTTGGAATAGATGTAGAATGGATTTAAGTACACCGTCTCGACAAAATAGATGGATCAGAGTCAGCCTCACAGATTTGTACAGAAGCGGTTGTGTGGATTGTGAGAGAAGACAAGATTAGAATGAGAAATTAGAAAGAATCTCTATCTCCCGCTCTCGCTGTCTCTCTCTCTCTCTCTCTCTCACTTTCTTTCTCTCTCCTAGTCTTTCCAAATCCAAGCTTAGGAATTTCATTTTAATTTTAATGTAAAGTAGTTAACGTTAATTTTCTTAGCTTTGAATTTTAACTGATTTTCTATGTTAATTTTGAGGGTGTAATTAAATTACCTTATTATTTGCATAGATAAAGTATGTTGCTTTCTCCTTCCTCTTTCTTTAGAGGCCCCCAACCACAGGGAGACACTCGGCTTCGGCTCATAGTCACCGCACAAACTAAGGAAGGAACGGGTGAGTTTATTATGGGAGAGGGAAAAACAGAGAAAGACTTTCACATGGGCGAGAGAGACAGGGAAAGTGAGAGTGGACGAAGATTTAGTGAATTTTTTGGGGGTAGATTAAGGAAACTTTTATGATGATTAGACTTGAGCGTTGGGAAAGGAGACTACGGAGGAGGAGGAGGAGTAGGGGAAACGATTGGAACAAGATAGTGCTTTCACATTATTGTCAGCATGGCCGCCTTGTCAGGAGTTCATTAATATACCGGCAAAGGGAAGAGAAACGAGCTATAAAATAGAATAAAATGGAGTAGTCCCATACCCATACCCAGCAGTGAGACACACACACAGAAAGGAAATTTGTGCGAATGCCACATCAGAGAATTTGAGAATTCAGCCACGTAGTTTTGTAGCTGTGGAGCGTAGAGCGTAGAGAGAGAGAGAGAAGAGCGGGTCGAGGAGAAAGTCCTCGTCTCTACGTACTTTTAATATTAAAACCGGAGTTAAAACGTATTAGTCGACTAGTTTCATTTTGATTTGCATTCAAAACTGGGACCAACACCCCGGTCGTCATTTCTATGAAGGCTCTTTCCATCTGCATACTCACACCAATTGTACTCACACATCCACAGAGTCAGAGTACAACCTCATAGGTCCCCGGAATGACACAAGGGACAAATATACGTTTGTAAATCTTGAGCTTTATTTCTATCTCGGTCTCGGTCTTGGTCTCTTTGTATATTCGGAGAGTGAGTTGATAGTGGTGATGGGAAAGTCATCGTAGATTTCGACTGACGAGAATTGTAGAGTCCTACAAGTTCCTATATATTTCAAGGCAGTTCTTCTCATTCCTTAAGCTTCCGCGTGTATCAGCCAACCCTTTTCCCAAATGTGAAGAATGAATCACTGTATAATGATTCCTTAGGATTTGAGACACTCTCCAGCTGCCAATATAGATTGAGCAGATGCTATAATTGCATACGTCATTCAAGACTTACAAGTTTTGATCTGATACTCTCTTCAAATTCTCTTTGCTTTAATTATGCTCGGAAAACCAAATAAGGGGGAACTAGCTGGCCACTAGCTGGCTGACCGTGAGAGCATCCTGTTCTATCTTGTGACATTATGGTATCGTAATTTTTTCGCGATCCCAAAACTGAAGTTTAATACTTGTAGTTTCTATTTTCTGTACAACAAATTTAGTTTGTAATTTAGTGGGGCTTTGACTTAAATGTGACCTATTTTATGGAGCCCATAAGGTTTCTTGAAATTCTTGAAAGAAAGAAATTGAGATAGAGAGCGAGAGCGGACGGGACGCGGAAACCCATTTGTCGATCGTATACTGCGCCTTTGAGAGGAGCAATAAAAGCTTCATTGGAGCATGGAACACATCGTTCGTACCTGGCTCGCCCACGTCATGTCCAATGTTTAATGTGAATGAATGTCTCGTAGTATGCAATACTAATACCACTCTCCTCCGCTTCCAAAGAGGTTAAAATGTATAAAAATGAGAGGATATAGAATAAGGGACTATTTCATTCAAAATGATTTCCTCTGATGTACTAATCGTAAGAAGTTGGATTGAGTAGTAGATCATAAGATCAATAAATAATTATAACGATTGGATTAGTAGAGCGTGTCCATCCATATTTCATCCGCTTTTAATTTTGTTTTCATTTTGTAAAGTGTACTGTACACACGCTGTGTAAACAGAACTTTGGGATTAAAAGTCAATTTCTGAGTAGATAATAATGTAGCAGGATACAATACACAATGTTACACAATAATGGATGAGAGATGGGCAGACGGGAAATGGCTGATTTAAAATCAAAACAGATCCCAAAAACTCCAGATTTCAGACAAACAAACTTGAGATAGACGTTACTTTACGTTACGTTAGTTATTGGTACAAAGGTAGCAAACAAGGTCATACCGGAAATTTTATGTATTAAAGGATGTTAAAGATCAATCCAAATGCAGATTTTATTAATTTTCATCAATTTATTTTGAAACAAATTAGATCTTCCAATGTTTATAGTACATTTATTTAATTGTCATCATATCTACTCACAAGATGCCACAGGGTATGACCTTTGCCTCCCTAATATATTCCAAACTACTCCAAACAAACAAAAGCTAAAAATTTTACAATCGCGTTATTTAAAGCACCCATAAAACCCAGCAAAAACATAATTTTAAACATCGGTTTAGAAATCCATGTTGTACGTCAAGAAAGTGCACACAAGTATATAAGTTCTGTGTTGTGAATGTCTCATTTAAAACAATGCAAAATCGTCTATAGTAAGTGTTTGGAAATGTTTTCTCAAGGTAGGCCCAATTGCGCTTATAGTAGAGAAGCATCAAGTAATTTTCTGGAGCTTCTGAATAAAGTAGCATCAATTCTCGATTCTCAAGTTTAGCTTAAAATTTTGTTATTTTCAAAAATATGTACCTACCTAAATTGAACAACTTTTTAAAAACATGTAAATTCAGCATTTTGCACTTTTTAAAAACATGCAAATTGAGCATTTTGCACTTTTTAAAAACATGCAAATTGAGCATTTTGCACTTTTTAAAAACATGTTAATTGAGCATTTTGCACTTTTTAAAAACATGCAAATTGAGCATTTTGCACTTTTTAAAAACATGTAAATTGAGCATTTTGCACTTTTTAAAAACATGCAAATTGAGCATTTTGCACTTTTTAAAAACATGCAAATTGAGCATTTTGCACTTTTTAAAAACATGCAAATTGAGCATTTTGCACTTTTTAAAATCATGTAAATTGAGCATTTTGCACTTTTTAAAAACATGCAAATTGAGCATTTTGCACTTTTTAAAAACATGCAAATTGAGCATTTTGCACTTTTTAAAAACATGCAAATTGAGCATTTTGCACTTTTTAAAAACATGTAAATTGAGCATTTTGCACTTTTTAAAAACACGTAAATTGAGCATTTTGCACTTTTTAAAAAAATGCAAATTGAGCATTTTGCACTTTTTAAAAACATGCAAATTGAGCATTTTGCACTTTTTAAAAACATGCAAATTGAGCATTTTGCACTTTTTAAAAACATGCAAATTGAGCATTTTGCACTTTTTAAAAACATGCAAATTGAGCATTTTGCACTTTTTAAAATCATGTAAATTGAACATTTTGCATTTTATGTAGACAAAACATGTTGCAATTTTCAAAATCATAAGAAAACAAAAAAAAGAGATTCTCTTGCTGTGAGCTCGAATCTTCCCCAAACTTTCCAACATTATCTATATGTATATATGTAGAATATGTGGGGAGATTGGGAAATGAACTCTGTGTGATGCAAGCTATTCGTGTCCTATCAGTTCCATAACTGCACTGTGTGGGAATCCGCACATGAATTTCTCAGCGTCTCAAAGTCTTCGCCTCAGCTTCCATATCGACATCCGCCTCTCAGCTCCAAACTCCAACTTTCTTCTTTTTTTTGCAATCTGACAAAATGCATCATAAGAAGTTCACATTCGTACTGATGGCTCATCCTCATCTCGGTTTCTTCACTTTCCCAATCGCCTATCCAAATGCCTCGAGAACCAATTCATCAACCTATAAAAAATTCAGAGAGAGAGAGAGAGAGAGAGAGAGTCTAATCAATTATGTTTACTCAGCTCACACAACAGCAACACGTTGTTATTTATTGCTTTATTTTTTTTCTCTCGAGCAGATGGGAATGGAAACGGGTGAATCGGGGAATGAGAGTGTAACAGCAGACAAAATATTTAGAAAGACGTCCAAAGTTTTCGACAGTTTTTATTCCTCCTCCACCTCCCTTCGTTCCCGCCCTAAACATACACACACATTCAACGTAGTATCAAATCTTACGATATACAGAAAAACGGTATTATATATACTCTACTAGCATATTAGATCGGGTCCGGTACCGGTACCGGTACTGACTCCTACCAGAAATTCAGTATACATAGTGACGTACAATTTCCTGGACTTTGTATTGAACATTGAACTACTAATCGTAATCTTAAGTGTCCATCCCCGCTCCTTTTTGTATCTCTCTCTCTCTCTCTCTTTAAGATATTCTATGGAGCTCACATTTAGAATGTTGTGCGAGAAGAACATGAAAATTACGTGATTCAATCTCAAAACAAAAGATTAACTCTCTCACTCTCTTCTCTCCTTTTTTTTTTCTTATTTTTTTCTTTCTACTTTCTTACTGCGCAAAAGCTCAAAAACTATTGATGCTTTCAAGAAACAAAAAGAAACCAAGTCAGGCCATAAAAAACGGCATTGGATAAAAGATATGAGATTTCACCCAAGACAAAAAAAGCACCCAGAAGATTTAACGCTCAACTGTAAGGGAAAGTACATGGAAAGTTGGTGAAAACAATACCATATACATACGTTAAAGTTGGGAGTGAGCGATTATTTGCAAGTAAAAGTCAATGATTCAAACATAATTAATACGAATGATGCTGCCTATGCAAAGAAAGAAAGCGGAAAAGTTTCTTGATTGCTCAGTCAGTAGTAGTGTCAGTGCTGGGAATGCAATTGAGATCGAGAATTAAGAGAGAGAGAAAATTAAAAGGCTCTGGGTGATCGAATCTGATCTGCTGATCTGATTGAATGATAGGGAGTGAGGTGCAACATACGAAATTGATACACTCAGCAGACTCAGGATGAGAGTCACACACTATTTTCTAATTTGTAATAAAAAAAAAGAGAGCATACAAATAATAATGTAATATCTGTGCCTATGTAGTTCCTTTATAGTTGAGTTGCAAAGAAATCATATGGGATAAATGGGAGATATAATTGTTTTATATACTTTTGGGAAGCGCTCTATACATGACAGATAATTTGTGTTAAAGAAGACACCATTTCCCGAGTTTTTCCTCCTCCATTTTCCGCACCCCGACCCGGCATGGTGATGAACAAATTGAATTTTGTAGATTTTTTTCTTCTTAAAAAATTGCTGACGATCAGACATGAGGGCGAGGAGGGGGAAAAAATTCATGAACGCCGTGGGACTCAAAGAAGGAAACCCATTAAAGTTTATTTCATTACTTGCTTAAAAAAAAATAGACGAAGACGAAGACCAAGACGCGCGGGAGAGATGGAGAAAGGTCTACCTTCTATTCTCACTTTCACCTTCCTCATAGCGATCAAATGAACTGCAACTACTCCCATAAAAATTCTTCCCCCCCCCCTCTCTCCCTCTCTCTCTAGCTCACTTTCTCCGTACGCTAGCTTGTGTACGTCCGTTTTTCACTCTTTCCCTCTCTCACTCCATCATTTCCAAGAGTCCAAGGAATACACTTTTTCCACTTGAACTGTCCCAACCAAATTCTACAAATGCATGTAGTACTGGATGTACCTGCCTATGTGGAGTAAGGGACTGCGGAGTGCGCCCAAAAACTATGTACAGCCTCACTCACACACATATTTCCTGAGTAAAACGTGGATAAAATTGGAGCTAAAAGAAGAAATAGGAAAAGTAGCCCCATTACAAGTCTTCCTTAACTTTCACCTTTCACCAAGGGATAAATGGTGAAACTTTGAGCTAAGTTTCTGTTACGCTTGACACCGTTAAATAAATTTGATTTTTCATCGTTATCAATGGCAGTTGGACCTGGCTCACTCCAAAAACACCCAAAAGACTCGAGCCATGGCTGCAGTCTGTTCGCTCCACACTCGGCAGCCGCAGTCGGCAGCGACTCAAAGTTTTATTTTTTTAAATCTTTTCTATTAGCTTATACTATTATCATAGTTGACTTCTTTGTCTTCTCACACCAACACCACCACCACCACCACCCATGAAAGCCAAAGTCAAAACGAGAGCGAAGAGAGGAAGCTATCAACTAAACCAACGGCAGTGCCAACAGCCAACACACAATGACATACTTTATGGGGATTCTTTATGTTTGGATTGACGGAGACCCCGAGAAATATTACTATTGTTGTCAGGAGTCTTGGGATAATCTTGACTTGACGGGAAGCCTTGAAGCATTCCTCGGCAATATGGACCGTCTCATATAATGGCATTTAAAGTGTTGACTGTCGATCTATCGTTTTTCTTTACTACAACAATTTCAGTAGCTAAATTATTATTTTATGGTTAGACGCTATTGGTTCATGATATCCTAAACTTTTGAAAAATCAATGCGATAAAGTCAGAGTATCCAGAACTGTTTTGGCGGTAGTTTCCAAACGTTAAAAAGTTATCGCACAAAGTTGCAAATGGTAGCAAAAGACGCGAAATGACCTCAGTAATACAGTTAAAGCCTGGAAAATCGAGTAAAGTGTACGCCTAGCCCAAAAATACTAAAAGAAAAAAAGACAAAATCAAAAAAGCAGGCAAACAGTAGGCAGCGTGTGAGCCTTAGGGCTTTTGGATGACGCAAAACACGAAACAACAGAACTTAATAGAAAGAAACAACAACTGAGCAATTAACTTAGTCCACATATCACATGCATTAGGACTCCATTGAAAGACCTCCCCCAATTTTCCCTGCCGTAGACAGAGGGCTTTGTTTCTAGTATTTTAATGAATGACCACATCACCATGATGTGAAGAAGCATTTTCGCCTAAGTCCAGTCCACAGTAAAATCAAAAATGCTTCTTCACTGGCGATACGTCATTATTAATTATTAATAATGATTAAGTTTTTAAATTTCCTGAACAAGGTTACGGAACTTGTCGTTGTTAATTGTGCTAAATACAAAAGGATTTGAGCTCTATGGTAAAAACAGTGAGCGCGCTTGCTTACTACTGCGTAAACATTTTTACAGTCCAGTTACACATATTATTAGATTCTTGTAAATACCAAAATGATCAAGACGAGGACGAGGCGGAGGATTGGGACCGGGACCGGGAGCCTTGCCATACAAGATATAGATATGATTAGATTTGAGATAGAATGCCTGCAGAGGTTGAGTTAGTTTCTTCATATATGTACCCTCACTCCCATTATCATCGCCATCACTAAATCTTCCCGACGAGCCCTCACTAAGCTTTGGCGAGGAAAGATAACATTTTCCTTCCCAATTGTACACCACATATCACACGCTATCATAATAATTCGCCGCCTATAAACTTAGTGGGTAATAAAGGTAGCAGCTCGCCCTTATATATCTCTCAACTCTCGTCGCCGGCTTAAAATAAATCTTACAGTATCCAATAGCCAGGTTGTTTCTGTCCTCCGTCTTTATTTCTAATTTATTCACTACTGGATACTTTAACCCTTACTTTAACTTTCACTTTCCTTTTTTCCTTTTCGTTTTTCCATCATTCCATTTGTTTGTTTTTTTTTTGCTTACTTTATTTTTAAATTAGTATATGCATATAATTATACACGTATTTCACTTTAATTATAAAATCTATGCCTTCCTTTGCCCATACTTTAAATTTTGATTCACTCTTTGTACAAAATATTACGTATCTAATTTACACTTTATTTTTAGGCTTCTCTTGTTACTATAATGGTGTCTTATTTTCATTTGTTTTGAAATTATTACGTCAAATTAAAACGCAATAGTTTAAAATCAACATATATATTATGGAAATACCTAATTTTAAACCTCAACCCACCACGCCACGACCACACATCATCCCAAAAATGTGAGCATTTGAAGTCCACATTTAAAAGTTGTCTCAAAGTTTTTGCTTACTTCTCAAATTGGAATGACAGAAGAAAATAAAAGGACTCAAGCAGTTCCCCACAAAATTCCCGTGTCAACTTATGAATTCTTCTCATCTTCCTGTCGACTCTCTGACAGATCCGGGGAGAGTGACATGGGAACACATCCCGGGTATTTCACGGAAATTTGTCCAGTTAGATATTTTCAAAGGTTACATTACAATCATAACTTTTCCATTTAGACAGAGAGAGAGAGAGACCAGAGGGGCAGAGAAGGAGATGCTTTGAAGCTCAGGAGAAGATCAGAAACCGAAAGCAAAACCGAGACCGAGATCCAAGTAGGAAAGTCTTTTTGAGGAGGAAGGTGGGTGAAGGGGGGAAAGACGGAGAAGAAAAGTGAAGTTGAACTTAAATTAAATTCCAAAGGTGGGAGTGAGACGTAAGGAAGTGGATGGCTGAGGCTGAAGTTGAGTTCATTGAATAACAACAGTGAGCCCCACAGGGCAACAAAAGTTGAGTGCCCCTAATCAATGCAGCTCCGTCCGCGTTTGAAGATCCTTTATTCTCAACGACGCCTCTACACACAAACACACACACACACACACACACCCAGCCAGATGTAGGTATGTACATCCACTGCAGACCAAGTCCATTGAAATTTGGAATTTGGAAAGTGTAGCTGCATGGGCTCCAGTGCGGACAAAGTTCAATTATGCCTATCAAAGATATTTGGAGTGCGAATTCGAATTCCATTTGTATGCTACTGCACAGCGGGGGAAAGGTGGGACAGGAGGAATAAACACGTGTGTCTTGGTCTGGTCACTGGTTTCTCGTCTCTGGTGCGATACTTTATGAAATCTGTGAAGAAACAAAATAACCCATTTCCATGTTTAGCTAAAAATAAAATCCACTATCTACAAAAATATTGAAGTATGTCTTGAAGGACTTTAAATAGAACATTTTACACTTTTCAAAAACATGTAAACAGAACATTTTACACTTTTCAAAAACATGTAAACAGAACATTTTACACTTTTCAAAAACATGTAGATAGAACATTTTACACTTTTCAAAAACGTAAATAGAACATTTTACACTTTTCAAAAACATGCAAATAGAACATTTTACACCTTTTTTAAAACTCGATATTCACAATTTACGCATCCAACTTATTAGCTCATTTTGATTCTATAGCTAAAAATGAATATGGGTCATTTTGATTCTTCACTCACGATATTCTTTGCTACTATATGGCTGTATATAGTATGTACATATGTGAGCTCACCTATATCCACAGTCAAGAAATATTTCCCGGTCACCTTCAGTTGTATGTAGAAAAGAAACAGGATGTATTACGTATTTTATACTCACTTTTAATCGCTACATCGCCAGGATCAAATTTCTGAAAGTGATTTTCACAAGGCATATCCGTAGCAACTGGGTTGTTAGGACAAGGGAATCCTTGTGGCCCGAGCCGACTTTCCAATTCAGAATTTCCGAATTTCGAACCAGAATGCAGAATTTTGAATTCTTTAAGGATTTAAATTGGAATTGAAAAGAGAGCCTTCTGAATGGAATCAGTCGCATATACTCCCATTGATTTTAGTGTTGCTGTTTCTGGGATTGAGAGTGTACCATTATAATTGTTGAATGGCTGAACCTCCATCCTCCTCCATTCACATTCACGTGTCTCGTTCCGCATCCGTATCTCCCCGAGTCTTGTGAGTGAATATGGGGAGTTATCTGTTTTTGTCTATATAGTAAATACAGTTTCGGTCCCGGTGAAACTAACACTTAAACAATGCAATACAGTACAATGCAGTCCATGATGGCGACAACACAATGACGAGTACCACTCTAATTCCATTTTCTGGCTTATTTCCTATGATGTGGTATGTATTAGAAATTGCGGTCTCAAAGTGGGGCATGGATTTATATATTTCCAGTAATTCAAATAATGGTGTACACAATACTGTAAACGTGGAATCCTGGCTGTATGAGTGAAAGTAACGGTCCATCCTGTACTAATTCCAAGTTTAACTTTCTTTAGGTAGATACCTAGTGTGTACCTCCACATCTATACGCCTCAAGTGACAATAAATCATTTTGTGCACCTACGCCGCCACACAAAGGACTGGTGTACGCAAACAAGTGAACAATACATTATCGGTGGAGATAATTAGTGGTTCATGTCGTCTCGTGTACATATATGTCCTATCAAAATCAAAATCAAAATACACTCAGCCTCTGAGGCGAGAGAGCTAATCCAAATCTGAATGACAGAACACAAGGAGCCAAAATGACTCGTCCTCGTTTTCTCTTGGTGAGGCTCCACTACACGGCTGTGGGCTGTACGTAGCTGGTTCTGCGGGTTCTGGTTCAGTGCCCATAAATCCTGGAACTGGTTCATCTGGTGACATCAAAAGTAGAAAGACAAAGAGAGAGACTGCGACTGTGGGAACGGTTGACGAAGAGCTAATTGTACTCCCAGAGAATGACACTGTACATTGAGATTAGTTGAGACTGAGACGTAAATTGCATTGTAGTCGATCTTCCTCTCGATGGTTTGAGTTCCTATGCTCTTGTTTTCATATCTTGTGTAATTTGTAAATTTGTAATAACATGAGCATTGACTCAAATTAATTCTAATAATAGTCATATAATGCTAATGCGACTCCACGCTGGGTCAGCCCTACCTTACACTACACTGCACCAGTCCTACCTCATCATATGCATATGCATAATGTTTACAGAAATTAAGCACCGCTTCACAAACGTTCTTCTCACGTTTTGTTGAGAACTTTGTTCAAATATTTTAATGATGAGAATTAAACAGGGGAAATTAATGTCCTGACTCTCGCTACTGACTCTGGCTCTGGCTCTTGCTCTGGCTCTGGCTCTGGCTCTGGCTCTGGCTCTGGCTCTGGCTCTGGCTCTGGCTCTGGCTCTGGCTCTGGCTCTGGCTCTGGCTCTGGCTCTGGCTCTGGCTCTGGCTCTGTAGCAAAGGCTACATTCAAATCAGTGCGATTATCAGCAGTGGTTTTTGAAAGCTGATTAATTTTAAGTACCGGTACCGGGTCGGCGTCTTTTACAAAAATGTAGTAAAGAAGTGCCTACCTATAAGAAATTAAGGTGTGTACTACTATTATAACGTGTGGGTGAAAATTTAAAGCTTAGCTAACACGAGTTCCACGGTAGTTAGAAAAATGTAATACAAACAGTATAGTAACAGGGGTTCAATTTATTTTCTACAAATAAGGGCGGATTTTTATAAAGTTTCATAATTTATAGACTAATTATCTAAAATCTAATTTCAGGGTTTTTTTCAATATGTTTGAGAAAATTACAATTTCGAATTTTTCAAAAACCTTGAAATTATTCCTTCGTTACATGGACGGCCGTGTTTACTTGTTATAGTTGCAAAATAAAGTAAAGTCCATTTGATCCATGCAACACCGTTTTACATACTTAAAATGAAAATTTCTCAGTAGAAGAAAGTTGCAAAACTACTTGAAGAAAATGTGCTTCAAAATTAATTAATAAAATTTCTTTATAGCATCGTTACCAGCAGTATTGCATATGTACGCCCTGCATTTTCATTCCCTCAATAACAATAGCGAAATGCAATATTATGAGCATAGTCTAAATGATTAAATTGTACATATAAAACGCACTAAAACTTTTAATTTTTATTTTTTTGAAAATCCTGTTTGATGATTTTTGTAGACGAGCAAAGAGCTTCTCTAATGTATGCATGTAGGTAGGTACATCCTTTTATAGTTATATAGAAATTTCTATCACTTCTGTGAAGGGGGTACAATGCACAAAAGAAATCATATTTAAATGAGCTCAAAATCTGTGATAAAATTTTCGAGGTTCTTTATTGTAGAAGAAGAAGATAGGAGGAATTTTCATTTAAATTTAAAGTCATATATTTCTTCTGCACATTGATATATGCATAGCTATTATTTACAATGAAGCATCTTTTCATGTCGGAGGAAGCTTTTATTGAAAAAAATGCTGGTCAGAATCAGAACTCATTCCTTTTCCATTATGAAGTAAACTAAACTGACAGCCCCTCGCGACTTTCTCCACGCTTTAACTCCGTCTCTTATACTCCTATTGTCTGTCCACGAGACCCTCAAGGCTATTTTTTTTCTTTTATTTTTTTTAGCATTTTCTACAAAGGAAATCAAGAAGAAAAAAAGGTATTTCCATGTGCTACGTGAGGCAGACTAAATTTGTAATATGGTCGTAAATATAAATTCTCCCAGTCCATCTTGAACATTATACAGTATATTATCGTCTGTGAAGAACCAAAATGACTCATATTCAATTTAAACTATAACCAAAATGATCTATGTCATAGAAATAAAGTGAAAAACATCCGCAAAATGTTAATTAATAGTTTTTGAAAAGTGTGAAATGTTCTACTTACATGTTTTTGAAAATTTCAAAATATTCTATTTACCTACATGTTTTTGAAAAGTGCAAAATATTCTTTTTACCTACATGTTTTTGAAAAGTGCAATTTCACTGCAACTTCAATTTACAAGGTTTTGAAATGTATAAAACGTTTTATTTACAAATTTTTGAAAAGTTCTAAATACTCTATTTACATGTTTCTCAAAATTGTGAAATGTTCTATTTACATGCTTTTGAAAAGTGTGAAATGTTCCATTTACATGTTTTTGAAAAGCGTAAAATGTTCTATTTACGTGTTTTTGAAAAGCGTAAAATATTCCATTTAAATGCTTTCAAGAAATGTTTCAATATTATTGTAGATAGTGAATATTATTTTTAGCTACAAATGGACATGGGTCATTTTCGTTCTTCCCAGACGATATATATACATACCTGACATGGACGGAACTAACAACTAGCCCTTTCTGTCTGGTTGCTAACAAAAAAATTAAGGAAAAAAAATTTACATTGAAAGGGTTTAACAATTGTATATCTACGGAGCTACATGGACTTTATTCGGTGATATTTACTTGAATTTGAATAAATGTCTCAAAAATCCCCGCGGGCTCAATTTCTACTTCTACACTTTCTACTTTCTCCACTGTAGTGGACAGAGTGTGTCCTGGGAAATGTATACTCAAGTGTACTACATATTGACTGACACTAGTTTCTCCTATTCCTGTTCCTATTCCTGGCGGCTTTTCCGAACTATACTGCACCGTAAGTTTTAACTTTAGCCAACTACTTACCTACCAAAACACTATCTCTACTATGAATTGGCGGGGGCTGCTGGTGCTGACACTATGCGATATGGGACTCGCTCGATTTATGATGCATCATGGGAAAATGTCTTCTTGTTAGTAGGGAAAGATATGGCAAGTGTGTTTTTGGGGTGGGGGGAGGAGTAGACAAGGCTCGACCCATGGGACTTGAAGTGGAAAAGAGATGAGTTTGAGAGAGAGAGAGAAAAAGGGAGAAAGGGAGATTCCGACGGAGGATTTCTTTCATATGCAGACAATGACTGACGTCGTCCTTTTCAATTCTTCTGTCTTTCATATATTTACTCTCAAGTGCGCCTTTCTGCCTCTCCCTCCCCCTCTCCCACTCTCTCCCTTATATCATTCGACAGAAGATGAAAGAAATGTCTGTATTCTTCTACACCTTATTGATGTAGCGATTTTGAAGTGAGCAATATTTGATTGATTGGATTTATTTTTTATGGATTTTATGGACACACGGACAAAAAAGAAATTCAGCCAATGCAATGCATTCAAACGAAAGTCGAACCATATATATTTTCATTATTCTTTTTTTTTATTTCTTGTCTCCACATTTCAACATTTCAATTCCAACCCAGTTCTCTCGGCATATATTACTGCCATAGAGAGCAGAGCTATTGAAATCTCCTCGACACTTGTGTGTTTGTATTTACATTCCAAACTATTGATAAATAGTCCATATATTATGTGTATTTGTACTTGCTTGAAAATCATTAATGCTTTTCTCGACACATTCCGCTCCTTTTTTCCCCTCATCATTTCATTTCGTTTCAATAATTCCCTCGTTGCTTTCTCCTCCACTCAGAACCTCATATGATTTACTGTTATATGACATGAATTATCTCTGTAAATTGTACCATTGGACTGACTGGGGTATATGATGGTGAATAAATAAATGAGAGGGCTGAGATGTGTGGCGTGTGCCACACGTGCTGTCAGTTAGCATTAGTGAGATAAACAAACCTATTTATTATAATTAATCATGAGCATTATGGAACTATTTTACCCACCCACGAAGCTAAGGAATTGCAACCAGAAAAATTGGTTGTACATATATGTTGTGTGTGAAGAATCAAAGTAAACCATATGCAATAATTGGAGCTAGAATCAAAATGCGTTATGTCGAAAATTGTAATTACGAGTTTTTGAAAAGTGCAAAATGGTGTAGTAGCCTGTTTTGGAATGTGTACATTATTATACATGTTTTTGAAAAGTTCAAAATATTTTATTTGCAAGTTTTTAAAAATTTCAAAATATTCAATTTACTTGTTTTTTAAAAGTGCCAAATGTTGTACCAGCATGTTTTTGGGATGTGCAAAACGTTTTACTTAGGTGCATGTTTTGAAAATTATTAAATATTTTATTTACATGTTTTTGAAAGATGCAAAATATTTTATTTACATGTTTTTGAATTGTGCAAAATGTTCCATTAGCATGTTTTGAAATGTGCAAATTGTCCTATTTGCATACTTTTTAAAATTCAAAAATATTCAATTTAAAACATTTTTGAAATTTGCAAATTGTCCTATTTGCATACTTTTGAAAATTGAAAAATATTCAATTTAAGATATTTTTGAAATGTGCTATTTTTGTATTTACAAGCTTTTAGGAATATTAATTTGTTTTTGGAGAAAGCGAATTTTATTCCAGCAATATATGGGTCATTCTGATTCTTCACTGACAATATGTGCAATACACAATCATTTTGTTCGATATAAATCTGAACTGAAGTACACTACTTTCTATCAGAAGCTCTGCGGCGAGGATTTCCTGTGTGTAGGTACTTTCTAACTTCACTCCTTACACCCGTTCACATGGGATTAGAGAAGAAATGTCTAAACCGCACAGCACAGGTTCAGGTCCAAGTCCAGGTCCAGTCGGCAAGAGCATGAAGCATCTGTGGGACAGCATACGTGTACATACCTTATCGTGGATAGGTATGGGGACTGCCAAATGTTAGTACAAAACACAACCATATATACCACCATACCTTCTGCCCTTCTTTCAAAACATAACAGAAATAAAAACAAGGTTGGGATGAAAGAAAGGGAGACGGAGGAAGGATTGATTGATCATGGCAATCTAATCTGAAATTCAGGAAAGGCATTAAATGAGTTTCTAAGGGCGGGAGAGAGAGAAAGGCGGGGAAATAAGGAATAGGAGGTCTACTCACAACTCCATACCTTCAATCAATCCTAAACAAATCAAAGGTATTTCTTCCCAATCCTGAATATGACTTTCCATTCTTACACAGGTAATCCCTCTGTAGAGATTCTGACTCGGATTTCAATCCTTCCTCCAAATCCTACTCTAACTTTAACTTGAAACACAATAAGTAATTCAGCTGCGACTTTGAAAATGATTTTCCTTTCTTTCCTTTCTCTTACTAAGCTTCAAGCACCCAGTCTTTTTTTTCACGTACAAGAACGCCTCCCTTTGAAGAATTTTTCAAATTCCTATACTTATATCTGTTTTCACGAAAAACATTATTTGTAAATCTACATGCAATTCACATTCACATTTTTAGATTGCCATATATTTTACATTTCGTGCAATGTGTAGGTCAAATGTCTCAAGTTACAAATTGCATCATGTTCAAAAGTTGGGTGTTTAAAATTGTGTGTTTTGTAGAAGTTCGAAACGTGTCACTATAAAAAAATGAGTTAAAAAACACGCGGTTCAAAAATTTAAAAAAAAATAAAAATGAAGAGATTAGAATAAATTCCAAGTGAGTCAAATTAGCATGATTTTGAATTTTAACACCAGCATTAGTACAGGGTAGTCCATAAATGATGTCACCCAAATTGTCACTCTTCTAGAACCCACCCACCCCAATGTCATCACTTTAATATTTCGGGAACGGCAATCTTTAATATGGCATAACATCATAGTACCTGACATCATCTATGGATGATCCCTTAACCCAATGCTTTTCAATCCTGGAGAGAACTCCCAATCCCAACACCAATGCGGATGAGATGTGAAAAATGAATGTGAGCTAAAAATGTGAAAGTGAAATGTAGGTTCATGTTAAATAATTAAAAAGTCACGGCTTCCAGTCAGTCATTCAATAAGTATCCTCACCCTACACACTACACACTGCACTCCACACAAAGCGAATAACGGATACAGAAACTTTTCGCTCACGTGTTCATATATACGTGGGTGGGTGGGTACTTACTAGCATGGTACAACAAAGAGGTTAGGAGAAAGAACTTACTTTACTTTACCTTACAAGCCAATTTTTTTCACATCAAATTAAAACCATGCTGTAAATGTACGGCCAATACTTTGAAATACACAGTTATACGGTTATATACAGAAACTGTTCCAATAAATATCTAAATTCTATTAAATCCTCTAGGAAGAAAGTATAGTGAGTGCAACTTTAATCCGAATCAATATACAAATAGCCCAGGATAAATAGCGTTATATAGCGCCAAATAAGCTCCAGGTGGCACTACTGAAATCTGTAAATTGTTCCCTAGCAATCCAATAGCTTCTCCAATCCTCCTTCTTCAATCAAACTTACTTACTTATCGTTACCTTCTTTTACCGTTGACTCTCCGACAATTGAAAAAAAACACAAGAAAAAATACATAAAAATCTTACACTCGCCATTAGAAGCACCCAGCGCCCAGTTAGATGTTCTTTATGGCTCCTTTCCCGCGTTCCGTCCCCCCGTTGGAAGACATAAGACATCTGCCCTTAAGGACCTCATAAAGAACACAGTTTTAAAATGAGAGCGAGAATCACTACTACAATATACAGTCCGAGTCCCCCCAATCAGAATTCCCCATCATATTTACAGCACGTAGAGACAATCCGCATCCCCATCAATGACACGGCATGGCCCATTAATCTCAATCCTCACGGTAATGCATACTAAAAATACAAAAGGCTCACCGCATGAACTATGTACATACTATATACTACATACTACAGACGACAGTACAGTACGGGAAGAAGACTTAAAAAAACTAATAGAAAGCGAAACCTTATATATACATATATATTTTTTTTATTTGATTTGAAATTGAAATTTTGAGATTGAAATTCATGCAAGATGTTACAACAAGTTACTCCTAATCTAAACCTCCAAAATCAAATAGTTTCATACGGCTATAGGGATATATATTTATGAGAGAGATATTTTGAATTGTTGTTTAGAGTTGAAGTTACACAGACTTTTAATATGAGACGTGAGTTCTATTTATAAGTGAATATGTAAAATCTCAAATCTCAAATCTGGAATCTGGAGGAGGGAGGCTGTAGAAAATGAAAACAATGTGTGTAGGAAAGCATTGAAAGCAATGGGGACAATATAGGGATGAGTAACAAAAAAAAACTACATACGCTTAGAATAGGTAGGTACTTATCTATTTGAGCCTACTCTACATTCAGCGTGAGACTTGGGCTCTCTGCACAATATGTGGGGAATGTAGATTTGAAATCCAAAAATGTTTACTCAAGACAATTTTGTAACTCATCAGTAAGCTCCACAAAAACGAAATCCGGAGATAAGAAACAGTTGGACTGCATAATCTAATCTTACCAATGAACGCGAACGAGAACGAGATGAGAGAGAGAGAGAGGCACTAACTGAGAGCGAGGAGGATATTATATATGGTTACAATTTACGGATTTTCTGTCGCTCTCTGACACAGCGTATGTACCTACCTACCTATCTATAGGTGTTGGTAGGTACCTACTTTACTACAAGACACACACACAGGCAATATGCCCTACTTGTCGTAAGGTAGAATGTGAGTTACATAATATATAATATTCATATGGGTTCATTTATGGAACATGTCGAGGAAAAATGAAGGATTGATAAAATAAAATATAAGCATTCAATTTTGCATGATAAAAAATGAAAAGCTAAAACAGAACCAAAATAGAGGAAAGATACAGTATGTTCAGAATTCTTAGTTGTGTGTCTGTGTGTTTGTGTCTGTGTGTGTCATAACAAACAAAAAAGTTTAGAAAATTAGAATCGGTATTTGATATTTATATATTCTGGTAGGGAGAATCACTACTACTACTACTGCCTTGGCTGTCTCCATATTTTGTAATATAATTACTATAACATAAGGAATACTCTCAAAATGTGTCAAATTGCAAATTAGTCCATAAGCAAAAAAATTTTTTTTTAAAGATACATATTTACAGTTACAGTTCAAGCTTGGATCATTTAGAATCTAGATACCCTCATTCGAAATGGAGTATGTACAAATTAGATGGGAATCCTTGTTTGTGTTTTGGTAAAATTCTGTATTTCTAAACTATCCTTTAATTAGTTTAATTAAATACAAAAATGTTAATTTGAATTCCATGAAATTCTGTCAACGTCGTAACCTATAGGTTAGATTTGTGTAAAGTTTTTGAATTGAATAGTTAAAATTGGCACCAGTTAACATAGTTACAATACCTGCTAGGATATTTACGTTAAGGCTTTGACAAGAAAACCAAGTAGAGGTTTTTACTTGGAAAATATTTCATTTGTCACTATTGACAGTTTCCTCTGACAAGGGGCATACAAAATAAGGTACCTAGGTAGGTAGGTAAGGATTCAAAAACGACTATGTAAAAAATATTAGTGCACTGTGTAGAATACATTTTTGTGCGAGTGTGTCTTGATATTGAATAACAACATTAATTGCGACTTTGCGACTTGAAGTCCATTAAGCTTCAGCTCAAAATAAAATCATAAATTGTCAATAACCAAATGAATAATTAAAGTAGAGGAACTATGGATATTGCAAACATTATCATTGTTATTCTGGGCGCCATCATTCTTCTTTCAGTAAGCATTAATTCTCCCTTCATTTTTAGACTAAAAATACAACTTACTATCAGACTAATATGGTATACATACTTATATCCTGTAATGTATAATTAAGTAATTAATAATCATCACATTGGCACTATAATTACGATGTGACAAAAAATATTTATAAACCAAGGAAAAACTTAACCTTGTAAAAATACATGGATTTTAAATGCATTACAGTATATACTTACGAAGGAATGGGCACAACCGGTTGACGCGAAATCACCCAACCTATTTTTTTCTGAAAAGGCATGTCAAAAGAAAAAGTGGAGTACGTAAATAATATTTCAAAATGAGCCTTTTGATGTGCTATCGGAATTTTTGAAGACATAAATTTGCTAATGAAAATTAAATGGACGCAATATTTAGATACATTTTTAAGCCTTCAATAATTTCTGTAGGTTACATTTCTCCACCGATTTTGATAAAAGTTTTTTTTACCATTACAATTTTCCAAAAATTAATTTGTTACATTTTGAAAATATGAAAAAGGGCCTCAAAATTGTAACATTATTGTATTTTGCACACATAAAAAACATTTTTCCGAATTTTTAAATTCCCAAAAACCTTTTTTTAAGGTAATTTTATAAACTTCAGAAAAGTATAAATGTTTCGAAAATCGGATAAAAATTGAAGGAGTTACAGGGTTTTGAAAACATCAGAAAGTGCCACCACAAGTTTAAAAAAACCAAAAATTTTTCTGAACGTTTTACCTAAATAGTGGTTTCTGGGTTTTTAAAAATTCTAAAAAAATATAGTAAATTTATTTACAACTTGCGTTACTATTACGCTTGCCATTTAGACATAGTAAGAGCAAAAGTCGTTATTCACAAAAATAACGACTTTCAAAATGACGAGGCCCTCTTAAAATAACACATTTTGATAAAAATGAAAATTATTGAATTTTCAAACTCCCAGATACTAATTTTTAGAAAATATTTTTAAAACACTTCGTTTTATCAAAATCAGTGGAGAAATGTAGCCTGCAGACATAATTGAAGGCTTAAAAATGTATCTAAATATGTCGTCTAGTTAATTATCATTAGCAAATTTATGCCTTCAAAAATTCCGGTATTCACATTAAATGCCCTATTCTGAAATATGGTTTGCGCTATACTCCACTTTTTTTGACTTGCTCCTCTCAGAAAAAAATAGGTTGGGTGATTTCGTATCGCCCGATTGTGACCATTACCTCGTAAGAATAAAATTCCATTTGCAACTTTAGACTTGTAACTGTGCTGCAGTGACTGCTACATAGTGACAGTAGTAACTCACAAAAGTCGTTATAAAATATTATTTTGCTAAAATAAATGATGAATTTCCGGTATTACATACGTATGAAATTGGCTCCCATGCCTATTTATTTTTTTAACAAATATTTTCCAGGCCATGTCGACTTCCACTGCCCGTACAAGTAGTTAAATTGATGCAGTCTATGAATTTTTAATTGATTCTAGTTGCTGAGTGCATGCTGTCGTGGGTTGCAGAAAGCTTACAAAGCTCAGATGTCAAATGAAGAAATTGCAAGGCGTCGACAAGCATTTTACATACGTAAGGCCAAACTTATGTAACTATCAAAGTGCGGCTAAGGCCATTACTCTTTATATAATTTGCTATAATTAACCATAGAACAAAAAAAACTAATTTACCTCTAATTGTAAGACCTTTTGATTTCCCTAGAATGCTTTAACCAGTGTTACGTCTAAAAGCGAGATCCTTAAGGCTAACAATTTTTCGTTAACATTCTTTAGTACCCGTACTGCTGACGTTACCAACCCATTTAGATTGCTATGATACTTGTTTAATAATGACAATATTGACGTACTGTGCTTAACAGTTCCTTAACAATGAAATAATCATTTATTTGTATTTATTTTCTGTTTTTCCTGTATATATACAGCTCAAACAGCGCGGAGTCTTCAAACAGTGAGCGACGAGAGGGCAGTGAGAGTCGCGACGCTCGCCCGAGATAATGATAGTTTCGCGTATGAAATTTATGAAATCCGTGTTCCACGCCGAAACTTAAATACAAATAGTCAGATGAATGTGCACATTGGTGGGGCTGGGGCTGGAGCTGGGACTGGAGCTGGTACTGGAAATGAGACTGGAAGACGGCCTGTTGCTCATGGACACGGGCAGGGACACGGGCAAGGACGACGAGTTCGTCGCTCAGAAGTTCCACCGGAATTACTAACACCTCCGCCGCCCTTCAGCACCGCTCTTCAAGTCTCATTACCCATTCCAAAAGCCTTTCATCAAACAGTTGAGTTTGAAGAGCCTCCTCCCTCCTATGATGACTATTTGGAGCAGTCTTTCAAAAACACTGAATTACATCAAGACAATAAACTCAGATATTAGAGTCTCTCTCCTTCGAGACCCGTCATCTCCCCTCCAATTTTCCAATCTACAAGATGTCAGTTCCAAGTCTCAGACGTCCCCTCAGATAACTATTAGAAGGTGCTACGGACAGATTTACAGATCTACAGAACTAAGTACAGGCAGGACAATCATTATATAGAAGCTACAGCGGGATAAGTGTGTAGTACGGTGTAGGCGTAGACGTGATGCGTGTAATTATACAGAAGTACCTAGTTACCTACCCACTTATAGGTATATATGTTCCTACATACTGCAAAAAGTATATATAAACCTTTCACCTACTGCCTACTATTATACAAGGATGGCCATTGAATTTAATTTTCTGGACAAGCTTAAAAAACGCACGCAAAAACGGCCCACTTGCCTACACCATTTTTGTTTGTTGTCAGTCCTCAAGTCCTCACTTTGTACAATACAAATTAAATTATTTTACTTTTCATGAAATAAAGATTTTTTTTCCTTCGCCTCTTCACAATTTTCTTTTGTTTGTAGGTACTTATATAACAATTGAACTTCAATTTCTTTTACTATATGATTATCAACTGAACCAAACTTTGTTCTTTATTTTTGATCTGGTTCAATGGACAATATTGCTTATTGTGTTTGTGTTTGGGCTTTACCCGTGCGCGTATAGCATATGTATATACATATATAGAACAATTTGATAAATTCAAGTGGACTTCTGCACTCTGAGTTTGTTGGTATAATTTTTATTATAGGTCTTTTTTTTCAATTTGAGTGAAATTCGACGTGTACTGAAGTAAGGTTCATCACGAGTCGAGTGGATTCGGGTATAATTCGAGTCGAGTCGAGTTCGAGTCGGTTCGAGTCAGTCCTAAAGTCGACTCGAAAGCATTTTATCGGTTTCGAGTCGAGTCGAATTTTAGTAGCCCAAGCTTCGAGTCGAGTCGAATTTCAGTAACAAAACTTTCGAGTCGAGTCAAATCTCCTTTTAAAACTTAAAAGCAATTTTTAACTTTAATTTAATTTTGTTAAGTAATTATCAAAGTGCAAAAATTCTTGTTCTTACTTAACCTGCAGTAAATCGACATAAAAATAAAATTTTATTTTATTAGTGTATTTTTTTAATCAAACGCGTCTTTGATTATAATTGGTAGAAGTTTTCGAGTCGAGTTTAGAGCCACCCGACTCGATTGTGTACGGTTCGAGTCGGGTTCGAGTTTATCAGTTTTCTTGTCGGTTTCGAGTCGAGTTTGGTATTTTGATCCGACTGCAATCGAGTCGGTTCGAGTTTCGAGTCGAGTTTGTCCAAACTCGACTCGTGTTGAACCTTACTGAAGAGAGCGTAATCCGGAAATAATGATTGAAGATTGATTAAAATTGGCTTGTCAAGCCTAATACCATGCCGCTTTGACGTCTAAAGACAAATCTCAAATATTATGTTGTAAAACGTACAACTTTGAACTTTAACCTGTAGGTAGATGACAATGTCTGTTTCTGGCTATTTCCTTTTTGGATCGTGTGTAGCTTGCCAGGAAGTTTCTATTCGATCTCAACGTATCTTCTTAATATATATTCTTACGTTTCCTTGAAAGTGAATTCAAAGTATCTAAATGACAGAATTTTTCGGGTCGAAAAAATATGCATTAAATATGGAGTGTATGGTCTACTATGGTTTTAAATTTAAATGGTCATTTATTACGGTATCATTGATCATCCTATAAACCCTGAAGCAATAAAATATATTCATTAATTTGATTTATTTAATACATTATGACGTATCAGATTAGAAAACTTTTCCTTGGATAAATTATTGCAACACTTTAGTTTTTCTTGTCCGCAGCATAAGGAAAATCTGTTCGTATCATCCTAATATTGTTTAATGAACTTTAAGGAGAACATTTGTTACTCTATCAAGAGGTGTGGGGCCAAAAGAAATTTTATATCCTTTTCTCCTTCCTCAAAAACCTTCTTTAAGAGACACATTTTATTTAATACATTATTTTTTTGGTTTTTACATTTACTGAAAAGCACATGGTGGCCAAATTGGCGTGGCGACCATCTGGATGTAAAACTTCCAGGACCGTTTTTAAATCCCTGTCCGTCCTTATGATATCTACCGCTTGATTGGGTAGCCCTCATTAGTTTTGCCATTTTTATTTTAACTTTCGAAAATGATGTTCTATTTGAAAGGTTACGAAGGGAAATCTGGAAAAACCTGTTCGGGGGAAAATTTGCTCGGAAAAATAATTCCCAGTTACCAATTTGTGAATTGGGGATGTCAATCCTAATTTATTTCTATGACTTCTATATTTATTATATAATAATATTTATGTACTAATTACTACATAGTACATCTTAAGTGCAATATTATTGTATTCGATTGTCCCCTGCAAAATACTGAATTGGCGCGAACACTATATGCAGTAAAAGTGTGTTTATTTGTATTATTTTTAAAGGAGCTTAGGCGCTTTCACTGCTTACTATTTTCTTTCTGAAAATAAAAAGAATTACTAGCAATATAGAGCACGATTCCCAAAATGAAGCTAGGCTAAATAATAGGAAATGTTTTTTTAAAAGTCCCAAATAATTGCATTACTAATCTTTCGTAATCAGATTTCAAAAGCCTGATCGGATAAATCTCTCATCTCTCATAGAATAGGTTTTAAAACATTTTCTGTAGTCCACCCAAAATAAAATAATTTCCGAATTACCAATACTTTACTATTTCAGAATTTAATAAATAAGTAAACTCTATATATTCCTTATAACTTACTGACTGTGTTCTACTTCCGCGTATGAAAGCTACTTACAATATAGCAACGTGCTTCCTGCAGCTCCACATAGACAATTCCAGCTTTTATTGTAAAATCAAATATCTGTATAGTTGCTATTTTTGATGTAATTCTCTGGCTTCATAACTAAAGCCAAATTTGCAGATTGAAAAAATATGATGAATCAAGATACGTATACTAATATCTATTGGTAGTTAAAATTGGGTTTAAGTGCAGATGCACTTACACAAGGACACTTTAACGTATCACCCTCCCGTTGCAATCGAAAAGTCAAGCACCTCGAGACTATTGAGGGCATTATATCCTTAATGTAAGCGTTTCAAAATATCTCTTACAATGCCCTATTTCTATGCCCTCATCATATGCCCCCAGACTCAATTCAGTGACTTCAGAAAAATATCATTTTCCGGAAATCAGCAGTGCACTTGTATGTTCTTCTTGATTTTCCCAAAAATTGATTTTCTAAAAACTCAACAAATAAATCAAAAACATTTTTTGTTTGACAGCTGTACTCTCCATTATTTTCTCTCAACATCAACAGTATAAGTATGAGGACCAGCAGGACAGAGATTTGCAAATAATTTAAAATCATATGCAAAACTCAATTCCAATTCCAGTGATAAATATTACGTCAATTAATTCAATTCTTGATATGATTGAATGTCATGCAAATCCGGAATAGGCTAGTATCAAAGAGACTGTACGTATAGTGTTGTGACAGCGTGTGATAAGACCTTGAATGTCACTTATCACTTCACACTAGACACGATTACGGAGTGATAAGAATAATGCAGAACATCATGACGCTATAATGGGAAACGTACGAAATCTAATATCATATGCCTTATCATCATATTATCATCATTATTATCTGCACACTTTATTTATTACCGGTACGGACGGAGACGGAGCGTGGCATGTATATGCATTATGGAAATTGCTGTATTTAGAAATGGAATCGCAATCATAATGCCTATAACGATAATTTGTACTAAAACTCAAATTAATAATACTTGACTACGTTGAATTTATCAATACTTGTTGTGATTTTACCATTTAATTCTTTTTACATTTTGCTTTACACACTCTACTGACGTAATACGCAAAGGCTATTGGACATTACTGGATTGTTAATACTCATAAAGGTATATAGTATATAGTGTTAGCAAGTGCACTAATAGTCAGTTAAATGAAAATGTACATTTCATACTTGATTAACATCACCGAGATAATTAATTCCATCATCATATTAAAAATAAATAATAGTATATGTTATACTATACATATAGTAGAAATTAATAGGCTAATAATTTTTTTTCACACGCTTGATGACTTGATCAATGATGAGCGTACACAAGTAAATTGGACTGTAAAAAAAATGTGTTGTTTTAGTTTCGCCTCACAATCTCACTCGTCCCTTGTTATTAAACGGTTATGGTAATACCTGTGGTGACAGGTAAATCCAAATTCAACGTCAATTTGAACGCGAAGCCTGGTCCAAAGTACTTGCTACTAAAGCTGAAAGACACAGTCAACAGTATTTGACTAGCCGAAACGAGACAGTGGTATGTGAGGGAAAAGTCATTAACGTGTAAAGGTTAAAAGACCATCTAAAGCATTGTTTCAAAAATAGCACCGTGATTTTATTTGATTTATATTTTTTACTGTAGTGTCGTTCATTCTTCATTCTTGATTGTGCATCTGTGTGACACGGGCAGAGAACCCCGAAATATTTAACAATTATAGACAATGGGTAATGACACAGTTTTTGCAGTTTTTGTGGTTTTCTTCATAATCCTGTTCCTATTGCTTTTACTAAGGAGAGTAAGTGACACTAATCACTAGTTATTTTTTTTATTAGTACATAGTAAGTTTATCATTGTTACTTGTATGGAATTTCGTGGAAGTGGAAGCCAAATGATTTTTAATAATAATTATAACAATGATGCAATGATTCTACAGCTGTATTTTGCAAGACCACTCAACCCCATGAATTTACAGTTCCGACCCTGGGAAAATAGCGATCATGATCATACGAATAGGATTGCCACAATATCGGCTGGAGTACCTTCCGCCGGAGTCTCCAATTCCCGGAATCAGAACCAGACGCGCTCATACAACATTCCTCCCGTCCCGGTTGCCCCTCCGTCCTTTGAGAGTGTGGTCTCGGAGCCCTACTCAAAAGGAGACATGTTCCGAGTCAGCTCAAGAAATGACAATTCTGTCAGTGACAATGAAGTCCCTCCCCCATCCTATGAAGAGTATCTAAGACTTCAAATAGAAAACTCGAGAGATGCTCAAAATGCTGAACGGTTTTAAACTTTATATAAACTTGAATATAATAATAGAATTGGGATTTTTTCTATATGCCACCATTTTTCATATAATTCATATATATTAAATAGAAACACATGAGTCGTATATACTTTTGATAAATTTGATATGTTAACTAATTAAAATACTATTTTTATCAGCAGTAAAATATTGTCAAAATCTAACTACAGACTTGAAATTTGAAATTTCTTCCGATTGGTTGACTAATCTGTTGATCACAACAAACTACGACTACAAGTACAGTTACTACAGGTTTCTCTTAATTTATTCATTGCTTATGGCATTGGCTGTGAGCTTACAATTAGTCTACATTTCAGCGATGCAACTCACACAATTGTTACAATTTAATGCACTCAAATCTGAAATCAATGCACAACATAACTTGGAAATTACTAGTTGGACTGTCACCTGTCACATAATCATTTCCCAACTGATCGATGGCCTTTACCGTAACATATTTGGTGGTTTAATTTTCGTGCTATAAAACTAAGATGTCATTAATGTATGATTTTATATGTATAGTGCAATATACTTACCAGAACTGGGGCCCTCAAAATTATATGTCATCATTTCTTTAAGGGGATGTGTAACAGTTTCGATGCGGATGCCTCGGGGGAAGCCGAATATTTGGAAATATTAATACTCGATTAAATGAGAATGTTTTTGAAAACTGTCATTTTTCGCAAAGTTTGTCCGAATCCGAATGTGGCCATATTGTATTTCAGAAACTATTCAGCTAAATACTTTTGGAAGTAAAAGAGCAATGCTTGCAGTTGCAATATATGTAGCTTTACTATAGCCACCCGCAGCCACCCCGACCGACAACTACTCACTCAGCATTTTCCTGTACAGTAAATTAATTGTCTGTATACTCTGTACAAACATCTTGGCTTGGGTGATTATAAACAGTTCTAAGTATATAGCAAAGTTTTATGCTGACCTAACATAGCTGACAGTGACCTCGGAACTCGTGATCTCTCGAATTTTCAAGTCGATTTCAAAATATACTTGGGTACTTTGTTTTATTAGTTGCAGGGAACTCCCCATACATTCTGGAATATTCCCACATAGTATTGGCTAGTACATTGGTTGCTGGAAACTTTCAATTGAATATTAAATATTTAACAAGTTAAGGTTCCAGAGTGCACCCTACCATAAATTAAGTAATCAACCACTGCGCACTGATTGTCTAATTTATTGCAGTGCAATATATGGGGAGAGCGTATAAATGTGACAACTACATTGCATGTACATACCTATTTGAATCCGGGGGGCAAAAATGCAAATGTCAGGGGTAAAAATCTGAATGTCAGGGGCAAAAATCCCAATCCACATAGCAAAAATCCGAATCCACATAGCAATAATGCGAATTTGCATAGTAAAAAAAAGCTTACGAACGTTTTGCTTATTTTGCATAGATTACCTACGTGGAGAGTAAAAATTCGAATCTGATGAGAATATATAGCTATGTCAGAGGCAAAAATGCGAATCTGCATAGTAGAGGAAGCTTACGAACGTTTCGCTTATTTTGCATGTAAATAAGAATACCTATGTCGAATCCGTATAGTATATAATGCTATAGAGTATCTATTACACTGCTATAATATAAAGCTTAAGAGTGTATCTATTACATTGCTATGATATAAAGCTTAAGAGCGTGTTGTTCGATTTAAAAATACACACTGCGTACATACAACAGAGATTGAAAAGCTAGGTTGTAGATTAGAAAGTTCATAGATGTTTTCAGTAGCGTACGCATACTGAGATTATATAATATGTGTTAGCAAGATTTGCTTTAGTTTTTATTAATGTTTCAAGATGGAAAAATCTGTGCGCCGATCGTATTTAAATCAAAGACTGAGTGGGAGTTTCTCGGGAATAAATTCATTTTTTAAAAACCGAAAAACTTGGGAAAATAAAAAAGAGGCAATTAAAGAGATACGTAAAATTGAAGCGTATTCTTTACACAAAGGTGTAAGAAATAAGTTTCCAAGAAGAAGAGTGTTATTTAATTTTATTAACGAGATATGGAGCTCTGATTTAAAACAAATAACTAATATAGCTGAATGGAATAACTGTAATTACTACGTGCTAATAGTAGTAGACGCGTTTAGTAAAAAGGCATATGTGAGAATGCTTAAAGATAAAAGTTCCAAATCAATGATTCCCGCATTTAAATCGGTTTTTCGAGAAGCAAAGGCAAAACCAGTCATGTTATTTACTGACCAAGGAAAGGAATACAAAAATAAAGTGTTTAGTGCGTTTTTAAAGGAAAATAATATAAAAAATTATCATATTTACTCAAAGGAAAAAAGTATGTTCTCAGAAAGATTCATTAGAACCTTATTTTCGAAACTACAGAGATATATGACTCATAAAGATACATACAAGATTGACAATGTGATTCAAGACTTTGTAAAAACGTATAACAACACATACCATTCAACAATAAAAACCCAACCAAATGATGTTACAAAACAGAATGAATTTGATACATGGCATACCATGTTCAAGGATTATTTAAAAGCAAAAGATAAGAAAAAACCACTCGCAGTTTTTAAAATTGGGGACAAAGTGAGGATATCAAAAACGAAGCTACTTTTTGAGAAGGGTACAGTAGTAGTTGTATATAAATGTAACGCATTAAGTACTTTTCACTCAGTTTAATAAAGTGTATTGATTAGGATACGCGGAAAGCTTTTCTCGGGAATTGTTCGTGGTTCGCAAGATTCAAGATACCATACCGCTCACATATTTGCTATCTGATCTACATGGTGAGGGTAAGTAAATACTAATTAAATTTTATTTGACTATTCACTGAAAATGACGTATTAATTGATATTACAGAGCTCACTGGAGGATTTTACGCATCTGAATTAAATAAAGTAGAATGATGTTATCAAGACTGGAAAATATAGCACCGCCAAGCATGTGCTGCACATTAAACAGCAATAACAAAACAAATGCAGCAAATACAGCCACAAATTTCATTTCAGTGTTGCCAAATGAGCTACAGTTTTCTCACAATATGTACGATGTAGGCGTTGTTAATTTAAAATATACTGCAACAAAACCTCAATTGAACAGAAAAGTTCGAGAAGTTTCTGCTGACCAAGCTGGAGCCTTGTTTCCCAACTTGAAACCACCAGTTACAAAAATTGCAAAAGTAGTTAAAATTAAGGACAATATGAGTAGTTTTCTCACCAGTTTGAATAAGCAACTAAAAACACAGTCAATTCCTTTTGCACTTGCCGAATACAAAGTGAATGAAAATTTGGTTTTTATAACAGCTATAAATACAGTCATCAAAGATGTACCCTACGTAATAATTCCAGACGAGCTAGCAATTCTCTTAGGTTTTAATCGAAATCAGTTTTCGTATGGTACACATCCAGCTTTAAGTCGAACAGGACAAGATTTGTTAGACAATGTACCCAAAGGGACAGAATATACTATACGCATGGAAACATATGTTGATCATCAAAGTTTAATAACAATTACACAACCTTTTCAAAGTGTAATTCCGTTTCAAAAAGAATTAAGCCAAGGTGACGCAGACCCATCTAAATACTTTGAAAGACTCCAAGGAAAAATGAAGTTGTATTTTCCTAAATTTGAAATAACAATAGGAGACGACAAAAAAGTTGTGTTTAAAATTGACGACGACGCAAGTTCAAGTTTTAGTTTCTTTGTCTTTTCTACAAAGTTATTAGAATGTCTAGGATTTACAAATGATACATTTCCAATCGGTACATACAAATCTGAATTTGAATTCAATACACAAAAGTTCAGTGAAATCTTGGATCACGAAGAGTTAGACTTCCGCTTTGCAATTTTTGACAAATATTACGCTGCTATGAGTGAACCTCAGTCATTACACATTGATGACATATTAGACGATATAAACAACACTATTGAGGCTTGCATATTTAATGATATGATCATTAAATTTGTAGTACAAAGCGGAGATTTATTTATTGAAAACCTAAGACAAGACATGACAGTCACACTACCTCCGGCAGTAAATGAGTTGCTAGGAATTCCAAAGAATCAAACATTTAACTTTGATACTCGAGTAAAAGTATCTAAACAAGTTCAAGAGGAAGAAAAAGAGAAGGAGATAGACGAAGAAGAAATTGGAGAACACGATGATGACAGCACATCCCCATCTAAACGACTGTTAATTTTAAGTGACATAGTTGAAAATCAGAGTTACAACCACATGTTACTTCCAATTTTGCAAGACACTGATTTAAATTTGACTAGCAATATAAGTGAATCAAATTTAACTTACCAGCCAGTTATATATCTTCCGTTGACCCGACAACACATCCGACAAATACACATCAACCTTGTGGACGAGTTTGGAAAAGAACTCAAATTTGGAGACAACAGTGAAACTCAAATAAAATTGCATTTTAAATCACGTTTTTAAAATGAGACAAATTAATTGTGACGATGAAAACTGTTTTCTGGACGACTCTACATATAGTCACAGTCAAACAGGAGGGGGTGATGGATTTAATGGAAGCTCTGGTGTAGAAGCTAGCGAGCCCTCATATTTGATTCCTTTCGCGACTGCTTCTCAGGGAACAACTGTTAGTATAAAACCAAGGAAACGTCGAAGTATACCCAAGGGTAAAAATCGAATGCAGATAGGAAAACAACGTAAACCAAAAACACCATTGGGATTGTCAGCCAAAAGCAAAACATTGGGAGGAAAAAAGAAGAGCAAAAATGTAAAAAAGAAGAGCAAAAATGTAAAAACGAATAGCAAAAATGTAAAAAAGAACCTTGTGGGGGGTAAAAAACGGAAGACAAGTGCTGCCAAAAAACGGAAATGTGTTAAAAAGAAGTAAAAGTGCTAGTGTCTAGCTATCTACCCACCCGTGTTTATATACTAGTAGTCTAATACTATTATACTCAGAGTAGAATTGGTGTTCAAAGAAGACATATCGACGGCACTGTACTGCTTTAATATGGATATTAATAACGTTTTTGAATCTAAACCTACAATTTATGACAAATCTCAGAAATCATTAAGATCTGAGCTCAATTTAGTAGATTTACCCCCCACAGATGTTTCTCAACAGTCTACAACAGACTATATACAGTGTTATTCTTTGCTCAGCACAAAGGAAGGCTTTAATCCTCTAGAGTTTCGATTTATATTTGATGGGTATGGTAGTTTATTTGAGAGTCTCCTCGGTCTTGGAGTCAGAATAGTAAAGCAAGACGGTACAGTTTGTGAAACTACTGACATTGTCAGCCCCTGCAATTTATTCTTTCACTCGTTGTTTTCAAATATCCAATTATATTTGAACGGTCAGCTAGTATTGGATACTTCCAACTTTTACCCATGGATTGCGTATATTCAAAGAACACTTGGAGCAAGCACTCTAGAAAAAGAAGGAGTTTTACGAGATGAATTCTACTATCCAAATATAAAACCAAACGTATACAAAACCGCGGAAGATGCTGGATTCAAAACTCGATATGAAAAAACCAAGGATTCCACACAATTCTTTTTGCTGGGATCTCTCCTAGGAAATTTTTTCAACCAAAATCGATATTTACCTATGGGAACAGAAGTAAAAATTGTATTGAGAAGAAATAATCCCTATATATATTTAGATTGTGCAACGAATACCTTGTCAGGTTTTAATGGAGCTCCTTATCGTGCAGAGATAACGGAAGCTATATTTTACGCAGCAAAGAAATCAGTTTCAAAAGAAGTGATTAACTTGCATAGACATCAATTGCAAGCTAATAACACATTTAAATATGTTACAAATGAGATACAAATGAAAGCAATCTCAGTAGCAAAAGGTCTATCGTCGGTTGCCTCAGATGGTATTGTTATAGGTAAATTACCAAAACTCATGGTTGTTGGGATGGTTGAAACTGAAGGTTTCAATGGAAACTTAACAAATTCAGCGTTCAACTTTCAAGACTTTAATCTTAGCGAACTGAATGTTACATGGAATGGAGAAAATGTAGAAAACAGAGTAATTCCTTACAATTTCAAAGGCGATGATGATACAGCTGGGAATAATTTCTTACTTGCTCTGCGATCGTTGAGGAGAACGGCTGCCAATGAAATTCTAGGAAACGGTGTCAACCAAGATACATACACTAATGGTAATTCACTATTTAAAAGGAAAAGCAATAGTAAAATTTATAAAATTGAATAACAAGGGTGTTTTTTTGTATAGGAAATGTGTTGACAGCTGTGGAACTTCTTCCGAATAGTGGTAGTGCTTTAACTGTGAACCGAAAAGGACAAGTGAAACTGGGATTGAAATTGAAGAAACCCTTAGCAAAACCAATAACAGTACTGGTTTATCTACAGTACCAAGCTGTTTTTGAGTTGGATCGCAATAAGCAAATACACTTTGATCATTAAAAATGAACACAAGTTCGATTCGAGAAGCTCTGCGTAGATTATTAGCAGATATAAACAAAGATATACCTATATATATAGTTGCAGCAAATACATTACATAGCGAAGTTAAGTATAAGTCATTTCCTACTTGTATTGTACAAAATACTTCTAATAAAGAACAAGTAGGAGATCATTGGATTGTTTGGATAGTTACATCTAAATCTAAATGTGAATATTTTGATAGTTTTGGTGAACCTTATACATACTATAATGTTCAGAAACCCCCACAAAAAATTGTAAATGAGAACTGTAGACAATTACAGTCTTCTTATTCATATGTGTGTGGTCAATACTGTATTTTTTATATATATCATAGAATTATTGGTATTTCGTATAAAAATATACTCGGTTCGTTTTCATCTTTTGAAAATATGAACGATGGTAAAGTAAGACGATTTGTTCAGTCTATTCCAGACTTTAATCCATACAAAATATATAATTTTAATTACAAATGTCTAACTAATAACTGTAAAAGTGAATGTGTAAAGAATAGATACTAATATATTTTAATTGATAACTGTAAAATGAATGTGTAAAGAATAGATACTAAAATAAAACCATATAAATTACCAGTTTTTATCATTTTAAACTAGTCGTTGCTTGCACGTTATTCAGCACACACACACTATGGATTTCGTTCACTTTGAATTGCATCATCCCTTTACAATGTCTGTAATTGGGAGCACAGAAAGTGGCAAAACACATTTGATTCGTGAATTAATTCGTAGGAGGGATGAAATAATCACAGAAAAAATAAAGAAAGTCATATACGTTTACTGCGACTTTCAGCCTATATTCTACAAAATGATGGAAGAAAACGATAATATAGTGTTTACTAATAGAATTCAAGATATAGAAGAACTAGCTACAGATTCGACACTAGTTATTGTCGACGATTGTATGGATTTATTGACAAAAGGTCCAAATCTTGATTTAATCACTAGTTTTTTTATAAAGCACAGCCATCACCGAGGCGTCAGCATTGTGCTTATACTTCAAAATGCATTCAAAAAACAGCTTCGAGATGTAAACATCAACTCTCAATATCTAATTATGTTTGACAATCGGAGAGATAGGTCAACAATATGTAAAATAGGAGCTCAATCATGCCCAGGACAAGTAAAATTTCTACAAGATGCATATATAAAGTCTGTCACACTCAGACCTTTTGGTTATTTAGTCCTTGACATGCACCCGCGAAGTAGCAACCAGTACTGGCTTCGATCACATCTTTTTTCAGACGCAAATTGCAATGTTTACGCTCCAGCATGAGCACCCGACTAGAAGACGAATGTGAATTTTTATATAAAATTGCAATTCAAAGACCCATAAGATCTTTAATAGCTAACGCCACTGAAAATCAACTGCGTTCTATTGTTGAATGCATGCAGAATCTAGATATATTTTGCAACAATACAGAAATTAACGAGTCAGTTAAAACATTTATATCAAAACTAAATAAGAATAAACTAAAAGAGAGTTTGCTTAAAAACATACCATTAGTAAGATTGTCAATTGCTAGTGTTTTTTACTGTTTATTTAAACACACGTATGTATGATGGCCAAGATTTTAAAATGTATAGAACCAGAACTGTATTCTAAACTAATGGATATATACATATTGAATTGTAAGACTAGTGTTGACTCAGCATCTACTCCTTTTCAAACCAAAACTGTGAATGAATTAGTAGTGAAAGAACAAGATAAAATAAAAACCAACCCTACTATTCAAGAAAATACTACTGAAATAAAAACTAATCCTACTATTCAAGAAAATACTACTGAAATAAAAACTAATCCTACTATTCGTGAAAACACTACTCAAATAAAAACCAATCATGCTATTTGTGAAAATACTACTACTCAAAGAAATTCAGCTGCAATAAAAACCAATCCAACTATTCAAGAAAACACTACTAGAATAAAAACCAATCCAACTTCACATGAAAAAATAGAGCATAGCGTAAAAAAGCCCAAGATTGAAAACACTCTATGGTTTCAATTTGCAACCCCGTTGAGAAGCAAACCACGAAAGCAAGCAAGTAAAAGAAAACCCTATAAACAAAGCGGAAAGACTAGAAAATAACTATTGTTCTTGAAACATTTGATGCGTCAACATGGCAATACAGTGGGTGTTTTTGATATTACTCTGTGCTGCGAGTATTCGCAGTGACAGTAGTGCAGATGATACTATACTTGATCTTGAACATGCTGCGTTTGCCAAGCAGTACGATCAAATACGACAAAACTTGATGAAAGATTCTCCACTCCAACTAGATAGTCATCAACCGACAACCTCAATTGCAGACGCAGTTCAATTTCTGCTGTGGAACTTGTGGAAACAAAAATCAGCAGATAAAAATCAGCAGAGTCCAAATGATCTTTTCCTTGTATATTCTTCGTTTGGACTACTAGTCGTACTGTTTATACTAAAGCTTTACAAGCTTTTCAAGCAACGTTGGCGTGATTGGAAGATCAACTCTAATAATTTACCTGTTGAATAAATAAAAAAGAACAATGGACGAAAACGGAGATTTGTTTGCTCCACCCCAACCGCAAGTAATTTTTGCAAATCCAAAATGTTCTTTTTTTAAATGTGTAATGCGCAGATGTCCTTTCAAATGTCGACGTCATCTGGGATATGATGCGCACATTGAACGTGTGCATTTTTGCGAACACTGTGCAAGATATACAGCTGACAAAAACGATCATAATTGTTTATTCCCCAGACAATTTGGGGGTCATGTCAACTACAACCATGACATAGATTTGTCGTTTTTCAAAGAGTATAATCGTTCTCACTTATCAACTATAGTACACTACATATATACCCTACCTAAAGATTTAAATTTATTTGATGTTGAATCTACTTTTGATTATGTTAATGATCCTGCAGTGAAATTATTAGAGCAAAATCTTGTTATCTACACATCCCTTCGTACACAAATTGGAATTGATATTCTAATGATAAAGCAAATGAGTGATGAAGATGGGGAGGAGACATTGCACGAAGAAACCATCTACTTAAAAAGTGACAATTTTGATTTACTACACAAAGACGATATTCAAAACTTCCTTCTTAAGTGTGCTGATCAAATTGTATCAAAAAAGAACATATTTACTAAAGATTCTAGTGGTTGGACTATAAGAAGAATTATTTCGTTTCAAATTAAAATTGGACAGCTTAAATTATTCTCCTCAGCAAGAGCGTCAAGCTATTTACCAATGCCATTTCACAAAAAGGGAATAATAAACATTGATAATAAATACAACAACAAATGTTTTCATTACTCCATTGCTGCTGGTATATATTTAGAAGAAGAACGAAAATCCTACTGTAATGAATTTACTTTGCAAAATTCATGGACTCATCATTGTCAGAGATGGGGAACGTGGGCAAAATATTTGAAAAACTTCAATTTTACAATGCTAGAAAGCAATGGTGTTAATATATATCTCGACATACCTGTATTCGAAAAACGTAACCGTATTCGTGTTAGTGTATTTACTCATAAGGAAAGAGAGATTTTACTTGTAAAAAATAGTGAATTTAAATCAGATAAAACTGTAAATTTGTTTTTAATCCATTCAAAAATTGACGATGGTGAAACCAAATACCATTTTGCTGTAATTACTAATTTAAATAAATTTTTGGGTCATATTAAACCAAATAAAATGTTTGTGTGTCAAAAATGTTTCAGATACTTTAACCATAACAGAGATCAGTTAAGACATAGTTATTCGTGCATGAAAATTGAACAATTAACTGAATTTCCAGATAAACATTTTAGAGTAAAATTCAGATCACCAGCTATGACACTTATGGTGCCCTTTATTCTGGTTTTCGATTTCGAGGCTTTTACAATACCAGTTAAAGCTGAAAAAGGTGGAAATGTTACAACAGTAAAATCAGAGTACATACCTGCAAGTTATTCAATTGTCATTGTACAAAATAAATGCCACACTTTAAAAGTTATTCATGTAGAATATTACGATGGCGAGCAGGTTGTTAAGAATTTCTTCAAGTCTGTCTTTTCATGGGCACATAAATTAATCACTGAAGTGCGCAATACAAACAATTTTAATGAACCAGACGAAGAAACTTTAAAAAAGCATAATAAAGCTACTGCGTGCGAGATGTGTTACCGCGATTTCACTAAAAAAATAGAAAAAAGGCCTCATGATGATGATCTAAATTACTGGAAAAAGAAACCAAAGCCTGTAATTAAGACCTTTCATCACTGTCACATGGATGGTACCTACATTGCTGCGTTGTGTCAAGGATGTAATCTGCAAATAAAATATCAAAAAGAGCTTGTATGTATCTCACATAATGGATCTAAATTTGACCATCATCTTTTAATTCAGGGCTTTGAATCCAACTTGTTCTCAACAAATGATGTTGATGTAATTGCCAAAAGTTCTGAAGATTTTATTCAAATGACAATTAAAGCTAAAAACTTGGAATTACCACAATTGAAAACAACCTTTGATTCAGACGATGTTAATGAAGATGAGTACGATAGACGAGTAACTGTAAGATTTATCGACTCTATACAATTTTTACCAGGAAGCTTAAGTAACTTAGCATGGGGATTGAAGGAAGAAAAATGCGAGGCATTAACTATTGTGAAACAATGTCTGCAACTTACAATACCAACGATCAACAACGCCACCGATGAAGATATAGAACTTTTACTGGCTAAAATTCCATTTCCATACACATACCTCACATCAAGATCTGTATTTGAAGATGGACACAAGATCCCAGCCCGTGAATATTTTAACAATGATTTGACAAATACTAAAATAACAGATGCCGAGTGGGATCTTGTAAATAAAATAATAATCAAATTCAAAATTAAAGATTTTCGAGAGTACTGTAAGCTTTATACAGTTTTGGATTCTGCTCTCCTAGCAATGATATGGGAAAATTTTAGGAGTAATGGACATAGACTGTTTGGTCTAGATCCTACCTACCGTTGCACAACATCAGGATTTGCGTGGTCATGTTTTTTGTACAGCACCGGTGTTGAAATTGACGTCATACGCGATCTGGAAATGCATAATATGGTGCAAAATGCCGTGCGTGGTGGAATTTGTTATGCATCTAGAAAAATTACAAAAAGTAATTGTGAAAGAGACATGAAAAACTATGACCCTAGTTTGCCACGTAAACATTTATTATATGCAGATTTGAATGCATTGTATGCTCACTCGATGCAAATGAAGTTTCCCATTGGTGATTTTAAATGGGTAGATAATTGCGAGCTAGAAAAAATTGATTGGAAAGATGTGAATCTTGGTAATAAGGAAGGAAAAGGATACATCCTAACAGTCTCACTTGATTACCCTAAAGAAGTTCAAGATGCAACCGTGGCAATGCCACTATGTCCTACGCGCAACCAAATTAAAATTTCGGAATTATCCGAAGCTCAAACTGAAGGCGTGCACAAACTTGGAGCCCTAGGAAAAAGTTTCGTAACTCAACCCAAGCTTATGCTTACGTGTTATCCAAAGACCGACTACACTCTTCATCATCGATCTTTACAATATTATTTATCGATGGGTATGAAACTAGTTAAAATTTCAAGAGGTTTCAGCTTTCAGGAAAGTGATTTTATAAAACCTTATATAATCACAAATCTGGCAAAACGAAAAGAAGCAAAGACTGCATCGGAAAAAAACTTTTATAAACTATTAAACAACGGTGTATATGGAAAATTTCTACAGAGTGACAAAAATTTAATAAAAATAAAATTTTGCTGTTCAAGAGCTAAAGCATTAACATTAATTTGTTCTCCGCATTGTGTTGACTTCAAGTCCCTCACAGACAATTTGAGTTTATTCGTATTTAAACCAATGGTGTTAGAATTGGATAAACCTATAGCATGCGGTGTCACATGCCTAGAAAACTCGAAGGTTATTTTGTATAAGGGGTTTTATGAGCAATTATTAGTTGCCTTTGGCAAAACTAATGTAGATCACTGTTATACAGATACTGATAGTATGATTATATCGGTCTTGGACGTTGATAATACCTATTTTAACAACTTGATAAAGTACAGGGACTTTTTCGATTTTTCTAAACTAAAGAAAAATCATGAGATATTTGTCAAATATCCAGAGATTACTGACTTGTATACTTTCAATGAGTCAGTATCGGGAAAATGGAAACTAGAGTATTGGATATATCGTCTGTTTGTACTTTGAAAGCAAAACAATACTGCATAAAATACTTTGACGGCACTTGCGAAAAGAAATCCAAAGGTGTACCTGCACGAAGTCTACAAAATTGCAACGAAGACACGTATGCAGATGTCGTCAAAAATAAATCTCTAGTACGCTTAAATGTAGACTGCATCAGATCGAAAGATCATAGGCTCTTTCGTATGAATATCAACAAGATATGTTTTCACTCGTTGGATGTAGCCCGATGCTATCCACACAAGGATGACTATAATAAATCCTACCCCTATGGTTACTACAAACTGCAAGCAGGGAAACTTATAGACTCTTAATCATAGAGTCTTTTCGAATATTAAGATCACAAGTAAATTTTTGCTTAAATACCAAGAGGACAAGCAAAGTTTTACTTGCACTGAATATCAACAGGACAAGTAAATTGTTACTTGCACTGAATATCAAGAGGACAAGTGAATTTTTACTTGCACTGAATATCAAAAGGACAAGTGAATTTTCACTTGCATTGAATACTAAGAGTACAAGTGCATTTTTACTTTCATTGAATACCAAGAGGACAAGTGTACTTTTACTTTCATTGAATGTCAAGAGAACAAGTAAATTCTTGGTAAGACAATAATTTTGAACATACTTTACAAATCTGAGGAGTGACTGTTTTTTAAAATGTGTGTAGTGACAACTCGAATGTGGTTATTATTTTTTACTATATATAGTGCAACTCAAACTATAATTTGAGTGTCAGTCTGTTTTGGAATTTTCATCTGTGTGGAACAAAATTTTTTAAATCGGTCATTATGAGTGAAGGAAAGCTAGTGCACTACGAAGCTCGCAAATATCAAGATTGGGAATCATCCGACAAGGTCCAGCAGACAAACTTGTGGAGCTTCTACACCAGTTCAGATCATCCTTCCTATGTTCTGGGAGATAAACTTTTAGTTCGGAATTCATGGGATACTTACAATAAAACTAATTTCTTCTATATTGGACGCAAGACAAGAGGATTGAAATGCACCACAATCAACTTTAGTAAGCATGAGAGCAAGACAGTTGCAAAATTTCTGGAAACAATCTTGCCTCAGATTCATGAGTATACCGCTCAAGGAAGGACTGATCTCATCCCTCACTTTGTTGGAAAACCAGCCGGTCATGCATATGAAAACCCGATGAACTTGGATTATTACTTGTATGCAGACGAGCATCTTGTCTCTACCCGTTTTCGCCTAGGAAAGAAGAGCATCAATGGCGAATATGAATTGTCATTCCATTGCAGTGTCTCTACTACAACGTCAACCAAGTTTGGAGGTTGGATAGGACCAGTGATTAGTCTGAATGTGAAAGAGATGATTGCTCTACGTGACGTCCTCAGAATTGCAAACAAGTAAAATTGCAGACAAGTAAAATTGCAGACAAGTAAAATTGTAAATAATTAGTTTGACTTTACAAACATTTAAAAAAAATAAAACGTGAATTTTGTATTATAATATTATTAATGTGACTGTATAAAACATGTAACAATTTAGTCATTTGATAATAATATATAAAATGTAAATGTGAAATTCAAAAAAAAACAAGTTGTGGGTTATGTTTTAATTATAAATGCAAATGTGAAATTCAAAAAGCAAGTTTTAATAATAATATCAATTAGAAATGTAAAATTGTATGTCTCAAACCGTGTAATGTTTATGAAAACCTTTAAATATGCAAATCAAAAATTATAAAATCTAATAAAAAACACAAAATTGAATCTAGTTTAACATCAAATTATTTATTATTGGATGAGTAATTACCCACACAACACCATTTCTTCCATTGACTGACACTAGACGGTGAACTTGGAGCACAATCACAACATGCCGTTAGAAATAATCACTTCAAGATATTTGGAGATGCGCATGTGATTTGAACAGTTTTTTATTATAATATGTAAGAAGAGACACAATTTAAATTTTAAAATTCACATTAGATTAGTATTTTTATTCAAATGTACAAAAAAACAAACCATTTTAATTAATTTCACTTTGAAAATTTGAACGCCATTTTCATAAAAGTTAGAATCATTTGCTTTTTGTATAATTGTTAAAATATTTGGATTTGCGCGCATAAAATGTACAGCACACTCGTTTTTCTAGGTGACACAGGTCATTTTATTATAATGTACAAGAAAAAACATAATTTATTTAATATCACTTTGAGATTTTAAACGTCATTACCGTAAAAGTTTAAATTATTCACTTTGTTTTGTGCAAATGTTAAAATATTTGAATACGCGAAAGAAGAAACATAATTTATTTAATATCACTTTGAAATTTTGAACGTCGTTACCGTAAAAGTTTAAATTATTCACTTTGTTTTGTGTAATCGTTAAAGTATTTGGTTCCTCGCGTTCAAAATGTACAACACACTCAGATTTCTAGGTGAAACGGTCATTGTATTATATTGTGCAAGAAAGAACATACAACTTTTTAATTTTTGAGCTTTGGTAAAGTTAAAATTATTCACTTTGTTTTATTTAAAAATGAGATTTTTTTAAATACATTTATAAGTTGAAAGTCTTATTTGTGCGAGGAACAGTTAAACTATCTTTAAGTAACTTAAGGTACAAGTTTAATCAGTTTATAATACTTGAGACTTTGAAAATAATCGTAGCACAAAATTTACATGATGATGATGAGAGAGAAAGCAGGAGAGATGACTTGACTGATGAAATATTTTAACACTTATGAGCTCGTCTGTCGGATCAAGGAATCGACGAAGCTTCGTTTTTCTGTGACGCCGCCTTTGTATATTATTATGATGTGTGTAGTAACTAATACTGTGCAAGTTTTTAGGGTGACAGATTAATAGATAACCAATAGAAATCGTCTAAATTTAATCAATACATTATACAGACTCACTGTACAATGCATTGAACTGCTAGGGTGAAGAAGTACCCTTCAGCTGGCTTTCCCTGGTTATCCGTGGGAAAGCATTGGGGTGACATTAATTATTCTATACATAAAAATCAGCATCTGCATTGGTGAGCTTTATGCGTTGAGTGCATCTGTGTGACTTTGGTTTTACAATAGTAACAATGAATACGATTTTTATCACCTTTTATGCTAATAATACTCGTTCAAGTAGGGTCACCCTATCCAACTGCTATAAAAATTGACAAGTTTTTAATATTTATGAGCATCAGGCACCGCGATTCTCAGATTTTCTGTCTTTCACCTTTTCCTTTTATTGTACACACGCGCACTCTTGCTATTGTTAGCATGTATTGTTAACAATGTATGGTAACAATGGCATTCATGTACATACTATAGTGTGGAGTCCAACTGTACACTATACACACTAGTGTTATGTTATGTACATGTATGTACATATGATAATTTATGCAGACTGACCCAACCTTTTTCATTCACACTCTCACCCTACACATGAACCTTTTTTCATGTGCATACTATAATTTATTCAGACCCAACCTTTTTCATTCACGCGCTCACCCTTCGCACGACCCTTTTCATATACATAGTGCTGAGGGTTCCTTTTGTTGCGCACCCTCGTAGACTCTATTGTTATCCTACCATGTGCAACATCCCCAACCACAGCAAGTCACCTCATCTCCAATCTCACTGCGTCGTCAATTCAATTCGATAATATTATCAATAATATTATCGGATAATATTTTTGAATCTCAAAAATCAATATTTTTTTTTCATACAATTTGATCGACACTCTTAAGCTTTATGCCATACCAATGTAATAGATACACTCTTAAGCTTTATATGATAGCAAAACACTCGTAAGCTTTTTTTACTATAGCGATTCGAATTTTTGACCCTGACATAGCTATATATTCTCATCAGATTCGAATTTTTACTCTCCACATAGGTAATCTATGCAAAATAAGCAAAACACTCGTAAGCTTTTTTTTACTATGCAAATTCGCATTATTGCTATGTGGATTCGGATTTTTGCTATGTGGATTCGGATATTTGCTATTTGGATTCGGATTTTTGCTATGTGGATTCGGATATTTGCTATTTGGATTCGAATTTTTGCCCCCCGGATTCAAAATAGGTATGTACATGCAATGTAGTTGTCACATTTATACGCTCTCCCCATATATAGTGCACAATGTACAACAAGGCACAACAGTAGTTCCTCAAATGAAATTTATATAAACAAAATCAATTTTCTTAAAGTGCTATACTGACAACTGATGTATGCTCCCAAATTCCAACGATATGCATTTTTACTAGAAGCTACTTTTTACGTTTATTTTTCAAGTGGTTCCGGGTACAACTTTAATGGCTGTAACGCAGATGAAGGAGGAGGTAGGTTCTTAAAAACGTTAAAACCTACATAACAAAGCGTGTATGTATATAAAAATGAAAACAGCTTCCGCTGCGCTATGATTCTCATTTCATAGCGTTGCGATGTGGATCTTGCAAAATATTTATGCTTTCTAGGAAGCATTATGAATAATACTGTAGAATATACTAAAACTGATGGTGATGACGTTGACGATTTCCAAAGTATTAAGGAAGCAAAACCTTCCCCTATATGCATATTATACAAGACAACAACAACAGCTATACAGCATTGTAGTCGTAGTCACAGTAATCACTTCCTTGTGTGTACTTATTCGAATATGTACATTGTTATTTTTTTTATGTTTCAAGAGGAACCGGAAATAGACGGGAAGAACGACATAGTCACTTGATTTCGGATTCTATTCTGTTTCGTAAGTATCACGTCCTCGTCAAATTCCCATAAGTTCTCCTTACTTAGGGGGGAAGCAAATATTACGTCACGTACTAGAGTGGGTGGTGATTTCAAAATGATGATGTGCCATGTTAAAGATAGCCATTTACGCAATGGTTAAGAAGCTGGCAATGCACTAGTAGGGGTAGGGTGGGTTCAAAAGTTTCAAAAAATTGCTGACACGTAATATATTTTTCTTTCCTTACTATTTGACTGACTGGCTGACTAGTGAGTAAAAAGTAGTATAAACAAAAATTTCAAAATACACTGGGAAAAAGGAAATATGCCTTATTATTATTATGTAATTAAAATTCACGCTGTTAATGTATAAATATTTAATAATAACATCGGCAAGTATTTGATAATTAGGTTTTATGTTAAACATTTTTAAATATTAGTTTTAATTATACCGCTTACGTTTTTTAGCTACAGTCTACAGTTTCCTATACTGAACTTCTTCCCATTGTTCCCATCATCAGACTGGACTTGATGCAGCGAGAAATTTTGTGATTAATGTGTGCAGCAAGAAGTGCATTTTAGTGCATCCAACAAGTCAGTGAAGTCGGCCATAGCTTTTTACTTACGTGGGAAGTGCAGGGTGCACACTTACAATAATTACTTATACAGATATATACCACACCAAAGTTTCCTAAATAAATATAATCTAATGTATCTAATCGGTATTATATTAATACATTAAAAAAGGGGTCCTGCTAGTATATCAATCTAATACCTCATCAGTCGTCTTTATCCATGTATCTACATGTAAGTAATTGTAATTATTACAACCTGACAATATTATATTCGCTAGAAAAACGTATACGTTTTGCCTGCCGGTGACTTTAGTGTGCCCATAAACTTATTAAAACATGTTACTTTATTTACTAATCGTTAGTGATTGTTTGATTGTTTGTGTTTTTGTATTTGTTGGCGCTTGTTTGGTTACCTCCTTGCTTTCCATCCCATTCATGCCATTTATTTAAACGCTGTTGATTGATTTGATTGAATTATGTACCTTCAGCAACACTGTATTAGCAACCTTGTATTATTTATGTGTATGTACTGTCAAATTGGAAACTGATAATAAAACCCCCAATAATAATAACACAATAACAGCGATTTTCTTATTTAAGATCTCACTCACTACTAACTACTGTTGCGATTTTTGTGGCTACAAAGATGATTTGAAGAGAGTAAGACAGTAACACCAATTAATAAGGCCAAAAAATTGTTGTCGTGAGATCGTGGATACTGTTATTAATGTTTCTGCTAAATCTTGTTTGTTGAATAAATTCACTTACAAACCTAGGTGGGTATACTACTCCTGTTTCCTGTGTATAGTGTAGTAGCAGAGCTACTAGGTACGGTTGACAGTTTTTGACACAGTGCAGAAGTATAGTGTCAATAAAAGCGGATGCTGATGAACTGATGACTCCTCTTAATAAAATAGAAAACGTCAAAACGTGGTTTCTTGTTTGTTAACTATACTCACTCACTAGTCAGCGTTAACTATAGTAAGTTAACTAATAAAAAAATGAATACTAAATACGTCCACATGACTAAGTAGGTACTTCTGTTTCACACATCATATTTTTACATTCCGAACCACTACGCTGGAAGAAATAATATATAGGATGCGACTATGTACATTTAGTTGGAGTTGATGATCAAACTGTTGTACAAATAATTATATAACTACCAATATATTCGAATATGTTCTTGGTGATCTGCATCTGCGGATGTTCCTTTTCTCGTTGTTCTCGTTATTCAAAATAAACATATGGTTACGGTCGAGCACAAAAATTTAACTGACTGATCAGAATGCTGCATTTATGCACAGGTATGTGCAATATTGTAGATCTATTTTAATAAATTATTAGGATAAATAATGTCTGGTTCTGAACGCCAGTCTAGTCAAACATACAAGTGAAACTGCTTTACTTTCCTCCAGTTTTACTTTGCTATTTTTACTTTATCCATTTCAGAAATTAGAGACGCAGTTTGAGCACCATATAGCATAATGACTATACCGTCGGTTTATAATGAATAAACTTCCTTTTCATCTATTTATTTTCTTGTATCCAGTTTCCCCATCGATTTTTGATTGAAGCTGTTGTGTATAAATTAAATTATACAGAATAAGACTACAGTTCAAGACTGTGTAGACCGTTTATATTATATTGACATTTTGTATTGTGATTGTGTGAATTGTCCCCTAAGTTCATGCATTGTTGGTTCAAAAGATATTGTTCTGATTTTTGAATGAAATTACAACCTGTAGCCTATAAATTGAAATCAAATCCTACATCATGAGCACAATGCGGAGTTCTTTCGATTTTGTTATCTCTCTCCAGCTGCTTCTACTCGTCTTCATTTTGTTTGTCTTTCTGGTACTGCTTTAATATTTTTACATTTTTTACTAAATTTTTCCTTAATTTAACTGTAGGTTGTAGTCAGTAGCCAATGTGTATTGCTATATTTCTTAAATATATGTTTAATTTTAATTCATCTGAATTTAGTTATTCGGAGAGGGAGTAAAATAATATAATATTATATACTTTTATACAGATTTTGTATCGAAGAAGGACGCAACTTGCACGAGAGAAACGTCGGCTGATTGCTGCTTCACTCGGTACGGCTCATTATTCATTCTGCTTTTCTACTCATAATATTATTATACATATATGCTGACAAATTTTAGTTGCTGTTTTTATTTTTGATATTACAAAAATTTAATTTACATGTCAAACCATTTTTCCAGTGTCTCGGAAAGATCCAGAAGAGCAAAGGGGTCCTAACTTCAACTTAGTTAACTACTACGACAAAGCATCTACGAGCACTCCAGTTAAATCATTTCATATGTAATACATACACCAACTAACATTATTAGTTATCAGGACCTACTTTCATCATGTAGTGTAATGAAAACATATGATTCTCGTCATGAAACGCGTACAGCGTAAGTATATCGTGTAGTATGCGTATGAAATGTCATTTTGATTTAATTTTTTTTTCAAAAATAATTGAATATGTTGTACATTAAATATCTTTTGATTTTGCTTTAAAACGGAAAATACTGTAAAATTAGCACTATTTGTAATTTTATATTTAAAAAAAATATGCATATGTTAGGTGCACTATGCATGGGATGGCTATTAGCTATATGTTACTTACTTATATCTCGTGGGATTCATTTAACATAATATGTAAAGTACGTATATGTCATTTAAGGAAGATAAATTTCCTATTTATTTTCTAGTTTCTGCTTAAAGGTAGTCTACTTCTACACATTGATTGCACAAGGTAAAAAAAATAAAAATATTTAATATATAAATAGTAAATTACGATGTAGGTAAAATGTTGGCATCATTGGTTTTGAATAACTATAGATAAGAATGTATTGAAAAAAGTTATTTAGGAGAATGTAATTGATGTGTGTAGTGTTAAACAAACGTGTCTGAAAAAAGATTATTGTGATTAGTGTATAGATAATCAAAAACACATCTATATTAAATTTTCCTATCCCGATGCAATATGCTATATGTCTATCTACATGACATTTTATGTTCAAGCCTTATAGTGATTAATACATAACACTAATATGTTATCTATAGGTAGTAGGCACTATTGATAAGGCACGAGTTTCATTTATTTTAATCAACAATGTTATTTTACGCAGGCCCTAAAGCTAAACGACAATCCCATCATCATGATAATTAATTGATAATAGCATCAGCTTCTCCTCTGCCATATAGCTTGGTAATCTTTAACGTATGTAGCCATGTTTGAATTTACATAATTATGCAGTAATTATATGCGGAAAAGCTGCATTTTATTTACATGTTAATAATGTCTCATGCTTCATTTTCCATTTTTTTTTCTGCACAGGTGTGCAACTTTTGACTTGACGCTTATACTAAAGAGAAGTATTTCATATGGTCTGATCCTACGATACTTCCAGGCTATGAAATTTTTGTTGTATGTAGCTTTAAAAAATATTTTCAAACAATGCTGCTTGCTGCAACGTGCCGCTCGTTTTAACCTTTTAACCTTTTTGTAAAATGCAAGTATACAACCTTCACCTTAAGGCTCCTTGACTTTAACCTTACGCATGTTTTTAGAATAGCTAAATAAGCCTTCAATTTGCACTCGCTTTTAATTTGACAGATCTCGGACTGGGACTATAGCATTTTTCATGTATATTTTCTGCATTCGGTCAGCATTATAATGCGTTACCATTTTTCCCGCCCGTTACAATTAAAAGTTTATTATGTAGTAAAAAGTACTTAACAACAACGACGCGACATGAGGGGATGATAAAAAATAATATTCTAATTTTTTGTCACTTTTTTTCAGCAGGTATTTCACAATGAGGAAAAATATGCTAATCAAACAAGTTAATTGATTTCATAATAGAAACCGAATATTGAATATATTAATTACAATATTTATTATCATATTGTTGTCCGTCTGTCTGTCTGCATCGTTTATCAATAGCAATTTTTATTTATAAATACTATCGTATGATAAATATTGTGCCCTTGCAACACACCACCCTGTCATCCGTAAACTGTACTGTACATACATCTAAAAATTGATGCTACACTACGTACACTTGCACCTTATGGTGAAGCACCATCACATCACAGTGGGATTTTGTCAACAAATTGTGATGCTGATGTCCAAATTGTGTATTATCAAAATTTAAAAAAATATTTGCAGCTAATTTAGATAAAAGGATTTAAACACATATCTACACTCACATCTGCTCGACTTGTTCAGGAGCCGACTCAGCCATACTCCAATGATAATAATTTGATTGAAATGCCGTAAAATCTTTTGAGGTGTTAAACCATATATACGATAAAAAAAAGGTGGGGAAAGCTTATACTTTGATTCAATAGGAGCTAACTCTACATTTAAGTTGAGGTGAAAAATAATGCTACCCCAATATTCATGAGAGGAAAAAGAAATCAGTCCTACGCTGTCAGTTGCTGACGGGTAGACAATCCACGGAACGTCGTCATTAGTCCATTTTACCTATCATCTTTTATCTTTGTTAAGACAGTGACAGTATGGACGACGTGGAGAGTTTTCAAAAATTCTATTTTTTCAAATAAATTAATATAACAGTTTAGATAAGTTTAGAATATATTTAAATATGATTTTCGAGCTCAGTATTTTTGAGCTCTACGTAATCATCGTCATAGGGAGCATCTTGGCAGCAACTGTGGGAGGAGTTGTGAGTATTAAAGTAAGTTTTTAACAAAAATAGGTTCACATCTCTGCACTCAGGCAAAATTGAATTCTTTATTACAACTTACTCACAATGTCTTGTATTTGATACATACAGATAATTCAAAACCGCCGAGAAGCAAAGAAGCGAAGATTAAGAAAACCCCGCAATAGTTTACAAAAATATCCGAGTTTTGTTGAAAACAAAATTACAGGACAAATCGCAATTCTACCAAGTAATGCATCATTTCCGTTACTAATCTCATATAATAATCCTTATCTTGAAAACAATTTTATAGTTTATGTAGATAACAATTATAAAACACAACTATTAATACTTAATCTGGTATATTTCAATACCTCGTGTTTATTAAATTTTTATTAATTTTTATTTTATAATATTATGATGTTCTAGTGGAAAATTATTGTGGGAAGGATATCCACCCCTTGATGTCCCAGCAGTATCTAATTGCTATTGGTCCTCCCATCGACTTTTACACGAGTAGTCTCAGCTGTTTTGACAGGATGTATCCTGGACGAGCCGTACGTCAAGAAGAGGGTGAGACTTGTGAGAGTTGTAACAAGAAGGATTTAGAACAGGACCAAAACAACAATGTGATATTTTTTTTGTAGCGAATAAGAAAACGAATTCGTGTGAAAAAATTATTGTAGAATGTATTCAGTTTTGTGAAATATAACAATAATTATTATTATAAGATGAAACTCAACAATACGGCACTCGCCAGCCATTTAAAATGTTAGAACAAAATAACAAATTTTAATCAAAACCCTACTGCATGAGTAAGAATTGAGAGTTAATACGTTAATAAACAACAGTAGCACCATTTGAATACTGTATAAACAATACAAATTTTATATACTTTTTTAATAATAATAAATATCCTTCAAGAATAATCAATTTTTCCTATCGGTTTCAACCCATTAAGGAAAGTAGTTCTCAAAACCACGTAATTTATTATATAAATATACATTACACCTGAATATGTAAAACAATTTAAAAAAACTTGACGAGTCTCCGAAATAGCACACTCGGAAAGTATGCACACTTTAAGTTATTTAACACTCGTATTGAAAACAAAAACACGAATGGAATTATTTTAGCAATCACTTCATTGCCTTCATAGCGGCCATAAGTTCTTCGATTGATATATCGTCGACCACAACAGTTTCTACGTCTTCTTCCTGAGCTGCTGGAACAGTGTAAGCTAGTTCGAGTCCTTCTGCAACTGATTTATTTTCTTTAACGTCAACACTCTCGCTTACGAGCTCGATTCCCCAACCATCATCTTCATGGACAACAGCTTCTTCTTCAACAACAACAACTTCTTGTGGATTTGCTAAAATTTTCTCCTTGTAGAGCTCTTGATTCTTTTTACACCTGTGGTCGTCACATCCTGGGTTCGGTTTTAAACTCATAGTTGGAAAGAAATCTTGCATAGCATTGTAACCCAAATATTTTGAGACAGTTCCAAAATTTAGCAAGTACCTAAAGATTAAATCATAAGCATTTACTGTCGATCCTTGATAAATGTACTTCAAAAATACATACAATAATTTATTAAGTAAGCCACATTAGATAAAGCACTCAATAGAAAATATGCAATATGTAAAATGAAAATATTTAAAAAAAAAATTATTCGAGTGTAAAATAAAACTCAATTAATGCGCATGATTAAAAAAGGTAATTACTTTAAAGTATTTTGAACAAGAAATCCAGCTACGATTCCCATTGTAGTCGGTAAACTTGCGGCACAAACTCCATCTCTTTTCAATGTCTTTTCATCAATACCAGTTGCAACGATTAAAGGTGGGGCGCACTATATAAGATTCAAAGGTTACGTGACTCATTAATAACCATAACATACTTAAGCTCCAGCACCTATTATAAATTCCCTAATCGTCATAAAAACATTCACCTAATGATATGTAAATATATATAAAGATAGAAAGTATAATGACATACCGCAAAGCATGCACTTTCCCCAGGCAGAATGAATTGAATATGTCCACTAACTGCGTTTTCCGAGACTCCACTTTCAAACCAGTTCATTTGGAGTTCATTGCATGCCGTGTTAATGGCCATTCTAGCCTCAAAATTATCTACACAAGATAACACCAAATCCACTCTCTCATTCCGAAGTGACCCGTTTTGTAATCTTTGCATGAAATTTTCAAAGTTGTCCAAGGTTGTGATATTCATATTATGGACTTCAAACTGTACGTCCGGATTAATGAATTTCAACGTGTCACTGGCAGCTTTTACTTTCGACAGACCAGATTGATGAGGTTGAAAAAATAGTCTGTTCATGTTAGCTAGTTCAACGGTGTCGTAGTCAAACAAAATCAGCTAGAAACAAAAGGCAAGGATTATAAATATTTTGACGCTTGCAGAGGAAATTGAAAAAAACTGAATTGCAAACTTCAAATGACAGGATTGATATAACAAAAATTACAATTTACCTTGCCGATTCCACAGCGTGTGAGCATTTCAGCGGTTACTGAGCCTACACCTCCCACTCCAACAATTGCAACAGTAAAGGATCTTATGGCCTCGTAATTAGTAACGATTCCCATTCGCTGCAATGCCATCAGACGGCTAAACACAAAATATTATTATTATTTACTATAGTTGAAATTAGGTATATGTACTGACAACAAATAAGCTTTTATTTAAAATAAGGTACGTCGAAATTGAGCTGCAACTAACTGAGCCACAAATGATGTCATCGATTTCGTGGGTGGGACCTATAATTCTCACCATTTACCACAATGTTAAAATATTTGTCATCCTATTGTTCATGGTCCTTCAAAACAGGGTATGGACTTTTATATATCTAAATATATATCTAGTAGGATATGCTTTTATATAAAATAAGATCTTTTATATTAAGCGAGATTGATATTGTAAAATTTGTAACATTAAAATACTAAAAGCGTAAGAATCTGCAGCACGAAAATATTATATTCCCAAGCGCCATTATTAGTGTGTATACTTACTATACTTGTTATAACAGCTAAAGACTGCAGATTTATAGGCAAACTACTGGCCCGCGTGTAAAATCAAAAATTACTTAAAATTGCTTTTACTAGACTTGCAAAAAAATGTGTACGTTACTGAATTAATTTTTTTTACTTCGCCCCACTCGAGAGCTTAATTATAGTTTACTTACTAAATACATAACAAATAGCACACATATATAGCATACTACATTTAGTTTTTCATCGTTTTTCTTCATAAAATATTTCACTGAAAAAACATAACTGCACGCTGTTTAAAACACGTTTTTGCATGAATACAACATTTATGGTTTGATACTGAAACAAAAATGCAATGCAAAACCAAAAACAATTATAGATGTTAGTGCTGCAAACACTTCCAACTTCCAACAACCCATCGGAAAGGTTAAGAAAGAAAACAGACAGTTGTCTAAATATACTTTACTTGCCATTCATTTATTGCGTCACTTGTCACTAAAAACAATTTAGCTTTATTTACAACTGAGCATTGAGACTTGAGGCTAAAGTTTACATTCAAAAATGGAAGTCTCTGGAAAGATATTTTGTATTTCTTCGCAATACGAGCAAACTACATCATTTTGAAAGGTATTGAAGGTTAAATTGTAAATGCAATGAATCAAATAAGGTATTTACAATTTTAATACATTAAAACAGTAAAATGTAACCTCATTTAACATTACGTTGTAAAACTAAACCGGAAATCGCAATTACTAGTTTTGTACGAATTAACATTTGAGTTTGACTGGAGCTTTCATAATTTTTACTATTTCAGCTACTCCGAACACATTTTAAGCATGTGGTCAATACTTCCAACTTCACAGCATGTAAATAAAACATTTAATTTCAAAATTCAAAAAAATTCAGTCTGACGTTTAATGTCAACATCTATGAATTTTACCTGTATGGATTAGAATCAACAACTTCCGAGGACATGACGTCAATTTTAGATCTTGGCTGCATTTGTTTTAAGGCCGCTAATTCGGTCTCTAGCTCCGCAACACGGGACTTTAATTCTTCAACAGTTGCCATTTTCAGAGATTTTGTTTAGTGTAAGTGCACACAACCAATTAAAATATAACTTAATAATAAAAATTCAGTAAAGGCAATAATAACTTCTCCAATTCCAATTCAAGTTTCCATATGCTTAAGGATGGATACAATATACAATTGAATGATTCTCTGTTAGGTACTACTTACCACTACTTCACTACTTTCAATTTCAACTATCTCTTGTGAAGCTGTGACTTCGACGGGCACTATCTGGTATGACGTATCTATCACAGGGTTTTTTGACTTTTCACTGCCTCTTTTGCTATGTTAAAAAGATACATACAGAAAGAATCGTCCATAAATGACGTCACGTGTAGGATTAATGGGTCGATTGCGGCATTGATGACATCCCATGTTAAAGATAGCCGTTTATGCAGTGGCTAAGCTGAAGACAGAGGGGTCACAGGGCTTCAGAAATTTGGATGACATCATTTACGGATAACCTCTAACATATTTATACCTAGCTGTAAGATATTTTTTGTAAACTACCGCCGTTCACCAAGTATGTCTGGCACACTCGTAGTATGCCGGTTGATGGTAATTCGCTTAAATTCGATTCGAATATTCGAATTTCGAGAATTCATTCGATCGACTAATTCGATATTTCGATTTCGGGATTTTGGATTTGCCGATGCCTATAAATTCCGAAATAATTTCGATATTTGGAATATTTTTGGACTGTAACTTTAATGATACATATCGTCTGTGAAGAAACAAAATGACCCATATCGATTTGTAGCTAAAAACAACATCCACAATCTTCAAAAATATTGAAACATGTCTTGAAAGCATTTAAATAGAATATTTTGCACCTTTCAAAAACATTTAAATAGAAAATTTTACGCTTTTGAAAAACATGTAAATGGAACATTTTACGCTTTTGAAAAACATGGAAATAGAAAATTTAACACTTTTCTAAAACTCTTAATTAACATTTTACGCCTGTTTCTTATTTTTTTATGACATACCGTATATTCTATAATAATGCGCGGGTCTCTAATAGTACGCGGGTCTGTAACAGTACGCGGGTCTGGGAGGTCTCAGTTTGAATACTACGCGGGTCTATTTAACACAGTATTAAATGACAGTACGCGGGTATGTAATAGTGCGCGGGTCTGTAATAGCACGCGGGTCTGAGAGGCCCGAATTTGGATAGTACGCGGGGCGTACTATTATAGAATATACGGTAGCTCATTTTGATCTTATCTTAAATTTAATATCATTTTGGTTCTTCACAGACGATATGACATTTCAAATGTCGTCGTGAAGAAGCAAAATGACACATATCCCATTTGAGCATGTAGATAGAATTAAAATGAGGTATGTCCAAAAATTATTAAATGAAATAGGTGTTCATTTTACACGTTTTTGACAAGTACAAATTGTTCTATTGACATGTTTCTGAATAGTTCAAAATGATCTAATTACATACTTTTAGGATCGTAATATTTTATTAATTTGTGCGGATCTCAGAACTGTATTTTCTATCTTACTAGCAAATGGTACAGCTGGAATAGTAAGTTATTTGTACTAAAACAAGAAAAAGAACTTCTAAATGTAATTTGCTATGTGTCTGGGTCATCTATATGTTTTTAAGCCCCTTCTAATAACATCAAAAATTAAAATTTATAAGGGTATTCTTGTGATCGATGTGCAGTTTATTACGCTTTTTATTTGGGGCATGGATCCGTTGTCCTTGGCTTAAAGCTGGCTAATACAAGTCTAGGGAGCAGTAGCGGTAACACATGGTAGCAATTGTTCAGGTATCAATTGCCCTGGTAGCGTGCGTCGGACTCCCAGTCCCAGTATACAACAATACATCATTCTCCAGCCTCAGAACCAACGCTGATTTAACTTATGCAGCCTGAAAAGGGTTAAAATCCGTATTTGGTATACCCTAGAAATGTGCAAATTATCTACATAAATTGACTTTTATTTAGACCATTGGTGTTGGTGTCACGGAAGTAATGTTATATGCCATTAGAGGCTCTATAATTATGTATAATCACCATCTACATTAAAGCTGTAAAGGTTAATCCATTTATAAAAATATTATAAAAACTTATTGTATTGTATACTGAGTCTTATGGCTACTGCAAGTGTGCAGCAGTGACTTAATAAAGTTATTTCTCTCTCCGTGTCACTACACAATGCAACGTAGGCGGCATTAAGTGCGCTATATTTTTAAAACTAGGGAATATATTAGAACTTAACGTTGAATTAACGTTGAGTTAACGTATGGAATGTTTGTTAGTACGGAAAGTAATTCCTTTATTGCCAAATTCGCTACTTCCATCAATTTAATACGTTTGACTTCAACTGGTTTAAATTGAATGAACTAATTCGAAATAAATCATACGACCTGCCCGAAACTTTCAATGCAATAGATTTTGTATTTACGCAGGACATTCCCAACTTCCGACTATTTTGAATTCCAAATAACAATTCACTTAAATGGTGGTCTTGTATTTATTCAATAAGCAAAATGAGCAGACCTGAAGTTAAAACAGTTCCAAATAGCATACTATTACATTCTACAGATTTTTCTACAATCATTCCTGGAGCGTCAGACAGACATTAGACTTGTTTTATTATCCTGAAGCGATTATGCGGAGGAGTGGGTATTACATGGGCATACTTTTTATAAAGTGGAGAAGAGTCTGCAGCGCTATAAAACTTCTGATTGTAATAATTAGTAAAGTCCAAATCAGCTTTCTCGCACGTGAAGCGGACAGTTCCTTCCTTTAATGCTTTCAAAGTGCACCGCCCAGTGACTTTTACCTGGAAGGATATAAATACAATAAATACAAATGGTTTACTCACATGTTTGTTACCGCAAGTTTCATGTTCGACGATTACGGTAACCCAGTTTAAACATACAGTACACCTGACTCAGTTTGCAAAAATAGTACTACTCGGTTCTTTCACCACGTCTAAAATTTAATGCCAGTCTTCAAAAAAACGTCTTATTAAATTGTAAATGGAAAGGTCAAAGGTACTCACATTCAATCCCGGATGATATCTAAGACGATTTTGTGTGGCAATAATATCATCTGCGAAAACTTTGACTCCGTCCTGTGTTTTAATTCCATAGCTTTTTCCTTTTCCCTGCTTGCCATTCCGACACGCACCAGATGCCTTCTTACTAGCATTACGGAAAGGAACTGAAATCAATACAAGAGCATGCTTAAGTTTTGCATATTACACACCAGACTTAATTTTTAATAAATTATTATAGTCACATAAGTTAAAAATTATGGATACTGAATATCAACTATTTTGACGATGATACGTAAAAATGGGCTCACCAGAATATACAGAACTTAAACCTACGAATGTTCGTGAACTAGCGGAGCTAAGTAAGGATAAAGACATTGTGCTCAAACACTGCTAATCAATAATCAAGAATAATATTTCATCACTGATTCACTGATACAATTTTTCCAAAGATCTAGTGATTCCTGACTTGGATTTCTAATAATCGAAATCAATTCCAAATTCCAACTTCCAATTCCAATCCTCAATTGGGCTTTTAGTTTTTAAATTCGGTTCTTTCCAAAATACTGGATTTTAAAAATTCGTTTCCGTTTTCCCCTCAATGTTTCTGGTATGTGTGTTTAGTAGTAAGGTAATGATAATCTGTAAAAACTCTATGCTCTAGAATGTAGGAAGAAGATGATAAATGGCAAGAGATGGCAGACGGAATCTTCGGATTTCAAACCTTAGAATTGGAGGCAATGGTAAACCTAAAAGGGCGTTGTATTTCATATACGAACATCTGCAGGTGAGATTTTAAGAGTAGGACGAACAACACAGAAGCAGCAAAGATATTAATAGTAGTGTTATTAGTATTCTCGCATTGGATTACTCAACTTAGCACTCAAGAATCAGGAATAGGAATACGCATAGGAAATCTGATCACACAGTTGTTGGGCTAGGTTGGGATGTGGAAAGTTTCACCGTAATTTGGTAAAAAAATCATCTTGTTCTACCCGTAGCCCGTAGTAGACACAATTTTAAAAAATCGGTGGTAGGTAAATTAATTAAAGAATTTCAAGATGGTAGGTTATATCGGAAGGTATGTTGGTGGGGTTGTTGCTGTTACTTCTGTCAGTGTTATTACGATCATAGGTGAGTTAATTTTTTTAATTACGCAGAGTACACCCTTTTTTGGGTAATTACTATGATTAACTATGTTATATTTATTCGTAAATAACGATTGATTGATTGATTGATACTTTTCTTTTTGTATTTTTGTAGTTCTGTATTATATCCTCACTGGCCAAGGTGAACGGCTCGATATCGGATGGTATGTTTCCACATTTTAAATATTCTTTATTATTTATTTGTTTCATATTTAAGCTGTTTAATGACTGTTAAAGTTACCATTCTTAATACATAATAGCCTTTATATTCTTGTCGCATGGTCCTTTTTAAATTCTTATATATTGTGCTCATATGTTCTTCTTTGTAACGAGTACGAATTTTTTCTGCAGTTTCTGATTTTACAAGGTTTAAGTCCATATACACCATCAACATCAACCATACTCAGACTTAGGTCAAAATCCTGGGGGTTGTCTATGGTGTATTGTTGAAAGCTGATGACACTTTTTCGGTAGTCGTTTGTTCATGTTGTAATGCTCGTTCGACGCATCGAAGTTAGGAAACATATAGTTAGTCTTTAGTATTTAATTTTTTCAAATCTGGCCATAGCCACAGCCCAGTAGCTTCATGTTATTGGATCTCCTTCAAACTCAAACACGACAAACTGAGTTTCATTTTAGAATCGCAAAACATGATTTTGTCACTATATTATATCAATATTATATCTAGAGAGAGAGAGAAAGTAAAAAGCTTTATTTACACTGGTACACAATCGTACTTGCCTAAAAGACACAGTAACAAATATACATTGTTTAGAAATAAGTATTTAACAATTGATCAATGTAACTAGATACATCAAGGTGGAAAAAACAATTTATGTAGAAGTTAAGGCATATAAATGATGATGTGCAATTCTGTTCGATCCTCGAATTGCGGCCAAAATAACTTCTTTAACCATAGAATGTGGCAGAATGAATCTTTTTCTGAAATCTTCAAAAAACTGTGTAATAGTACCCCTAGCACCTACAAGCAGTCCTATCACTTCCATTTTCTCCAATCCATACTGCTTCGTGAAAAAAGGGATACACTGGTTATATATCGCTTGCTTCTCCAAATCTACTTCATTAGCTTGATCAACATTTTTCTCAAATCTCACTGTGGGGTCAATAATGTACCCGACTCTAGATTGCTCATCGTAGCAAAGAATGTCTACACGTTGACTTGTTGCAGTACATGTGACTTCCTCACATGTAAAACCGCTTGTCATTACTATAATATAATCCAGCTTTTAGGTTGCAACTAATTCAGAAATTGTAGTAGGTGTTGTGCTAAATCGACTTTATAGATTTTTAGAGCAAAATTAAATTGAAGTATTTGACGACAGGTCAAAGAGAAAGTACGTAAAACTTTTATATATTTTGGTCCTTTGCATCAGAGAAACTATTCTTTCTATTTATTGCGTCGTATATACTTTAAGGTTGATTTGCAACAAATGATCCCTACATTATTCTTTGACAATATCTTCGATGAAAGTCATGTAATTTGTGAAGATGAAACAACAACGCAATTAGAAGCATAGTTTGGAATTATTCAACTATGCAATGTATGGTTGATTGAACACTGCTCTACAGCATAATGTTCAACTCGCCATAGCGTGTTGATTTGAGCCTGCTAGCATTATTTTTACTTTACTACTGTACAGGACCATATTTTTCTATCTTTTGTCGCTCATCTTAATGTATTTTTGGGTGTATTGAAGTAAGCAGTTTTGACTACTTATACAAAAATCAATGGTATGATTGCAGTATATTTTAGTTGAATTTGATTACCTAGTTTGGAGGTTAAAGCATGAATAATGTAGTTATGTTGATGTGGTACATAAACCCAAATATTTTTCAATTGTTTTCAGGTTTCTGACTGAAACATCACCTCACATGTGGGCAGCTACCGGTGCGGGTCTCTCTGTGGCATTATCCGTAGTTGGAGCCGCCCTGTAAGTCTTTGACAATATAAAATTTAAATTTGTAGGCTGAATGAAATTTGAATTTACAAAATTTCAGTTCGGTAAAGTTACATTAATCCAGTGTTATTTACTTTACATATTTATGTATTTTACTTTACAGAGGAATCCATACCACAGGTGTGTCAATCGTCGGCGGTGGCGTGAAAGCACCGAGAATTAAAACCAAGAATTTGATTTCAGTCATCTTTTGCGAAGCTGTTGCTATTTATGGGCTCATCACAGCTATTGTCCTGGCAGGTTTAATAGAAGTGAGATCAATTACAGAATTAATCCAACTTTTATGTTTGTGCGAATCTATATGACCAAAATTCTTATGGTTAATTATTTACAACTAAAATTATTTCTTTTTTATTTTAGCCTTTCAACCAACATCAAGCGGATAGTGATTTTTCTCATAAAGGTCGAAACTGGATGTCAGGTTATTTAATGTTCTTCGGGGGTTTGACCGTGGGTCTAGTCAATTTAGTCTGTGGCATCTGTGTCGGTATTGTTGGATCTGGTGCTGCTCTTGCGGATGCCGCAAATCCAGCGTTGTTCGTTAAAATCCTAATTGTGGAAATCTTTGGGAGTGCTATTGGACTGTTTGGACTAATTGTGGGCATTTATATGGTGAGTAAATGAGTTAAATTAATAGGTAATAGTTGTATAAAAGTAAGTGCTATTGCTGCTGAGGAATATAGAAATATTAACTACTGTCTTAAAACAAGAAATGTAGACTACGCAGTCTGACTGTTACTGCATTAAAACATATACATGCTCAAATTAATCACAACAACATTAAATGAACTGTACTTAACAACCTTATTGAAGCTTGTTGATTATTATTTAACCAAAAATGTTCGTCAGCTTTTTACGTACATGGGCAGTTTTCCAATAGATAGGATTTACTGAGTTGGAAATTTCTTAAACATTTAATTTTTAAATGAATTTTCTGTATGTTTCAGACCTCCAAAGTGAAAATGGGAAACAAGGCTTAATCGTGTGCAACCTCAAGAGTCTTGTAGTTACCTGTCACCTTATAATTATTTTAATGATGTAGTCGCTGTAAATTCCTGAATAGTTACATTTTGTGTTGATTTATTTAACTAATGTTGATGGTACGCAGATTATGTTTTATAACACTAATTGCTCATGTTGGTACAGACAGAGAATTAAGTTTGTATCAGTATAAAAATTATTGAAGGCTTGGTTTTTTGTTCATCATTCCAGCGTCTGCGTTACTTAATAATTACGAATTTTTACGTTAGCCTTTTTGAGAAAATATATGCGCATTCCAAATTTTCCTTAAAAGCGTAAAGATATCTGTATTATGTGTACTGATTGTGAGTGGAAGGGTTTAATGAAATAAAATGGTACGTAGTTTTTCTTTCGTCTATCATGTCAATAGTATGTACTTAAAAATAAAGTAAATAAAATCCCAAAAAGATGTGAGTATAAAATTGAACATAATTTGTTTTTGTATTGCCAAAATGATTTATTGCATATTCACAATCAAATTAAGAAAATCTATAGTCTAGCCTGTCCCTGTCTTGATCCTACTCTTTCCGATGATACGTCAGCTTATTATATATGTTAAGCACATGACTTAGTAGGGCTCAAAATCAGTTGTCAGCTTTTACTCTTTCAATTGACCTAAGAACAGGGAGGAAAACAAATCTAATTTTAATCAAGTATATTTTAAGTGTTGTGCAGAAGCCATGCTGTGTCGTGCCGTGTCCGAGTGTCCATCCAGCTTCACTCTTTATAATTACGTCACTTCCTTATTTCCCATCGGTTCGTCCATTCCGGTTTTTGATTTATTTCCTCCATAGTGATTTCAAACCAACATTTCCCGAAGACGCAAACTCTTCCACAACAATCAATGTTCTCTCGGCACGTTCCCTTTTCCTTACACTACACAACATGTTGTCAATACAATTAGGGATTTTGAGGGATTTATAATTGAGTAAAAATTTGTACAGATTATAAATTTTTTTAAATTACCTTAATTTTACCACCCAGGACAGAAGTGGACGCTATAAGAAGCACGGCAACTAGCAAAAATGGAATTACTTTCATTGTACAGTTGGACTGGACAGAAACTTGTCTGAGTTTTAGACGAGTTCAAGAAAGAAAGCTTTGTCGCCTGTTTTGTGCACAACCTTTGAAGTGTAAATAACAAGATCTTAAAAATGTTGACGTTTTATTTGATTCCTCCATGTAAACTCCCCCTCTAGTGCTCCAACCCTCTGGGTTTATTTATTTAGCTTTTTGATATCATCATCTCTATCATTGCAAAATTTTCATTCATTCTAGGTTCGCATTCAGTGTTAAATGGATGTACATAACTGCATGTGTAGTGAGAACATCCCCATTGCTCATACAGTGACAGTAATTACACATCTCACAAATCTCTTTCTCCTCGGGCTTTGATGAATTAATTTCAAATCTAATTACTATAATACAAAATTGTGAGCGGAAAAAACGTATCGTAAAGGAAGTTTGAGGCGGAAACGCCTTATCATTATATTATATTGAATTATTTTTTGAAATTTTTGCAGCCTTCAAGGCGTTTCTGCACAAATATATCTCTGTATACAGACTAATAAAGTACAAAGCTTCGAGATTATCGAGAGATGCTCTGCTCCGGAGCCTTAATGAAACTAAATCATGCATCCGTTGTCCTTGCTGAATTCACACATTCAAATTATCTCCAATCAAATACTAACTTTTGTAAATGAAAATTGCTTGTACGAATGAGCATTAAAGTCACAATATAGAGCTGATAAGCAAAATGCGCATAACTTTTTTTTTGTTTTAGTGCACTGTTACTGTAGTGGACACTGGCGAGTAGCAATAATTAATAATAACACATAGACATGTATATGGTAGTACTTAGATACCTATTTTATTATCTGCCTTCATTTATTTTTAGGCATTACGCTGTGATTACGATAGGGGTGGCGAACTGGCGGCGGCATAGTTGTGCTTGATGGGTTCAACTTTCAAAAGGGTTTTTCAGTGCATCATTTGGGGCACAGAGAGACTGAATGCTTGCAAAAATGCATTGCTTGAGCGTAAATGTACTTTTCACCATCACTTATAGTATGATGATTAGTAAGTAAAGGTAAACAATAGCATTTACCTTGTGCGTAAAATTGTTGCCAATGTTGCATAATGCAAATGGAAGAAAGTGCTCAAAAGATCTCCTAAGGTTAACATATTTGTAAATTTTGACCACATTTTATTACAACGCAACGGCATGATTATTAATTTATTCATTGACCAGTAACTAAACTACTGGAATGGTCCAGACCAAGTAACACACTTGACGGTTACAATATTACGACTTGACTATCTATAATCTATACAGCTAAACCACAGATTGTCAATGTTTCAAAGATTTTACAATAATTCGTGATTCACAAACACAACACAATCCACTATCCTTTTAATATGTTATTCGTGTGTCGAATAAATGTTTTAGCACTCAACAAAGAGATTTTTTTAGAATATAATATTATGTAATTAAGAATTAAATTACAGGAAATGCGTGGTCGAGGATAACAAGAACGCATTTTTGTCATCAATACTCTATTCTATACAACTACAACTATATAGCAATCAATGCGTCGTTTATTATTCGTAGCATGATTTAATTTGAGAGAAGATAACAATTATAAAGGAGCACACAGTGCGAGAATCCAATCAATACTACCAGCACTATACAATGAACAAATTGCACTACATACCTCCTAAATGTGCTATATTTTTGCACGTTTAAAGTAAGAGGGAATTATAATAATGTTATTATTAGGATGCATTAAATTTTCCAAATTCTAACCTGTAACTTAAGGCCGACTAAGAAGGAATAAAAGTGAAGAAATTATACGTGAAAACATTATGTAGATACGTATAAGTAACTAAATCATACCACCCATTCTTAATACAACTACTTGAACCCTCTCCATTACACTACGATTTTTAAAACTAAAGTTAAATAACATCCAAATCGTAATCTTGCATGTTTAAAATCCCTTTTCCCCAAAAAGATGCTTCATGTGTGAAGTTTGCTGCTGATTTGAAGCACAAATATTATGCAAGATTGATTCACTAGTAATAAAAAACAGAATACACTTCTACAACGATAATTTCTATCCATTAATAGAATACATTCCTAATTCCAACATACCTGTGTCACATTGAAAAAGGTCCCACATAAGAAACGGTAATATTAGTTAGCTACAATTACTTTAGGAAATGGCTGCGCTGTCACATGCCATTTTTGGCAACCTTTTGCATTTTACAAACAAAAAGGTTGCCATTAAAATCTAAATCCCGGCCCTTGTCCCACATTATAAGTTCTTGAAAATTTTAAACATAAGTTGCATTGTAAGAATCAGGATTGAATTTTGGTTATCGTAACTTTTAGGTGCACCAAAATCAAGTCCATGGACTTATGGTAAAATAAAATGACAGTAAATCAGTGGTTTGAATAGCAGACAGAATAGCTATTCCACATTTCGACACTTACACAATTATTAGATTATTAGATCCTTAACACAGGAATTACGATCACATAAGTAACTAACAATTAACACATACAAATACCTGCAGTAATAGTTTTTGAATAAGTAGATTAGATTCCGGCAAGCAGTGTTGTGATACATTTTACAGAATAAAAACTAATTACGTAAGCGCGTACTTGAAATTATAAAAAATGAGTTTGGTACAAAAACAAAAGTATAAGAAAACCAGAAATTCATAAAGCAAACAAAAACAGAGCTCACTCTTTCATCCACCGAAGATTGAAATCGAAAATAGAGAAATCCTTCGGTTCGCTATAACTGAACACAGTAAATCCAAATGCTTCTTTAAAACCCATAACGATCGAACCTGAGCTACGAAGATAACAAGAAGAATAGAAGAACCACAAAAAGAATATTTAACATAATTTTTGTATGTTCTAGTTACAAAAATAAATTTTATATTCCGGTTTAAAACTGAAAATAAATTTCATCTTAATCTGAATCAAAATTGCTATTTTTGATAAATACCTACCGTATTTCCTCTAATAGTACGCGGGTCTCTAATAATGCGCGGGTCTCTAATAGTACGCGGGGGGTAGCCGCCTCAGTTTGGATAGTACGCGGGTCTATTTAACATACTATTAAATGCCAATGCGCGGGTCTCTATTAATGCGCGGGTCTCTAATTATACGCGGGGGGTCGAGGCTCGAGTTTGAATAGTACGCGGGGCGTACTATCAGAGGAAATACGGTAAGTAGATTTTCAAGCTTAATATACAAAAAGGACATTAATTTCACACTGCCCAAAAAGTGAAAAGATAGAGAATATATCCAAGAAGATACAAATACAACATATACATAAACAAACAATACCAACACCAATATGAACGAAAGTGAAATGCAAAACACTTCATCACGGCAAATCAGAACATCGCGTACAAATTAGTTATAAAATCAAACCAAAAATATATTTATAATTCATATAAGTACCTATGTAATTTGTATAATACTGTGTTGTTAATAATATATTCCATGTATTATTATTAATTAATAAACTGTATAGTCAACCTAGAAATGAGAGCCATTTAATGCTGCCCAAATAGGATTTTTTACTACAAACAAATGTATATCTAAAATGATGCATGAATTGTTTTTTTTTCACTTTTCCAGTAGAAATTAGCCATTCGAGCGGATACAAACTGATATTATGTAATTCTTTTCAGGATTCTTCAATAAATGCACTACCATGCGGTTTTCCCCGGTTTCTATGTAAATATGTCCCACACGGCAGATGAATATCCTTACATAGGTACAACTAAATTAGAACACTAAATAATTTTAGAATATATATACATAGCCACTAGCCACGACAAAAATATTAATAACAGCTTGATAGGTCGTAGCCTCTAAACAGAGCTTGTCGAACATAGCAATTAGGAGTTACTTAACAGATGCATTATGAGGAGGAATTCTATCACTAACAATAAACGAAGGTTCAGTAAATTCAGTTAGTATATCCATAACCGGCAACACAACCAAATATGTATAATTTCTAAATGTAATATTTTAGGATTTTCATAAGGGTACTACCTACGAAACTAATTTATGATTTCGTTATAACCAAATTCTATCTACTTTAACAAGTAAGTAAGTCTAATCAATGCAGTAAGGTTGGCTGCAATGTTTCAGACGAATTCGTTGGAGTTGGGTGTCGACTAACCGACCATACTCGTATATCCATCCAATCCCATTTCCTTACTGTTGTAGTAACGAAGTTTGTTTACACTGAATACGATTATAAGATGTTAAAAAATGTACATGCGCATGCATATTGTTGGGTTAATTTATTATCATTTAAATAAATTATCGTCTTAAAGCTTTTATTGTTGAACTTCTTACCACTTAGTTTACGCACCTGGTCATTGCTTGAATCCTCAGGAGCAGCACAGTAAACATATTATTCGTATGTACTGAGGTTCTAATAAACTACCATTATCTTTCCTGCTTGCTTATTTAAAATGCAGTACAACTGCTTTGCGATCTTAATTTAAGGATATACCTATTCAAAAATCTTGCGTCTCAAGTACGTTGTTACTTTGAGTTTATCAACCAGTAAAACAATTAAATAAGCAAACGAAGTACTTTCCTAATTTTGAAATAATTTGCGAAATGGTTCGTGCCTTGACATGTCGATGCCCACTGTTCAAAATTTTGAGAAATATTTGTCGAAACTCTGATGATAAGATAGAGTTTAAAAAATTAATTACTCGCCAATTAAGGCTGCCCATGAATCTGTTGAAGAATCCCTCGATGAGTTAGAGAATCTCGAAGAGAATTGAACAACTGCAACTGTTGTTCTGGTTTTAAAGTCAGTACCTAAAATTATAGCATATGAAGGTGTAAAACTTGTAATTATTTGGAATTTTTAAATTGGACGAAAAAATGCTTTAAATGCACAGTTATCTATGACCATTTGATACATACCTGCTGAAGAAGTTTTTGCTGCGAAGCAGTTCGAATGAAACTTGTGATGTATACATTTACAAATGTCGCCATGAGAAACTGGCAATCGAATCTGTCCAGAATACCACCATGCCCGGGAATAATATCTCCGAAATCCTATTATTCATTCATAATTTTCGTGTTTTGAATTATCGCATTATAAAGCATTCTTATAGTTAGTGAATACCTACTAGTTATGTTTTGCCTAACGATGGACGATAACAGTAAATTGAGTCAAAATACATTTGACATTTACCTTGATTTTGAATGCCCTTTTAAATCCTGAGGCGAAAAATCCTCCAAAGGGTCCAATCACACTGCTGAAAACTGACATTGATAAGGAATGTAGAACAAATGGATAGACTGTCACGTGTGGCTTCAATCCAAAAATTTGGCAAATGTTGACTAGAAATGGGGGGAAATAATAATCTTGAGGTTGGAATAAATATGACGGTTCACATTCCAATCCTAAAGACATTTTATCAATTGTTTCACTGTATTCCACTGGGCAGACAAAAAATGGAAACTGGCACAAAACGGATGACACCTAAATATTCATATCAACAGTAACAATAGTATGATTAGTTATTATGGTAATACATTTAATTTAAATATTGTTAGAAAGAAACACAACAAAACAGTGCTAGTCTTTAACAAGGAATATACATATCACTTACAACAACTCCAAATATAACCGTGGAGAAGCCCCCGCCGATAAAACCTTCCCAAGTTTTCTTTGGTGATAATTGAATTAGAGGCGTGCGCCCAAAGAAGAATCCAAACATATAAGCCATTACATCATTACAGACTATCATACTGACCGGGACAATAAACCATATCATACCCTCGAAGATATTCTGAATGATCAAATATGATTGTGTGACAACGATGAGAAGAGCCACGTGAGTCCATGCAAAGAGACTGAACTGCCTCATATAATACTTTTTGACGAGTGACAGAACAAACCAAACGAATCCAATATCGTACAAGCAGAAACTGATGAATCGATGGTACGTAATGAGCCATCGTAGAAAATCTGTACGATTAACGAGTACTCCAAAGTAGTCGACGAGACTCTCACCGTAGAAAAAATAATTTGAAGCGATGAGGAAGTACCAAGAGAGAGATCGAAACCACGGTAAATTGTGAACGCGGTAAACGGCATAGCCGATATTGATTATTTCAGCGAAACATTTAACTTGAACTGCCAAGGTCTATAAATGATCCAAAATTAAAAAATTCACTTATTTTTGCCACACCTGACTCAGGATAAATATTTGTACATCCACATTGAAATTATCACTATTACACGTATAAATCATTCCGAAGGCAAAAAAAGAAACGGTTTGCGGAAATGCAGAATTTTGCTGATGCACACAAATTAAGAAACAGATACCGTATATCCTGTAATAATGCGCGGATCTGTAACACTACGCGGGTCTGAGAGGCCCAATTTGAATAGTACGCGGGGCGTACTATTACAAGATATACGGTACAAGATATTATAGTATAACGTCAGATAATGTAAATGTATACTCAAACAACATCAACGCTTGAAAGCCATACAAACAACTTAATACCCCAAAATACATTAATAAATCCAATAGAAATTCAAAGCAGGACTCACAACGACCATTAGAGCCAAAGGCCCTAAATAAATGATGACGCAGAATATTCCAATCATAAGCCATGTAAAAATGCCTCTAATAACCCAGTTTCGCCACCTGAAAGTAAATACAAATAAACGTTCCATTAATTTAGTTCCCACGTGCAAGATGTAGACTAAAATTTGTGCTCGTTTGTATTTAGTCATAAGGTATATGTATGTATGTTAATATAATGGCGGATCGATCACGGAAATTATTAGAATAATACTGTGATAGTATTTCATATTCATATTTGTAAAGCAAGCAATTCTTCTGCTGTTCAAAATTAGCAAAAAGAATTAAAGCCCTACATTTTAAACTGTGTGGCTTCAACTATAACTTGGCATCTTAAAAAATGTTAACTTGCGGAATGCTTTCATTATATTCAATCGGTGTAGTTAATTTTTTGGGCGATTTTTTGGAAGCTGTTTGCTTCAATTACCTGTCAGAGAGACCATCTAAAGCGGAGGACAAAACTTCAGGTGTTTTGTCAGTTCCTTGAGGAAGCACTTTTGACATCTTTTCGACATACTTTTCTTCTGGGAGTCGTTCATCCTCAGATTCAGATTTCTCTGATCTTCCTTCAGAATCAACGACCTTAAGATTTAAATTTTAAATATTAACAAACAGGTGGTACGTAAATATTTAAATTAAGCTGATACACTTGCTCTTGCGTTGAAATTAATGAGGCAAACAAACCGGTTCTGTTTCTGTTTCCGTTTCTAATTTTCGCCGGCGCACACCTTCAGCCTCGGAGCTAACAACGGGGGCTGCCGGGTCTCCTTCTGCTCCAACCTCCATCGTCCGATTTTAGGGAGGCTAAAAAATTACCATAAGCAATAAATGGACACTAGTAAATCACTGAAGCTAATTCTATTCAATAATATTACAATGCAGCATCGTAAATAAGAATTTCAGGCACCGAGCCGGCACAGCCCACAGCTTTAACTGCATAAAAATATATAAATATATAAATAAATAAATAAATATATAAATATATGATGAAATTAAATGCACTGTACCTTATCCCAGTAGCAATATAGTAACTACTTCACGATATAAAATCTCCAGGCTTCGAATTTCAATCATATGAAAGCAACGTGGACTCGACAATCACTGTGAATTATCAATGAAATATAAATATTTAGGTTGGTTGCTGTCATAGTCATACAGGAAAACGTGCCAGGAGATATTGCAAATTTTAAAGCCTTTAATTAGCCTTCCACTTAGAAAATAATATCGACTTGATTCAAAAACACGTTCTCAGTCTACAATCAATTATTAATTTATTATTGCAAAAAATTGGGTAATTGCAAAGCCACAGTTATACGAAACGAAAGGAATTTTTTATTGATTTAGCTTTGTTGTCAGTACTTTAAGTTTCTGACGGTAGTAGCTAATAGCTTATTTTTACCAATAAATCATGAACTCATTGATGGCAACTGACAGTGACAAGCTGACTATACAACAAACGAACAAATCATCAGATGTGTAGATTTGTATATTTAGTGTCGTCAGTTTTGTTTACGCTAAATGAAGTTAAGCATGCGGAAGGGACAGATTTGAAAGATAAATCTAAACTACTACGAAAGAAGAACCTACTAACCTACCCATTTTTGTCTCATTCGGGTTTAATCTTTAGTTTAGATCGGGTTGAACATAAAACTGAAATGGTTAGCATTAGCATCCAAAAACATTTAATGACTTCCGCTGTTTACGTAGTTCGTTAGTTCGTTTACGTAGTTCGTTAGTTCGTTTACTCCTCAAAAATTATTTAATTAGAGAGCAAAGGGTATTGATAAAGAATTCACTGACACTGACCCACATTCACGCTTAAATGCGGGTGTATAATAATACAGTACGGTTACGGTTTACGGTTATAAGACGCTGACAAGACGAGACAAAATTATGTTGGTAGTCTAGTCAAATTGGTATACAGGAAGACAAGTGAACTTTTTTGAACGAGGTCGAGGGCTTGCATTTTTTGGTTCTGGTAACATTGCATTTTACCGCAGATAACTGACTTATTAAATTTTATTTCATACAATTTAACTGCTTTGTTGATTTTGAATTTGGAAACCTTATTAAAAGGCTGCTAACTCAAAAGCAATTCTATAACTTTACATCAACCGTGACAATGACAACCCAAAAAGAGCAAATGGCATGAAGCAATTTTATACTACAATTTATTTATTTGGTTTGTCACTAATCGAACCACATGCATCCAGTTGTTCAGGACTACTCCTATGTTACCCATGTGTGTGCACGTGTGAGCACGAATTATGAGCCTGGCCGACAAGCATGCTATTGATAATACAAAATTGTTCCAAAACTACTTAAAACCTCCTACAGCTCAAATGCTTAAACGATGCGATGTCATTTCAGTTTGGGTCGAAAATCAACAGGCGTTAGGTTAAATTCTGCCAACAAATAAACTGCTTACAAAACTTAAAATTGCTAACCACAAATACGTTTTGGAATGTGATAGATAACAGGAACAAGAAGTATAGCGGAGTAGTGTTTCTTATAAGTATCTACTGTCGTCGATCCGTCACTACTGAAGTTTTAATGGATTCCTAATGCCTGAATAATTCTGTGACAGCTTTTGATTCCTCTAATGTACATTAAAAGAGTTCTTCTCAGATTCTCAGCAGTGCCAAATTTTTCGAAACCTGTCTTGGCATCAGTCAGCCTAGTAAATAATTTCTTGTGATCTTGTTCTGTATACAATACTCAACTGGATATTGGTAAAGCATGAACAAAAACCTACATCTTATAATCAAATCGATTTCGTGTTAGCTATATGCAAGCTATACCACCGTAGATAATAGCTTCAAAATAATTGTTTACAATTTTGAAGCATAAATATCATAAAAAATTGTAAACTGTCACTGCCCAGCACATGTTAAATTTCTTACGAGCTTTAATGGTTGAAGGTTAAAGGCACTAAATACAAGTTAGTATTCTTAATGTTCGCGCTTAAGTACTGTTTGTGTCAGCGGAGCTAATCGTATAAGTTTTAATAATAAATGCTCCACCTATGAAGCATCCTATAGCCAATATTCGCTAACTTTGGCTTACTTGCAAGTAAGTGCTTTACTCATATATAATGTACCTACCTACTTGCGCTATTTGTAACGAATGTTCTTGTAAAATCGACTTACTCATTATAAGAATCGCCTTCGACGTGCGAGATGTTAGTAAACAAATCCGAAATGAATTTAGTTGACGTCTAGCGTCCTACGTTCCTCGGCCAATCTATTACACACAAAAACACAAATAACTGATTATAATACTTTTTCAAAATTATAACATAGCTTGAGGCAAAATAAATAGTTAAAAGACACGTTAAGTACTTCCTACTCACAATCACACAATCAACAATATTACAATTTTAATTACTGTCATTACTCAGTGGTAAGTTGTAAGTATGTGTTCAATGTTTATAGCTACGTAATTAAATCAAATCTATTCAAGGAACGTACAAGCATGAACAGACTAAACGAACCACCTAGTAACGCAGATAAACTTCGTATAAAATGAAAACAAAAACATTTGATTACGCGTGAACTAAATGGAAGGAGCAACCAAGATCCAAGAACGAAAGGAACGCACCTATAAAAACACGTCACTAATTACGAAGCACGGGTGACGACGGGGGAATTTTTCCGTCAAGGAACTTCCTCTTGGTTGGAATCTCTGTGGTATTTACAATTTTAGTAAGTTGATAATAATATTATTCTAAAATAACTCTTTTACTTCTGCAGTTATATACTGAAATATTTTATACAGGCCAAACCAACTCAACGGCAACGGAACCACTAAGTACACAACAGTAACAGTTTCACGGACACAATAGTGAATAGAATGAAGGAACCACCAAAACTGAAACCCCGAAATCCAATCTAAAGCAAAATCAGCTGAAGTCGGAGCATTTATATGAATGTACTAAAAAACACATTGTATTATAATACTTGAGTGTACCCGCACCCGATATATGGTGCTGGTGGCTGGTGGATTGGTGGTGGTGGTAGTAGTGGTGGTGGTGGAGGGGGTGGTGGTGGTGTTTGTATGGAGGCAAAGAAAAAGAAATAAAGGTGTTCATCCATCCAATTTACCAGAAGCCAATACTACTACATAACTATGCGCAGCAGTGTGACGATCGTGCGCTGCGCCTCAGTAGTGCTATGTCATACATACAAACATACATAATCCTTAATGGTTGAGTATCGTACACAAAAGTATACTACCGCTACCGTAATAAGTTACATAATTGCAGTTATATATTATTAATCCAATTTATCTTCTTTTAGATTTTTTTAGTGCATATTAAATTCATATGTAATTATACATAATAAATACTTTTACATCCTGGAAGAAAACCACCAGTTATCTATTATCCATCCAACATTTTTTATTCCTGCCATGCAGCGATTCTTTCTGTGAAATGTCTAATCAAGTTTATATACTTAGGTATACATAGTTCGATTTCAAATGACATAGGCTCGCTGGCACTGGCATGCACTTCTATTTAAGAGTATCTTCAAGACTGTTAAGCACAAGATTACATTTATTTTATTTGCTATGAGTAAATGTCTTTTTCCGTCATATTAAAACCCAAACTTAAATACTGTTTTGTTGAGGAGCAATGAACTAATTATTTCAAAGAAGCTTTTCTTTATCGAAAGCTTTTTCGCTATGTTTCAATCAATGTTTCTTCACATTCGGCAATCTAAGAAAGAATTGTTTTTTTAGAAATACGTGGATTGCCGCATTATATTCTATAGTTCCTGCATCTGCCCCTGCAAAATGCAAATTAGCATATCCCGATCGTACACAATATTGTCGATTCTATAATATCTGAGTACGCGGAATTTTAACTTTCCGCATAACATTTGCAACATTGAGTGTGGCTGGTAGTATGTACTTCTTCTCAAAAGAGCATACATTTTAATAAAAATAGGTTTATTTATATGCAAATTCTTGGAATGTTCTTGCGTAGTACAGAAGCCGGAACCGAAACTGACATGTGCATGATGTAAACTACAATACAGTCTGATTTAAAAGTTGCATGATTCCGACCAGTTAATGAGTAAAGGATACTACAGTAAGTTAGTAGGTAAGTATGGAATCCAGGAGTATTAGTATTTGTACATTACCATAATTTTTCGTTGACATGAACGGATATAAACGCAGCTGCTCATACCCGGCTTTATTGTTTTAAATTCGGCGATCTGTCAGAATGTAAACAGGATTTCCTCAAAGCCTCAGAGCATGCTAATATATATTATGCTTTCTACCTCAGTTTCAATTTCATTAATGTATGTGCAGGCATCAAGATTTTATTTAACCCTTGGAAATATTGTGTTTAATATATGAAGTTGGGTGGGTAGCGGTTAGGCGGTGCGGTGAACGACGCTTTCTACTTACTAAGTAACGATCAAGATGGTATGGGAGAAAATTAGACCACATTATAACGTAGATTACACTGCATAAATATAATTCATTATAAATATGAATGGGTATAATTAAGTATGTAACATGCATGTAAAATGTTGTATGGGCTGCGGCTAAATCCAAAAAATTAATAAATTATTATGTATATAACAAAAGTCTGTTCAATATATTGAGTCTTTATAGGTTATCCGCATGGAGGACAGTGTAGTGGCCAGTTAAGCTTTTGACTTGTCTTTAACTATTATTAATATTAATTATATGTAATTCGGACAGGCAAAAAATGTTTTACTTGTAGTAAATATTTTTAAGGTAACTTTCTACGGTATAGTTACTAATTGTTCATAAATAATAACTATATATTATAATTATAGTAAATCGTAATGCAAGATAATTATCTCTATATAATTATCCTTTATTTCCAGATCATAAATTCAGTGAAATGCAGATGCCAATATTGTGAAATGATAATTATTATGAAGAGGGAATCGACGTCATATTATTTTTCTCACTTAATTACAGTTGCTTGTACTTGGCGATAAGTACTTAAATTCCAGTAAGTACACTGCATCAGATTAACCACAGAGATTTCTATTTATGGTCAACAATTCTTATTCAAGGTTGTCGCTGAAGGGGCATTTTCTTATAGTTATAATAAGTCGCTAATTTATCTTAGTAATATAGCAAGCAGACTTATAAGTTATGTAGCACGTCTATAGGCATTCATGTGTAAGGATGTAATTACATAATTTTGTGTAAGTATATATAATTACATGTATTTATCAGCTAATAAAACCAACCACTGCAACAGTTCGGAGTCTAGATTCTGGATGCAAAAATGATAAGATTCTGCAATGCTATATTTGCTAAAGAAAATGATGTCCAGAGACTTAATTAAATGCAGTATGCCTCATCATTATTGTGCCGCAGCACGAATTAATCATGAATTAGTTTCTTGTATACAATCACTGCATGATATCTCGAACAGTTTTAGGTTAATGTGCAATGTACCTATAGGTAGTATACTCGACGTATAGGAATATAACCTGATAAACTGGTCATGTCGCAAGTGACAGCTTATTGTTAATGCATAGTAAAAATAGGATAAACTCTGGAAGATACAAAGCAAGGGCGTTTAAAACTGTTCTGAAGTATTTATATTTATGTGTAAGTAGTATTCGACGTCCATCCGACATCAAGAAGAGAAGTTTTCTAAAGACACATTAATCTTTTGCTGTATTGGGGCCACAATCTAATGCATTCAGCTTAAATGCCAGAAGGCAACAAAGGATTGACACAAAAGATTAGCTTTAATAAGTAATTGGATATCTATGATATGATTACATGTACAGGTAAATCCATAAATCACAAATAAATGCTTATGCATGCTCTAATTATATATTCTATTCGCTTTTCATTAACTTCAACCTTCCCTCATTGTGCATTGTGCCCCCTGTCCCCTCGCTCACATCCTATACGACGCTAATAAATTAAGGATTATTACTAAATTACTATTTTTATTTATTAAGTATATATAGCAAAGGGCACATTATATTCATAAATAAAATTATCGAAGCTAAGTACGAGCCCCCAATTAAAACATTTTATGAGAATATGTCTCGTTTTCAATATTTTTACGGGAAAGACTAACATTTCGTTTTTGAAAAATAAAAACCTCGACGATCATGAATCATGAGACTATAAAGATGCGACAAAAAGACTAGTTATTAACAGTGCAGCAAAAGTGCAACTGCAAAAAAAACTATAGAGCTGGATGGACTGAAAAAAAAATTATTTACGGTACGGGGTTCCATGAAACTGACGCAGTGAAAAGCCTGGTTGTACAAGAAGATAGTATAGTCCAGAGGCGCAGTCTGTTTGCCAAGCTATCTACTACTTACTTGGCAAGATTTGGTTTCTAGTTTGAAGTTTTGAAGTTTATTCATTACGCTATTAAAATTCCAGTCTGTGCATTTGCTTGCAGTCATTGCAGTGGGCCGGTAGAATCAGAATCTAAAGACAAGAATATTATCGCAAATAGTATAGAATCATCTAAATCTAGTTGCTAGTGTCTGGAAATTGGAGATAGCTGCTGACATTGAGAGTCGTGACAGTCGAGGTCAAGGGTAGCACTCATTTCGAGGCATAGAGAGGCAGGGAATATTATTTCCGCCAGTCACCAGTGTCAGAACAATTTTACGTAATCAGCTTATCTCTAACAACTTAATCATTCAAATTCTGAAAGATTCGTGGAAGGGACAGAGGCGGACGGCTAACACTTTTATAATACTACGCCTCAAGTAGGGACGTGTTTCTTGTTACGTGTGAGATTTCTTTAACGACTATGGCTGGAACTGAAGGAAAGGTGAGGAAATAATTTATTAATAATACTAAATTAATTAGTAATCAGTAATCAAGCTCGAATCAAGTTAGAAGTTGCTAGATTTATTTTTGAATGCTTCGAGATTTAACAATAAAAACGAATGGGTTCTAAAATATAATTATCGTTCAATTATTCACATTTAAGTTAATTAATTAGGCACACATTTAAATTACTTTCAATGCTTTCTGTATAATATGTTTCTTGCTTGTTTGTTGGTTGTATTAATTATTGTTAGGGTGTGCTTTTATTTGCCGTCCTTAGTTTTCTTATTTGAATTGAAGTACTCTGCCATGTGTAGGTATGCAGTTTTTGGTTAGAAAAATAAAGTTGAAAAATCTTAAAATTTGTTTTTTGTGCACAGGTTATTAAATGCCGGGCGGCAGTGGCTTGGGAAGCTGGACAAGAATTGAAAATCGAAGAAGTCGAAGTTGCCCCGCCGCAAGCTGGGGAAGTTCGAGTTAAAATTTTGGCAACTGGAGTGTGTCATACAGATGCTTACACACTGAGTGGTAGTGATCCCGAAGGCTTATTCCCATGCATTTTGGGACACGAAGGTGGTGGAGTTGTTGAGAGTGTTGGACCTGGAGTGACAGATTTCAAGGCCGGAGATCATGTCATTCCCCTTTATATTCCTCAGTGCTACTCGTGTAAATTTTGTAAATCCCCTAAAACGAATCTGTGCGGAAAAATTCGTTTGACACAAGGAAAAGGTGTAATGCCGGATGGTACATCAAGATTTACATGCAATGGAAAAACTATCTACCATTTCATGGGATGCTCTACATTTGCTGAGTTTACTGTCGTTGCTGAAGTTTCTTTGGCTAAAGTAACTGAAGAGGCCCCGCTTAATAGAGTATGTCTTCTTGGTTGTGGAATATCTACTGGATATGGAGCCGCTTTGAACACTGCCAAGGTGGAACCAGGATCGAGTGTAGCTATTTGGGGGCTGGGATGCGTTGGCCTGGCAGTGGCTATGGGTGCGAAGCAAGCTGGGGCTGCAAGAATTATTGGAGTCGATATCAATCCTGATAAGTTCGAAGTTGCCAAAAAGTTTGGATGCAATGAGTTTGTAAACCCTAAAGAGCTGACTAAGACGATTCAAGAAACTCTTATCGAAATGACCGATGGGGGTTTAGATTACACATTTGAATGCATTGGCAATGTTGGAACTATGGTGAGAGCTTAATTTTTTGCAGTCAATGTTTTAGCTTTTTTAGTAAAACGCATTTTGCAGATAGTATCATTGTGGTTGTATGTCTACTCATTTTATCATTTTTGCAGAGGGCCGCTTTGGAATCATGCCACAAAGGATGGGGAAAATCGGTAATAATCGGTGTTGCTGCAAGTGGGCAAGAAATTTCTACACGGCCGTTTCAACTTGTTACAGGTTTTTTAAAGTTTTAACCTCTCTTGTATTTGATATATAACAGTTACCTATATCTGTACCAAAGCCAATTCTTTGAGAATTAAAAATATTTTTAAGCATTAAATATCACAAACTAAGTAATAAGTAATGTTTTTATGTAATATTGAAAGGTCGAACGTGGATGGGCAGTGCTTTTGGCGGTTGGAAAAGTAGGGACTCGATTCCAATTCTGGTCCAGCAATATTTAGAGGGAAAAGTTCTTGTCGATGAGTTTGTTACTGGGAATCTTCCACTTGAAAAAATCAACGATGCATTTGAACTGATGCACTCTGGAAATAGGTACATATCTACTCTTGCTATTTCGTCAAAAAATACGATTCGCTACTACCATACTATAATTCAAATATAATGTCTAATCTACGATGGGGTTTATTTTTAAGCATCCGAACTGTGATTGACTTCTAACAACCCATTTTCGAGCCAAGCGGACAAGTTATATTTATGGGGCCCTCTTCTGAGCGTATGATTCTGAACTTCCAAAATTCAATAGTTATTAATGATTCGTGTTTATAGTTTTCCTATTGTGCCTTAGGAAGATTTTCCACAGCCATTAATAAATTTTGTAATAATTATTTGGCAGTTGCAGCATGCCGTTGCAGTTGTAGACTACCGACTGATTCGTGTTATATCAATAATTATTTTCTGGCAATTAAACTCATTGACTAATTCGATTATAATGACTGGGTTTCTGCATTACTTATTGTGTTACTTTTGTAGTTGCACAGTGTACTTCCACATCTTTCAAGCTCCAGCATCTGGAGTAAAATAGTAGAAATAGCTTTAGCTTACATTGTAGTTACATTGCAGGGAATACTTCGAAGACCTACATTAATCCCAAATACGTGTTAAGGTCATTGATTGTGATAACGTAATATTAGAAGCATGAAATTTATGAAGTTTCTCCTATTAAATTTCTCTGAAGAGTGGAGAATAGTAAACTATGTGTTTATACTTACCGTATTTGAATGGTTTAGTGCCCTCCTTAGAGAAACCAGTCCTCCCGCGGGCAACTTCTTTTAGTGTGCAACGTTGTTCGACAAACCCATGCCTGACTTGTGGACCACTATCTTTGCATGCTTGTCTTTATTATTATTTAGGTATGTAAGTAGTTACAAATAAATTTAATTCGTAGGAAATGGCAAACAAGAAAACATATGCCAAGTTAGTGAAAGCCTTACTGATATAACGTATAACGTACCTCATGCGTAAATATATTTTCGGACCAAAAAGTGGAGATAGCCGGGCAAGGCTGTCCAAACCCTGTCGTGTATGCTTGGGGTTCTTTGGCTAATTGAGTACATATTTGTCGAATTTTTATATTCATGTACCGGGGGACGGGGGATATCCAAACCCTGCCCTCCGTACTTGGTTAACATGGAGATGAAATTGTTTGGACATTCGGCCTATGGTGAATTTATAAATATCAAATCTGTTGTATGTTACCTGAATAGTGTGAACGTGCTGAACTATTTAATTAATAAAATTATTTGAAATGTATAACTATGATATAAAGGGTATGTAGACCTAGGTCAAATCGACTTCATGAAATAATTAAATGTGTGGCTTTTGCGTATAACATAGAATAATTGATGGACATTAAAAATAGTAAAATGCTTCAATTACATATTAATAACATAAATAAGTAATAAGATAAGAATAATTTTTATATCCCTTCCAGATTAGATGGGTGCAATATCGTTGTTACCTCATGGCAATTATAAATGTCCTAACTAACTATATTCATTATTTTTGAATAGCCTGTTGATTTTGATGCTATGTACTGGGCATGAAATGTCTGTAAACGTTGCAATAAAAATGTTTACTGTACGCAGAAATAAACTTTTTCCATTTTATTTTTCACATTAATTTCAAGCTGGAATGTTAGCTGCACACCACTGTTTCGTATATAATCGTATTTTTTAACATTTTTCTCGTATTAGTCCAATCTTTGGGTTTAGATAATAATTTAATTTTCTTAAAAATGTAACACGTGTTGATTCGTTTAGTACTTATTTGACAGCTTAAATTGTTGGAAACGATAGCGTTAAATATACACGTCACTCAATCTATTGTACCAACTATGGTTCTTATGTATGTAATAAGTTTATTACACGATACACACCGTACAAGTACAAAAATGTAACACTAAACTACGAAATCCAACGTTTAATTTTATTTATTGGTTACTTTGTTACTTTTTACTCGACTTAACTACTACGAAATATTCTCGCCGGGCTTATCTTTCTCTTGGATAAATTTAGGTAGTAGATACTCTGTTTACGCAAAGTTATAGGATTTCACTAATTCAACGCTACTAATAATACCACTATTATTGTTGTACGAACCACTGCACTGTAACAGTTACAGCAGAGCGTGACGTGAAGTTAATATCGAGCTAGTTAATTTTATTTTTTTAAATTGAAACATATTGCGATTGTTAGTACACACGAGGTTACTACATATTATAAAATTCAAAGTATTTGTAGCTATAATTATACCAAAACAAATAAAATAAAACTAAAACACCAAGAAAATAAATTCTGAATTTTTACTAGTAAAATATGTAGCAAATTAATGTAGTACGCTGCGAGCTGCATAAAATTATATAGATGGCACAATGTTATAATAATTATTACAGACTTAAAATAACGTCTCTCCCATGTTATTCATGGGTAAAGCTTTAATCATAAAAAGAAACTGTTTCTGCATAATTTCAGAATGAGAAACTCTGCGCCCACGAGTTTGTAACATCTTTGAAATACTTTAAGCGTTCGAAAAACAAATCTAAGCATATTACTAGCGAAAGTGAAAATATTTAAATATTTTAGCAGGGTGTGATATATTTATAATATTTATAATATATTTATATGTAATTACCTGTAGTGATATACTAGGAATGCTTATTTTTGTCTGCTCTTATTTTTATACTTGTGTATATTTAACAGCAGAATATATATTTGACGTCTCTTCGAAATTTATTGACCAAATTATATTATTGAAGTTGCGGACTTCCCCAGTGACAACATGTTTGTCTAAATTAGTAAGTATCTCTGAAGTATGTGATGGTTTTGATTTTGCATCATTAAATCATTTGAAGTGCATACAATTTCACAAATGGAATTCATTAGCTGCTGTTATCAATATCAACCCTCTATATATCTGAAGACTTCTGACGACGAAAACTGATGACAGTTGTATGTAAATACAAAATGGTTCACTGTCTTAAATCCTGCATTTCCTAAGTAATACATGCATTACGATTACATTTAAGTTTTTAAGAAAACTCACAGGCTCTGTACTATATAATATATTTATTGATTATATTGATACTAAAACTGTTAAAGAGAAGAAGTAGTCAGTTAACTGCCCATATAGTATATTATAGTAGCATAGTGTAGTTAAAATAACATATTTTTCAACATCATCGAAACAATACCGTCATCTATATATGATCTCTGACGTTTACGACAAAAATGGAGACCAGTGAGTACAATTTAGCTACACCTATAAAATTTAGTAGAAAAAACATTTTGGAGTAATATAATAAGTAGAGATAGAGAGAACATGATATTGGTTAGATGGAATAATAATGATAAGTCAATATTACTTAAATAAGTCTTTAAATTTTAAAGCTTGTTTTATGCTCATTTGGTAATCTCTCCAATCCAAGGTAGAAGCAAATACAATTTCATTTTTCATTGTTTTCGGGACGTCAGGAGTCTCACAATTACAACATTACAATGATTACGTAGTTTATACAATACATAAAATTACAATCATATGTATATGTACTTACTAGACGTTTACCTATTTTAAGTTTTCACCCAAGTTTTTAAACTTAGCACAATGGAGAAAACAGAATGATTACAATTTCCTATAGTTGTTTTACAACCGAACCGTGTAAGTACGTGTAGTTATTAATAATTCTACAAGTCTACAATAATACATAAAATAAAATAAAAAGATAGACAGTAACCTTATCTTACATAGTTGATAATTAGGTGAGATTCTTTTTTATATAAATTCTAATAATATGGCAAAAATCACAAATATGACACACTCGTAAGTAATTCAACTTATAAAGTTTCTTTAAAATACTATTTTTGTTTTGTTTTACATTTAGTAGATTTAAATTTTAATGGTTTATTTATTATAATTATATAGTATGGTAGATTCAAAACTTACAAATTACTTAAGGAATGTTATTCATATACTTATTCTCACGCTAAATACTTTATATTCACAAATAATAGCCTCATTGTCTACACGCTGTTTTTTATGACACAAAATAAACTGGTATCATTAAAGCTTTCACAAATACAAAACAGCCTCATTTCCTTGATTACACATTCCCACCAGATAACAAAACGTACAACAATAAGACAGTCCACCAAGGTACATAACATAATCATTTATAAATTCGCTGTTCTTTGTAACTTTTCTGCTATTGACAAACTCTTCCGCATCTCAAAACGTTTTGTTTTCCAAATCTTCGCTTATCTTCACAATTAAAAGTACTGCTTTGATGTTTTCACCGTAAACCTATAAAAAATGGTGCATAAGTACTACGTTAGCACAAAGTAGAAAGGAACCATTATATTTCTTGAAACAAAATGTAAAATAAGCACAATTTCGTGTGCATTATAGCATTACAATTTTCAAGGCTTAATGCACGCATTTATAAAGATCTTAAATCAGCATTTTGTTTACTATCAAGTATTCTAGATTCACTTCTTTTTTTTTTATTTATTTTGTATGAAAGGGAGCTAAATTCTTAATAAAAGACACCTGTCTTCAGAAGTCTCCACCTGCTGACCGTAGTGTTAAATAATACCGTGCACGGCTGCAAGGTATTCCGTAAAGGTTTCTAAGCATAACCCTATGAAAAAATTATATTCAACTCGTATAAGCTTTTCATTGCTGCCTGTTACCTCCTGGAACATGAGCAGAAACAATGATGATTTTCAAAGAAAACTCAACGTTGGATTAACATGCTACTGAATAAACTGGTCCACATGAATTTACATTTGAAGACAAATTATTATCTATCTGTAAAAATCTAAAAGGTTCGAGTTGTTTTATAATATTGTAAGAATGGCTGAAATTATATTTTTGTTTCAAATGTTTACGTATAGGTGCTGGACCTGAAAAAAAACAGCTCCGGAATTTGAGTAAAATTTCGAAGACGCCAAGCTCATATAACACTACTGGCAACTACTGATCGGTTAATGTACTAAATAAAGAAAGAAAAACTAAAATTAAATCACTGTATGTATTACTTAAATCTCCAATGGACCATCTGAGCTTCCTTCGACATCAGTGTCGTCTTCATCATCCAAGTCATTGTCGTCGCGTGTAGAGAATGATCCTATAAAGCCCACAAAATAGTACGCTTATTATTATGCCAGTTTACGCTGACGATTGAAGCGAAAATAAAGTTTAGAACTTTAATTAAATTAATTCGGATTCCCATGCAAATACATAAAAGCACACATTTGACACTGACACTTTCATCTTTGAAATTTGGAACAATAAAGAAAAGTTGGACGGGAGGTAAAGTTCCTGAATAGTCTCAATATGCGTAATTATATTATATATTTTAGGAGGGGTATAACGGGCGCTGATGTATAGGAAAGTACTGAGTATAGGTGCATACAACTTACCACAACTTGGTTTTCCTCTAGTACGAGTGTTTGCAAATTCTACCCCATGCTTGTCAACGCACCAACAAAGGCCGATGGAGGAATGACATTGCATTGACTTATAGTATCCATCCAAGTCACACTGAGGAGAGTAGCTCCCTAGAACACGGTGGACAAAAAATCATGAATAATTTACATAATTATAATTATACGGCGAAGTGGGTGAAGCGAGAGCTGTCATACCTGTCATGCCTCAAGTGCTTTTCTATGTAAGGGTTTGTAATTACACCAAATCCAGTGATTTATTTTTGGAATAATTTTACCAATTTTAATTGTATTTTATGTCCAATGTAAACTTTCAACGTGGAAATCGTTTCATACATCTAAAAATAATTATAAACGAAGGTGCTGATTTTATAGGGACAATGTCTATAAAAATGTAACGCAATAAAAATATCCCTAATACTCGAGACTGAGAAGAGAGCTACATTCAGTGGGAAGTCCACGCAATGGTCTATAAAAACAATTCTGAGAGCTTTCTCTTTCCACGAAATCTATTGGTGAAAGTTTCATTGATTTAAATTGGCTCAAATGTGGTGGTTTATGACTCATCAGACAATGGTAAACTACATGGGAATCGGCACAAATGGGAATTTTGGATTATGGGAATTGCGATGAGTCATAAATATACTTTATTTGAGCAAATAATACATTTCATTCACAATCTGTATTCTTTTAGAAAATATCTATAAAAGAGAATGGCTTTAATTTTATGTGTTAAGGAGCCAAACACAAAAAAATGGGAAAGCCTTCAATCGATCCAGTTTGAGCTCAATTTCAGCATTTACTTGGTTTCCCCTAATTTCCTCTATACTACAAGCTGACCATTTTTTGAATTTAGAATAAGGTACAAAAAAACATCCTCCTCGTTTTATACGGTAAGAAACAGGCACTCAAAAAATTCCAAAATTGAAAGCCCACTTTCATTTCCTCCAAGATTAATTTACCATAGGCTGAATCAATATCCTTTCTTTAAGTCGCTTCATCATTGTCTTGATGGATTTTTTTGTATATTTCTAATTCTAACGAAAATATTGCGTGTCCAGCACAATTGACCTCTTCGCTGTTACACAGAGGAGCCACAAATGTATGACAGCCGACTAAACTAACGATCCTATGTAGCTAAGTTAATGAATCCCAAAAGTAATAGTGCGTCATCCCGAAGTTTGAGTATATAGGAGCTACCAGACTCGTTAGGAAGAATGTTATACTTACCAAGAAGCCCACTGGAACCCGTCTTTCTTCTCACGGCTGTACAAGGTCGATCTGACTTGGCAAAGCATTGACACCATTCATCAGGACTGATGAGTACATCCCTAAGAGCAAAAAAAATATCGATTATTAGAAAGTAGAAGCCGTATGAGGCTGTAGGACTTCACATAATTTCTCCGTAATGTGATTATCAATTCACTGGTGGTCGACAATTGAAATGCCATTTCTATTTTCCTTATTCTACCCAATTTTTTATACTATATTCGTTTTTTATATTCAGCTCATGCAAATAAACGAGAGCACTACAGATAGTAGCAATGTGTCATTTGAATATATTCATAGTTCTCGTCCCTCCTTCTTCATATCCCGAGAATAACTGACACGTACCACTTCCCACCCATCAACTTTATTAGATGGGCTCTCTCTCCCTCTCTCTTTCAGGATGTATACAATTATTTTCTCCACTGAAAAGGCAAAAACAGAGTAGTAATCTGTTTAACAATAATCTACTATAAAGGAGCATTGCATTGGGGGATGTTGTACATTGTAGACAGAATCGCATGAGTCCCATGTTTCACATTTCTACCAAAACTAAATAGTATCAAATTATGTAGAAAACCTATTTACCGGATTGGATACGATGATTGATTTTATGAACATGCAAACTTATTACTTTTCTGTTTAGTCTCATGTCGGAAAGACGGTGGTATCGTACTACTGCGTAATGTAATCCCAGAGAATAATTTCGGGAAATATGGAGTGAGAAACTGACGGCCGAGTCGTGCTGTCGTATTATTAACATTTTGCACAGGTATACAGAATGAATAAGCGTAAATACTATTCTGGCCCTACAAAAATTCAACATATGACTCACCGCAGGTATCATCCCCAGGTATTGGATGAGAAATCCAACTTTAATTTATCGAGACATGAGTTGAGTTCATGACGTAGTTTGTGTACGTGTACATGATTGAATTTGCAAACAAGACTACTACAAATTCTCGTAATATGCGGTTATATAAAATAAATATGAAAAAAAAACTTACTTATCAGCGTCACACCGGTCGATAAAAGGCTTTATACATTTCTCATTACGATCATTTTCCAAGTCAAAGAGCTCCTGGAGTGACAGCTGATTGTCGTCATCGGAATTCAAATGTTGAAACATCCACTGAACCTCCGGCTTGCACTCTCCAGAGAAATGAACTGCAACACACACACAAAAAGTGATTATGCATATTTTTGTAAGAGGACTGAATGACTCAACACCCCCACCAATAACCAAAACATTCCATCCAACGCTACTATTATTTACACTATTTACTTGAGTTTGGAGTTGGGTTAGAAAAAAAAACATGAGCCGTTTTCTCCAAATTTGTACTATCTTTATCATAACAGTAGTCTCCTTTCAAAGGAATAAAGTGCAAGCTAATTTTCTCAACTCCTTTAGGATTTGGAGGATTGAGGTTGCATTGGCAGATTACTGGTCCATAGAGTCACATCATTCAAAGAGTATTATGTAACGTCTTTTACTCCAAAGCATTCATGTTTACTCAAGTGTACCGGGGATGCAATCTTAGTAAATACAGGACGGGATTCTATTTCACCAGGAAGAATAAGAAGAAAGGAAGAGAGAAAAAAAAAGATACGAGAGCATGGGAATGGCAATTCTACGGGCTCTCGGGTTTTTTGAGCTTCCACCCGGAATCTAAGAAGGAATTTTTACTACGCAAACTCTTCCAGGGGAAACAAACAAAACAAACATTTATTGGGACAAAGTTGAAAAGTACGAAGTGTGCCCTGTCTACTGACTACTACTACTACTTTCTACCATCGCTGGGAAGAATGCATATAAACGGATGGATGGGGAGGAGGGGGACTTGCTTCTTGAGTCTTGAGTTTGAAGTTTATATATTCCATATTACTCTTGATAACAATGGGGAGGGAAACCCGAGAAACCACTGTCACGTTTGATTTGAAGAGAGTAAAAAAAAGGAGGAGGTCCGCTGGAGACTTGAGACATTAATACTCGAGGAGCATTGTAATTTTAGATTATTTGAAACTTAAGGGTTTATAAGGAAATGGAAGCTGAAAGAAGTCTCCCCATCAAAAATTAACTCAAGCAAATCAACAAGAAGAATGGGAGAAGTTGTGGGGAGGGGGAGGAGGGGGGATTTGAGGAGAAGGTATTTGGCTGGGAGAGAAGTATCCTTTTGAGAGGCGAAAAAAAAATCTGCTCATTCACGAGAGCGAGAGAGAGAGAGCACAACACACCTATTACATGGTTGGAGTGAAAGACATCTTTTCATATATTGAGTAGTTTGAAAAGTATACCCACCTTTTTTATTGCTTCTTCGTCGATTTAATTTTCGTTTCTGGGTGTCCGCCATGACGACTGAGAACCAGTCCAATAATCGATTCCCCATGGACTCTAACGCATCCTCGTTACAATCTAAAATGAGCCAGCAAAAAAGTACATGAACAAAAAAAAAGTTCAGCTCCTCGATCTCTTTCTCTCTCTCCATGTCGTCAGTCAAGAGAGGGATGCCATAAACTGAACTGAACGACAATATAGCGCAGACTAAAAAAGAAAGCTATTTGCACTGTACCACGACCCAAGATCGGGCCGACAAAGGTATTTTAGTATTTTCTACCTTGTCTTCTTCATTTATTATCCACTTTCTGTAACCACCAGCACTACCCTTCCCTGCCCTGCCCCTGCCCTGCCCAGCCCAGCCCAGCTTCCCTTTGCAGACCGTGACACGAGGGAAAATATTAGACAAATACCTTCGTCGACTCCTCCAAATTTTTACGAAGCACAGAAAAAAAAATCATATTTTGAACTTACCTCGAGGAATAACAGGTTTGGTATTGATAACGTCATTGAAACTACGCTGCTTATCCGATGACACTTTCTTGCTCATAATCCCGGAATAATCCTGTATATACATATTAAAAAAAGTCACATTTTTACATGTTTACATATTAGAGATGCTACCTCTACTGTCTTTCATGAGCGCCGTCACCGTGAATCATTTCATGTTTTTTGACAACATAAAAAAAACTCAACTCTTATTAGGAATTCCTATCAGCAATTCCATTCATATTATCCCTCACTAATTGAGACTCACTGATGTATGCAAATGCCTTGCCGTCAAATAGCACAGAAAGTTAATATTTTCGGCTTCCCTTACAATCTCTGGGGAGACACACTATCCTTTCCAGTATTTCGACAAAAACTAAAAACGAACTTCCAACCACTCGCACTCCCAACCCTCGTCACTCGTCTCATTCATTCCCCATACACACTAGTATAGTATGTAATACAGACGGATACATTTCGTAACGTAGATGCTTGATTTCAAAATTCCATACAAGCCCATTCAAAATTAGTAAGCTAGAGACTGTTGCTATTCGGAAGAAGAAGAAAAAAAATGAGCAGAAGAACCATATTCAAATTCATAGCCCCTGTCATGGGTGGTGGATGTGGATAGCATTCGGCACAGAGTGGGTACTACGGACGGGGCTATTTGCTCGGCTATACAAGCAGACTGCTAAACGACATGGTCGAGAGCTGTGCCTACTTTTCAAAATCAGTCGTAGACAGGCTAAACTTCAACATGAAGATTAATAATCTATCCTCTTTCATACAAGTTGGTTCACACAATTTATCTACAGAAATAGAGCGAAAGAGAGAGAGGGAGCGTAGATAACACCAAAATGAATCCAACTAAGTTTCCTTACTCTCTAAACTATGCAACTCTGATCTGTTCTTTGAATTCGAATTCGACATTTGGGTATTTTGGCTACATCTGTAAGCATGAATAGCTTACGAAATACAGGAATATATAGGAATGTAGGAAGCCCCCTGCAAATCCGCTACATTACTTCAGCTCTAATGCCCCTTAAATTAATGACTATTCTCTTATTACTGTCCCGCCCGCGAGTTCCGAGTATTCCTTTTCAATTACTTTACTTGCAATTTATTATTGAAGTCAGACTACCTAATGTTTGACCAATGAGAGTAAGAATAGGAGAGGGGTTGGTTGCCCAAAGCGGAAACTAAAATTTTCATTCATTGCTACGTGGTGAATTTATATGTAGTACCTACGCATAGTATGCGGTTGTCAACATTTAGAGTACAACTGCAACCTATCCTTATTTCATCAAAGTTTACAGAAATGAAATGACACTCAGCATCGTGATGATTGTATCGTAATCGTAGGAACGTCACAACCTAAGTTGAACAAAATACCTGATGCAAACAAACTCAATTCCGGGGTAAATAGAAAAGAGGGAAAGAGTCTTTCAATTCTAAATCCATACAATATATATAATATTATATTGAATTGTCGAAATCCTTTGACAGTGGCAAAGGGGAAAAAACTAGAGCGAGGACGTGATACCACATGGACCATGGAAATGGCAAAGCAATGTATATGTATATAGCGATGCAAGTTTTAAAAGAAAGTTTGTTTTTTTCCCTGCTTTCTCGGAACTTTCCTCGCCTTAATTTTGTATCCGTCGTGTAGCAGTAGTAGTAGTAGCTTGGGTCGCGTAGGAAAAAAAAAAGAAGAGGAAAGGAGAAATTTGTATGTATAGCTGAGTGAGCTAAGAAGGATGTGTAGCGTTGCTGAACCATGCACGAACCTCCATGTCAGGCAGGGCATCGCACGAGGACCAGAGCCAGAACCACTAAAAGACCAGGACTAGGACCGGGACCAGGACCAGGACCAGGAAACGAAAAAACAAGGAATATTCCAAGGGAACACAAACTAAGTTTAAAAAAAACATTATCCTGCGAGAAAAGTATCCAAGTTTTTTTTTTCAATGTGTCTGTATGTGACGGTGGTTGTTTCTAGTAGTAGGTACCTAAAAATATATATAAGTAGCCCATACATATAGTATTTTTAACATGCTCTCTCACCTTATACTTGGTGTAGTATCGATCTTTGTTGGATGCTGTAGGATTTAGCGGAGCCACAGGAGAGCCACTCGCTGCGGCAAATTCATTGTTGTTGTTGCTCGAAAAGATTCCATTCCCATCAACTCTGGCCTGGTTAGATGGCTTCATAGCGTTCCCATCACTGCTGCTCAAACTATTCTTGGCAAACTTCTGCCTCAACTTGCTCATCTTTCCATTGGCTTGCTCTTGCTCCGACTTTACTGTCTTCTTATATTTCTGCATGAAGCGACTCATGCGATCTGCCTCATCTTGTCTCTTCTTGGTTAATTCATCTTGATCTGAAAGTTAAGCCGTAAAATTCTATAACAAGACTCCACTCACTCACTCCCCTTCCTCTCCTTATATGTATATATTTATACGTCAGGCCATTGAAGGACACGAAAAGGCAGAGCACATATATTATATACCTTATACCTATGTATACATGTACTCACAGACCTCAAGTTTGAGACAACTAGTAAATATTCATATGAAATGAAAACATTCTTCTCACTCTAAAAGTCTAAAAAGGAAGCTTCACATAAAACGAGCCGTAACGTGTGCTACGTGTAATTATTGCGTGAATTCTTCATAGCTCCTCAAAACTTCCTCAAAACTCCACAAACTAGACGGAGGAGACAGAGAAGAGATACACACGGACAACTCAGTAGTCAGGCAAAACTCAAGACAAACACAATAGTTGATAGTTGATAGTACTTTACGAAAACACTTTGAACTCACGTCCAACAACCGTCCAACGTCATTGAGTCAATTCTCAACTCTCTTTAAAATTCCTACCTAAACGTAGATTTAATTAGAATTCAGCGACAGTTGCAAAATTCAAATTAAGTTCTTGTTATTGGAGTAATAAACAAATATGTAAACGACGACTGCTTTAATGAGCGATGAACTTTTCCCCATTTCCCCTCCTCAATGTCTCCTTCATACTTCATGGTGATGAAAAGAATGGTAATGAAGGGCCTTGTCAGCTCCGCTCTTAAGGAGCCGTCCATCAATGACGTGTAGGAGAGAGGCAATATTATTTTAACCCCTCCCTCTCCTAGCTTAGTATCTTCAATGCAATGTAGCGTCACACTAACCGATAAAACCATGGTAAGTGTACATGGGGGTCGTTTCCCCCTCCCTTCCCTAAATCAGGACGTCATTGACGGACGTCCCCTTATTACAACTTTACAGTCCTCCAACGACCCCACATCATCCGTTATTAGGCGGCGGGATGTTTAAATGTTTTAAATACATACATTCAATGGTCAGAATTTAAATAAATAGGAAGGAATTCAGACAGAGGACGAGAGAAAATGAAAAGGATTCTATGTGTAAGTAAGAGAGTATAAAAGATCTCGTGAAATGGGATTATACACTTTCTTCTAACTTCCAAGTAAGTTAGTTATAATATACATGAACGGGGCTTCTAACTACCTAATATTATTATTACGATTAGGTACGTCAAGTTATTACAAAGTTACTCCTCACTTTATCATCAGCAGCTCAAGACTCAAGATATCTATAGACTGCCTTTACATAGAAAATCGAGGGAGCATTATAATTCCCATGTTCTTGACTTTGAGTCAAGCTAACTAGTAAGATTTTCTTAGAATTTTGGAAACCTTTTAAAATAAATTTAAGACAAAGGAAGAGCTTTCGTCGGCTAATAACGCTTCAACGTCAACTTGCCTTGCACATCAGAACTTTCGTTTGATCCTGGGAAAGTTATATAGTGGGCGCATATGATTCAGAAACTCTGAAGACAAAATATAATAATTATACAGGAAGTCTGCCGCTACCCGGAACTGCGGTTGCTTACATGTCACCCTCTCATCCTGTCAACCTATTTTAAATTACTTAAGGAAGAACTAAACTAGTGGATGATTTTTAAAACTAAAATCCATGTAGTGCTGTGCATGTATGATCAAAAAATAGGTAAGTAGGGTCCTACCTAACTACCTACCAACCTACGTACTAGTGACTAGCACAGTACTACATAGTAAAGTATGAAGAGTCGGGAGTATGGGATGGAAGATAAGCTTCATTATTCAGATTTGAATTGCATGAGTTACAGTTCAAAAATAAAAACAAAGGTTATTATACTCAAATTTAAGGCAGTGCTCTTTCAATGTCTTTTCTTCTCCTCCCTTTCTACATTCTCCTTTTACATCTTTCAATTTGAATCCTAATCCTCAATCCTAAGTGTTTTCATTCGCCTCCCAACGATAAAGATGAATTAAAACAAAACATTATAAGCTTTCCCTTTCTCGTCTATATGTAATGTTATTTTTCCAAGAAAAAAAGTTTCAAATTTTTTTTTCTATTTTTTTTTATTATAGGGAGGATTAACTTTAAGAATATTATGCTGGCAATTTTCAAAAGTCTCAAAAAAAAGGACTCAAGTCTCAAGAATATAAATAGTGAATAGCTCCTGAATTTAAGCCTATTAGCATGAGCCATTTATTTCCGTAGGAGAGAAGTATTGAATATTTTACTGAATAACATATGTATGTGGTTAAGGACGTTATTGGGAGACGGGGGAGGGGAAAGGGAAAGGGGGGCGCTCGGCCCAGATTGAAATTGAAACTACAAATCAATAAAACAATTTGAATTGGAGGAAAATCAAGATATACAGGTAAAATAAAAGAATTAGACTGCAATTTGTATAATTACATAATTTAAATTAGTGTCAGTCACGAAAAGAAAATACAATCACAAAAAAGTAAGTAGAAGAAAGAAATGCGGCGCTGCACTGCATGTATTTGTCTATATCTCTCTGTATCCAGTAACCGGTATATCACATATCACATGGCCATGTCTCTGTGTACTTAAACGAACTGACTATTTCTGTGAAATCTGTAAGACTGAAATTGAGTAGATAGTTAATACTGCATACTGCAGTCTACCGTAGTATTTTTCGATGACTCTGCTTTCTTTCTCTCTAATCCAAATCCTGTCCCGTCCCGTCCGGCCCTCTTCCCTTTACTACTTATACTTTGTCTTATAGTACCTTAAATTTCTTTTTATTACCAACAATTTGACTATAAATGGATATTTGTTCCTCTGATTACGTCAGTAAGAGGGAAGGTTTGTTTTTAGGGACACTTAGACTCAACTGAATCTGTGAAGATATTAGCCAATTTAGTGCGTAGCTCTCTCTCCTACTCCTACCTACTCCTCCGACTCCTACTCCTACAACTATGACTTCCATTCCCCATAGAAAATTTTTGTTTTTTACCCTTTAATGATTTCCATTTTTAAACCAATTTCAATTCAATGTCACGTCCTTTCCTTTGACAATAATGCATTTATTCTCTCTCTCTCTTCCTCTCCGCCAGTAGCCAGTAAAAGGCTCTTGTTTCAGAGTTTCCTATTCAGTACTATAAATGTAAGCTATATATCCATGACATAGCGTGACAAAAGTGTGCATACGGCATACGGAGGACGGAGACCCAAATACACGTATCTGTCCTTAATGGATTTACCTATAGGTATTCTTGGCTTATTTGATGTAACAGCTGCATCCCTCGCTTCAATATACTACTATACCTCCGACTTTGAAAGTTTCTAGACGCTGCTCTACAGACACTTTTATGCGATTACACACACACTTAATCAATTATAACGACGAGTGATTTACAGATCCGTGCCATCAGACTCAAGATCGCAGCAGCACGTACAAAAGACATTAAAACATTGTCAAAATTTTCAAACAAAAAAAATGAATTAATCAACATTTTTTGCATATGGCAAATTAGTTAATTCAATTAGGTACAACATCCTTTAAATTTGACGAATTTTACGTGTAATTTAGCTCCAGACCCTTAAAAAAGAGGGGGCAGCTGGTAATAATTAACTTGGCAGAAGTCACTGAAACTGAATGTGACGTAAGTCAGTAGGTAAGGTACATAAATTTGGAGGAAAGAAACAGTAAATAAAACGTTTTTACAAATTCACCATTTGACAATATGACATAAAACTCTCCGGCACCGGCACCGGGACCGGGACCCGGTCCGTAAAAATAAATATATTATATATATCTTTCTCTTAACTTTCTTTATGAGAAATTTCAAATTACTTCTTCCCCTGTCAAAATTTATTTGAGAGAGCATCAAAATGGTTCATTGTAACGGTTCGTTAAAATTTACGTAATCGTCCAGCAGCGTGAGAACCGTATGATGTAACGTAGGTACTTAAAGTTCCCTTTTTTTAATTGAATTACGTATATATATAGAGGAATAACCTATGGTGCATATATGTAAAAGCTTTCCCGGGCCAGCTCACGATTACGACTCGCATAGGACAACCATCTCCGTCTCTTTTTGTTGTTGGTAGGCTATGGCGCTATCGCAATTACTACACCTGGTAACCTACTTTGGTTTAATATTCCGTGCGAGATAGAGTATAGTACTAAATCCACCCAGGAAAAAATGAAGTATGTATATGTTGTACGAGGGAAAAATATAATCTTATCAACCATCCAACTGAGCCAAAAAATGTTGAACTATTTAACTTGACGCAAGTTAAGATGTTTCCCCGACATAAGTAATAATATAAATAATTTATATGTGAGTAGTGTAAAGTACCTCCCGACGAAAGAATGTTTATGCCCACTAAATCTAATTACTATAACTTGAGAGAGAGAAAGAAGGCTCAAGCTACGAATAAGACACGCTGAATACTTTACATAGTACCTACCTACCTACCTACCTACCTATAAACTATATAACGTAACGTTGCGTGAGGGAGGGGACACGCAGCCCCCTGTACATGGCTGCGTTATATATCGTCTGTGAAGAACCAAAATTACCCATATCCAATTTAAGCTACAATGAAAATTAGCTATGTCATAAAAACAAAATGAGAAACATGCGTAAAGTGTTAATTAGAGTTTTTGAAAAACGTAAAATGTTCTAATTCCATGTTTTTGAAAAGGTTCAAAATGTTCTAATTCCATGTTTTTGAAAAGGTGCAAAATTTTTTAATTACATGTTTTTAAAAAGGTGCAATATGTTCTAATTCCATGTGTTTGAAAAGTCCAAAATGTCCTATTTGAATGCTCTCAAGACATATTTGAATACTTTTGTAGATAGTTGATATTGCTTTTAGCTAATAATGGATATGAGTCATTTTGGTTCTTCACAGACGATATGTGATTATACCGCACTGGCTCTGGCACTGGCTAAATATCGCTTGTCTCTTAAGTGAAAATACTTGCTATATATTATACATTAAATTAGGTACTATATTTGCAACAACAACAATAACAACAAAAAACTAGAAAATAAAAAAGAACCCAAGCACCTTACCTTTACACGGACAGAATCCTTTGCATGAGACGGTAATTTGAGAATTTTGAATGCAATTGTGATAATCAAGTCGACACAAGGAGCTGTAAGTACGGTTGTCCGAGCCGCAAAGAAACGTCGGTTTGACCACTGGACATGGCGTGCAAGATCTGTCAAATAATAATAAAACATTCATTAATTTTGGTTGTCGGGCGGAGGGAGGGAGGACTCCCTACCTTCATTACATGGTACACAGGGAGGTTTACATTACAGTCAGTGCAGATTCAGTCGAGAGTCCAGTGGAGTGTGTGTGTCGTTTCCCATGTATATTTGCACAACAATTAAAGTACCTACCTACCTACCTACCTACTGGAGTGTGCACGAGGACGAGGTTTTAGCTTGTACTTTGGCTTAACTGTACAGTTTGTAGGTTACATATTATTATTGTTATATAATGTATAAAAGTTGGCTGAAGAAATCGAGTTTTAAATCGTTGCTCTTGGCTAATGACTTTGAATTTGAATAAGCTTGAGCTGTAAGCCACAATGGGCTCAATTTATACATTTCCATTTTGCAATTCTCTTTTTGCTTTGTAGCCATATAATATATATAATGTCATGTAAAATTCAATTAAAACCATAATCCAAATCTAAACTCTTTACCCACATCATATATCTTACTTTACGCTTGAGCACTATTTAGTTCAAACTAAGATTCACTCAGGCTCGAGTAAAGTCCGGATTCATGACAACTCGAGCATTATTGTAATTTTGTAATACTAGATATATATGTAGGAATCAACTTACATAATGTAATTACAAGTATATTTTATGCTAGTATATATCGGTAGGGAGGAGGTAGTAGTTCATCTATTAGCATACCTTTATATACATACATAATTATATATCTCCCTATACTGGTAACTAGGTGGGGTTTTAGACTGACTTATAGCTTTAGGAGTCAGCTTTATTAGAAACTGCTCCACACACAGTCCAGGCTACTACACACACAGTAAAGGTACTTTCTCCAGATGCAATTAATTAATGTGCACTCCCTCCCTACCCTCTCCAATATAGGTACTTCTCTCACAGCTGAGTTGGTCTTGGTAGTTCACATTTGGAGCTATATTATAGCCTCTCAGGTTTTTCGATGCGTGGGTATATACGGCATACGGTTTACGGTCGTACTCCATTCCAATTTTCGAATATAATGTATAGCGACTGAGTAGGTACATACAGTAGGTAGGTAGATGTTGTATTTTGTAACTCAAAACGTACATGGTCATTGGTCAGAGTTTGTGAAGTGTCTCGTATCAGTAGCGTTCAAGCGGAGCACTCAGGTGCATTTTAGAGATAAGAGAATTACACCTCACAATACAGGAACAACCACTGCACTGATGATGCGAGTCAGCTTCAAGCCAATCTATTATTTTATCACCTTCAACAAAGGAGGAGTGTGCGGGGGTTTGGACTACTTAAGTTTTAGTGGCAACTCGCAAGTCATTCATACCTACAGCCTACCTACCTACCTACGTACCTACATGTCCGTACATATTAGATGCCTCGTGGACGCAAGCAGCAACCTGCCTACCTACCTACCTACCCATGTACTTTCCTTGACAATAATTTTATAGGAAAAATTAATGTCTTCTTAACTGCTCACTGCAGAAGGTCACCTACTTCTCCCTCCACTCCACTCCACTCCACTGTAACTCAAAGAGCTCTCAAATCAGAGGAGGGATGATGATGATGATGACTCAGGGTAATTTAAAAATTCCAAATTAAAACGATCAAATTATACACCGTCATAATCATAATTGCTAAGTATACCCCTGCTCAGGATGATGAATGGACATTAGCACTAGTGGAGAGTCACACTCCACCATCCACACAATCCCTCTCTTCCACTATGTCCCTAAACTAAATCCCAAATCCCATGCGGACTCCTCATGTACCTACATACTCCTGGTAACACCTTTCTCAAAAAAATACTTGTAATGGACACTTTTCATGTAAAATCACATCGTTGTTGGGCTTAATCGTCTAGTAGAGTAGTCGCGGAGTGGGGAAAAGTGGCTACACGGCAGATGTAGATAGATGTAAGTTCGATCTGTAGTAGTAGTAGTAGTAGTAGTCATAATAATGACATAGTCATAGTAATAGAAATAGAATGTCGACTCTCGACTCTCGACAGTGCGGTGGTGGACTGTCCTTGAAAATTCATACACTGATTTTCTGCAAATACAAATAATACAATTGGCATCCCGAGGAGCTCCCCTTTGTGTGTACATACTGACTGAGAGTGTCATGTAAAGTGTAACACAAGCTACTTCATGAAATCATGAATACGTATAATTATAGTATTATTATTCCCATTATTATAGGGTATATAATATGGTGAGGGGACAAAACCTTATAATTAAAGTTTTACGTGTGTACAGATTTGCATTGGACAGAGTGAGCGTGAGCGTCAAGAGACCAAGATCGCTCCTTACATATGCAATTATATGTAGGTAGGTGGGTAAGGAGAGGCTATATTTCTGCATCTGCCAGGACTACTGAACTGGGAGTGTGTATGGATAATGATAGACGCAATAATAATATCAATCTGATTCCATAACGTTTGGGCACGTATTTTGTGAAAATAGTGAACCAAGTACATGGGACTCAAGTACCATTCATTCTCTGGGCTTGACTTGACTTTGGCTTCGTTTATAAATGAAGCGTGGAGTGAGAGAGAGGGAAATGTTATTTCCAAGCCAAAATGTGGGGGAAAGGGAAGGATGGAGCCGGAGTGCTCCAGTAAATGCTAACTTATTGATTCTTCCTTTTCTCTCTCTCGCTCCCTTTCTCTCCGTCTCTCCTCCGCCCGTCTTCCCTCAGCCCCAACAGATACTTCCCATTTCCTTCCTGTTTTCACTTTGGCTGTGTCAAAAAATTGAGATGCTCCGCAAAAATATATGCCTTACTAAATCATTGTCTACTTGAGTATTTTTTTTTGTCTAGAAATGTTTTTTTTTCACAGGGGGGAGAACGTGAACTATTGTAGGTAGTAGTCGTAGTATCATGATCATGATCATAGCCTATCGTATCTCTAGAACCCTGCCAACATATTACTCAGCTAAGGAGACGAGCATATTGGTTTGGTTTTTGTTGGTAGAGATTGGGAAAACGTAGCAATAAAGCTTTTATTGGGTGATAGCCAATATTGTATAGGTATATGAAAGAAGTGTAGAGCTCCTATAAAAATGAACTTCCTGTCATCTCGCCACCAGAAATATGAACATTACTCAGAGAGATATGATGTAGGATAGGGTACTCTATTGATATTGGCTCGTCCTATTTTTGTCTGTGTACGTATTGATATTGGTATTCTGCGTGCACTGCCCTGTGTGCTGCCTACAGTAGTATGATGAAAAATAGATTTTGTGGACTGTAGACTGTAGACAGCCATACCTTATAGTCCGGTCCCGGTATAGACAAGAAGTAGTGATAGAAAGGGCTGGTGGAAATGTAAAGGTAAATGTCTGATTCCTTATCACTATCATGCCTCTCAGATCACATTAAGGTAGACGACTTCAACCTCTGATAGCTCCAATGTGTGTATACAATAAACCAATGTTTTTTTATATGTTTCCCATCAACTTTAATACGATCGAATTTTTCTCCAATCAGACAGTATTAATTCCAATCCCAACGCGAGCCAACCTTACATAGGTATATACATAGCAGCTTCTCTGGAAAAAAACTTTGTAAAGTTTTTCATGCGCCCTTTACTCATATGTACAGAGTACAGGCAGAACAGTCACAGTGAGCAGACCTTCTTTGACTTTGACATTAACTGTGGGCTGAAGCTGAAGCTGAAGAAGAAGAAAAAATGAAAAAATTCAAATCTTATTTTTTTATATCAGTGTGTATTATGTATATGGGATTTTCACAGTTTCCCTCAAAAAGAAAAAGTCACAAAAAAAAATACATTAGCCCCCCTTTGACATTTAATCTAATATGACTATATGTGACCTGTGAGAGATGTGAGAGAAAATCCTCTCGTAATTATTATTAATAATGATTACTAATTAGGTACATGGGTAGATTGTTAATCTCCCCTCGCCTTCTATATAGTTACTAAGTAAGGAGCATTATTCAAAGTCGAATTCGAATTCGAAATATGTTATGTATTTTTACCACACAGCACAGAGCGTAGAGTACACGGTACAAAAGATTATACACTAATGTTGTATTTTGTGTGTGTGTGTGTCGAGAGAGATTACACCTAAACACCCCTGTCTCGTTTGTAGCTAATTTTTCCTGACGTGTAAAAGGTTTTACGAGTAATTTTTCTCTTCTTTTTTTTTCTTCTTTCCTTATCCACTTTTTCCCCTACCTTTCTCTACAAGCTTTAAGGCTTTCCATCATCAAACTGTTCTTATCAAGTTGACAAGTCTACTTGAGTCAGAAATGGATTTAAAGGTTTGAATTGAGGTTTTCCTCAGGAGATCTTTCTTACCTTCCTCGGTCCGGGTCTGAGTCCCAGGTCCATTTAGGACCAAGACCCACATTATTATTACCCAGCCATATAGAGAGAGAAGAGCGACAAATGAAACTAATGTAGGTAACCCATTTCCGTTATTCCTCTCTGAAGATTAATGTCATCACTGGTCGGGCCTCGCTCTCACAAAGCCCAGCCGCCCAGACCCACTGACACAAACTGTCAGCCCGGATTTGAAGTTAAGGCTCTCTCCACTTGCTTGGGTTTAAACTGGGAAGGGGAAACTTGAGGCGAATTACCCAGAGAGAGTTTTGACAGTCTGCTCTGCACAGAATGGTCTGCCACGTAACATTTTATGTTTTCCCTATTACAATATACTCAAAGGTTCCCTTTGTTCCAGTGGAGATTTCTCCCCTCCCTCCGCCGAGCCGAGAGTGTCAACAAATATGTGTGTGTGTGGAAAGGAGTGTGGGAAAGTGATTATTGTATGTAAATTCCCGACGCTTTCTCTTTATATGTGTAGGTGAGTGCTGACCACATTTGATTTAAAATTAGTAAAGTGAAAGTCAAGTCTTTCCTGTGCACTGTACCCCCGTGTGCGCTCTGTGGAGACTCCAAATTCATTCCTATAGCACGTAACTACCTACATACTTTGGTAGGGAGGACGAGGAGGAGAGGAGACAGAGCAAATGTAAATTTAATGTTGCATGTAGCCCTGGCCTTGAAGATATCGCAGGACTTGGTCACTAAATCATTTATACATGTTTCAGCATGCTATTCATGAGGAGGTACAAGGCCGGGGCCGGGGCCGGGGTTGGGACCGAGACCGGGACCGGTCCCGGTGTCTATATAGTGAAGACATGCAGACAGACACACACCTTTACTTTCACACTGCATACAAGTAGAGACTCTGGACGACTGAGCGACTCGACCCACCTACCATGAATTTGAATTCAATGGGCGGCTGTAATGTTGAATTGTTGGATGACATTTGAAATTGGAGGAGGACTAACCTGAAGTTATTGCTCGTGGAGTCCGTAGTGGAAGACCCAGAGGAGGAAGAAATGGAATTTGATGATGTGGAGGCTTGTGAGCCTTTAGCATGTAATTTACTTCCTCCAGAAAACAAGTCCTGCTCTTCCGAATCTTCGTCATAGTAGTCTGAGTCATCATCCTCGTCCTCCTCCTCGTACTCTTTACTGTCCTCATCCAGTTTACTCGTCTCCTTTATTTTTGACTTGGGCACGATTACATCCCTACAAGAAAATCAATCCATCATGAATAACGGTAAAAGGTTTTGAATAATAAGACTCATGCATCACATTACTAATCATAAGTAGGCATCTATAGGTATAGGGACCTACTATTACTATATACTCCTGTCCGAAAACTTGGAAAGTCCAAACACGAGATTGGGATTTAATGGCACTTAATTATCTACTGGGGAACTTAGCCGTGTACTAACTTTAAATGTACAATATGCCACGTGATGGATGATATTTTACACGGTCCCAAACTCCTATATATTATGCGACCACTGATATATATGTCTGGAGTCATTGCCATTGAACGCCATAAAACTCACATAGAGAATGTAGACGCTACAATACATCTTGTGCGGCACTTTTTGCAAATTCTCGAGAAAAAAAAGAATGAAAGGAAAGAAACTGAAACCGAAACAGAATTTTGGAGACATTAAGTAATGTAGCGTTTATATCTAGAATTCTAGAACGTATATAGGGAACTCCACTTGACTCTACATATGGGCGAGTCATAGTTGGATTTGTACTTTAAATAATGCAATATCTAAATAGAGCATGGAGACTTTTAGATGTAGTGGATGTCGACGAAACCAAAAAGAATCTTACCCGCTTTTGTGCAGTTCTTTCTTGCTGACGCAGACTGCAGTAAACTCATCTTCTAAGAGGCACAACTCCTTCTTCTTACATTTCAATGCTTGGCAGAGATCACCTGCAGGAATAAACATATAGACACAATCAAAAATACGAATTACATTTTGGGGAAGGAACGAATTTTAACTCTAATTCGTTTTTTTCTAATTAAGCATCTAATAAAATTATAGTAAAGGCTCCATACATCGTCCTTAAATTTGCAAAATTATATTATTGTACCGTAAGGCTCCAACTAACTCCCGGGGTCTTTAGCATTGATTTAAATGGGAAGGATTTTCGTTTCTTTTTTTGAAAACTCTTGCTTGTAAAAACTCCCGGGTCTAAAGGAAAGTTTGACGTAGGACCCCCCAGGAGTTATTTGGAACATTACGTGTACTTGCAATATTAGTAATATATAGATATATATTATTATGTCTCTCTCATTTCCAAAATTAATTTGCTCATGCCTCGCGAGCCAAAAAATAATAGAGTCATTCATTCCCCATAACTCCCATTCTCAGTTCTGTTTCTGTATAGCTTTCTCAGCATTACCAGCAGGGCCGGACGAAGGAATTGGTTTTAGGCAGCAATTTGTTTCCATACAAAAATCAACATTTTGATTTTATTGGTGGTTTTCTTTGGTGAAGCAAAATGTTGTATTCACATGTTCTAGAAAAGTGCAAAATGTTCTTTTTACTTGATTTAGAAAAGTGTTCAATGTTCTATTTACATGTTTTTGAAATGTGTAAAAAAAATTATTTCCATGTTTTTGAAAAGTCAAAATATTCCTTTTTACATATTTTTGAAAATTGCAAAATGTTCCATATACATGTTTTGAGAAAAGTGGAAAATGTTTTATTTCCATGTTTTTGAAATGAACAACAAATTGTATTTGCCTGTTTTTGAAAAGTCAAAATATTCTATTTAAAAATTCAGGCAGCGGGGGCTGCCTGTGCTGGACGCATTATCCGGCCCTGATTATCAGTACCAGTACCAGTACGAGCATTTCTACAGTCTTAACAGTAAGAATACACGTTGTTGCTGGAACTGGAGAGGAATGAAGGGCTGCTGTGAGGACTGAGCGGGTGAAGAAAATGAGAAGATGGCCTTCCCCAAAGGGAGATGTGTGAGTAGTAGACTTCCTCTTTCTCATAGTCACCTCACCATTCAGTCATGCAGTTCACTCTCATAACATCATCCTCAGGAAAGAAAACATCTCAAGAAATGGTGCTACTGTATTTGAGAGTGGAGCTCAAGTAGAACAAGAACAAGAAACACAACTCACTCTTTTTTTTCTTTCTTCCCTGCCCAGTGCCAGTTGCCAGTTCCAGTCCACAATTTAATTTAGTTAAAATGCTCAACTCCAACTGTTCCAATCCACATATATTATACAATGCAAGAATACAGAATGAAACTTTATTTTCATTTTCTATGAGGTATAATAACTATGGAGTATGGAGTATGGAGAGTTAAAAAACTTCTTTTTCTTTTATTTTTTTCTTCTGTGTGTCTGAGGATATGGCATGGCTGAATGAGTAATAATATGTCAAGTGAGCTTTCACAGTTTGATAGTTGGGAGCGCTTAGCCTTGGGTTATGATACACATATTTCATGGGAGGAGTATGTACGTACAGGAGAGGAGCAGGCACTCCAGTGCCAGAACCAGATAAAGCATTGGGGGGAAATAATATATTAATATTAGCATTAATATTTCATACTGTCTAATGTAAGAGCGGAATATTAGATGCAACAAAAGCTATAGTGTAATAAAATTGACACATTGATTGATTAGCACATTCTATTGGAGATTAGTCGACATTTACGAATGGCTCCACACCACTCTGCACACCCAGCAGTGCCACCCGATGCCGGTGCCGATGCCCATACCATACACCCCACCATGCCCAATCCCGTATGCCATAGAAGGTGAGCCGAACCAATCGATACATAGCTCTGTCGTCTGCTCTCACTAGTGTGACTAGTCAGTCTCAAAAGTCTCAATGCATGGACTTTTCAACGAGAGAGAGAGAGAGAAAAAAAAACTATATCTTTTTCTCTCTCTCTCTCTTGCAAAAAAAAATAAGTCATGTGAAACAGGAAAAACTTTCGTACAAATTTAGTCCCTTCTCCCATATCTGCTGACAAAGTGTTGCAGAGAGAGAGAGAGAGAGAATTCGCCGTCAGTGCGAGTGTAAAGCCCGACTCTCTCAACTCCTATGAGAGGAACGTCAAGATTTTTTGGGCAGGAAAACTAAAAACGATCGATCCGATTTTCATCACTTTGTATCTGGCGACCGCGAAGAAAAATACTATCAACCATCTTGGACTTAAGAAACTATATCTTTTCGGATTCCGAGTCGGGGATTGCTTTCCCAAGGCTGTCCCGCTCCCGACAACGTCCACGTCCTGTGTATATCTATAGAGGTATATTCCTTCCCTATCCGTACATACAGCAGAGAGACCTCAACACTCATCCTCAGTACATAATCCCTCTCCATGCTACACAGCCTCATAGATATGTATATGTATGCCGAAAATGGGAAACGGATTCGTACGTGAATCACTGTGGTTATCCTTTGTGTAAAGCGTGGAAGGTACTTACACTGGTTTCAGGAGTTGAGGATGTCTGAATCACGTTCCATAGCTTGAGAAAGAAGGAAGAAAGAAATAAAAAAAAGACTTATCTCCCCTTCTAACGCCTACTTGTATTAAGACACTATAATATGTTTTTTTTCTATTCTTATTCTCTCGTCTCGACTTCTACGTCTCGTCTTGGACTTACAGACTTGTAAATATAAATACTCTCTCTCTCTCTCTCGATCTCTGTCTATATGTATTTTCTACTTCTCTTGAGTTCCTCTTTCACATAAATTTAATAACATTCTCAATTCTTGACTCTACATAGAGCGTTTGGCCTGGTGCTGGTGCTGGTCTTCGTCCTGGGCATGGGAAATGAAATTCACGGGGAAAGAGAAAGTTTGATTATTTGATGGAGAGAAAGCTAACCTCCTCTTTCCTATTTTCTTTTATTTTTCTTTCTTCTACTTCGTCTTGCTACTGCTGCTGCTGCTGTTGTTGTTGTTGCTGTTGTTGATGTTCCTGAACACAATGTTGGTTTCTTCTCTCGTGTTCATTTATTATACTGTGTTCACTCCGAGCCATACATCATACTTTATACACACCCAGACAAACCATCTTCCATTAGTCAAATATAGATCTCATCCACCTCCCCATTCAAGTAACAAATAGCCATCCTTCTGTACAACACCCAAACATTTCCATATATAGCTTCTGACGATTACGATTATTCAGACAGGGAGCCTTTCTTTTCAGTCTGAGTTTAAGTTGAAACAGGTGTAGCCCTGGATCGACATCGACACATGTGTGCGAAGGAAGACGGCTGCAGAAGTACAAACCCGAACCCGGGAAATTGACAGAAATTGGACAGACTAAAACAGACAGTCGTTGTCGTCCTCGTCAAACCGTGCATTGTTTAATAATAGTTATTAAATTTTGATTTTCTAATAATTATATTGTATAGGTAACTCAGCTTATTTCTTGGGCATATAGAAAATTCAGATGGAAGGAGCGACAATCAAAATTTGGTATCTTTCCAGCCCCATCCGTATACATACTATTATTATGCGAGCCAAAAAATGGAAATGGTGCAGAATGGAAGAGTAGTATGTAGAAGGTAGTAGGGAATGAAATAATTTTAATAAAACCAGTAACCATATAGACTCTGTGTAAACATCATTTAAACAAATGAGAAACAATTCCAGGATCTTGATCATTTGAGTCAATAAAAGTTGTTACGACCATTTAATCGCTTCCGTGACTTTTTCCCTTACTATATTATCTTCAACAGATCCAGCAGATCCAGCCAAGTTTCTTCTTCTTCTTCGTCGTCCTCGTCCTTTTTTTTCCTTTTTTTTTGTTTTTTGACAAACTACATTTGTACGCATAAAACTTTAATTAAAATCCGGACCATTACTAAAGTATTTTTGCTAGCGGCGCAGTAAATACAATGTATAGTATATGTAGAGGTCCATAGGTAATGGTCTGCTACACAGGGCTGCCAGTGTATGACATGACTTCCCCATGACGCAAGACATATCTATGTAGTCTCTTCTATCAGTATGTCTCTCTGCGAGGGATCTGGATCCTCTTTACCTCTTTTCAATTCTCCCTATATCAGTACCTACCATGATATCCCACACTCGAATCCACATCTACAATTTATGTATTTAATTTCTCCGCTTATGAACTCCCGAGTAAAATGAAATGAATGTTACGTAACTCAAACTCCGTGGTACGCTACTGTCCGGGTTCGGGTCCGGAGTCCGGAGCCGTCTCCGTCCGTACTCTCATCGTGTATACAGTGGGAAAGCGACCGCCCAGAGGAATTGCAGTAATTAAACTACTGAGTAAATAATAAGAGCGAGAGAGAGAGAAATAGAGAGCGAGAAACTAAAGGGAAAAAAGAATAATTTCGAGAACAAAATATATTATGTAGGTAGGTAGGTATATGTGGCTATATTGTCCATGTGGAAGTGGAACTACTTCTGGAAAACTGGAAACTGCTGGAAATGTGTTGTGCTGATGTTATGGGAAGATTTAGAGATCTATATGGGAAATAGACAGACTGATGAGAATGACATAAAATGTTTAGTATTCTCTAAGTAGGCTCCGTTTAGTTTGGATGAAGCTATAAAATTAAAGCTAGGATGATGGATATGATAATGGAGTGGAAAAAATTTTGCTTCTCTAGCCCAGGAAAATGTATATGAGAGGAGATGGAGGAGGCTCATCTCGTCCACCGGCCCCGGCACCGGCCCCGGCAACGGCAACGGTAACGGTAACGGCAAAGGCAACAACGCGCCGCAGCCTACCCTCATAATTATTCAGTTGTCCTAAATTGGCATCGGCATCACAATACACCAACTGCGTTAATTATTCTTGACGAAATAAATCTCCCGTGAAATGTGTAAATGCTCCAGGTTTACTCTGTAGACTGGAGCCTTGAATTAGCTCCGAGTCTTTCTCTCTCTCTCTCTGTGTTATTGTGCTTCTCATCCTAAAGAAATATCTGTCGGCGGATGGAAATCTCCGGTCTGTGTCCGATCAGGTTACGACTACGAGCCCGATTTGTTGCTAAATAACCGCACAGCCTACGCCTTTCCATTTTTCATGGAAGTACTGCACACACATATATAGGAGGAAACCGCTTGATCTACAGGTCTTCAAAGGGATTTTCGCGAGAGTATTCGACTGTCAGCCTCCAGGCCTCATCCTCCCGTACTTCCCAATCACAATAAATGCAGAAATGCATAATCATTATTTTTGTGGAAGGTAAAATAGATAGAATTACAATGTGTGTGAGGTGGTCTGGAGTTGTGGAGTCTGTATTGAGAATTGAGACTTGAAATAATGTTTGTGTTTGTTTCGCAATATTGGTGAATTCAATCCAGAGAGAATATAGCCACAAAGTAGTGATGAAATGAAATGTTTAGACAAGCCAACAACATTAGTATTGTTTTGAGACTGGGAGGGAAATTTTCTCGATTTACATCACACTAATTTTTATAGGTACCTACGTAGATAGGTAGGTAGTTAGAAATCTCAATAAATGCTCGAGTTTATTTGGAGTAGTTGGAGGATCCCACAGACTCGCTCGAAACAAAGTAATTATCTAAATAGGTAAGGTACATTGCATTTGAACGAGAGCCAACATTCAATCATTACGTATACACAAGACAAAAAGACATCAATGGGAATTAATTGAGTTTTACACGAAATTTAATCTGATTTTTTTTCCTCTCTGTATAACACACTAAACCCCTTCTTTTCTTCCAGAATCCACTCACTCACTCACGATCTCTCAGTGTATTCTCCCGGGAAGTCTACCATTAGGCCTAACACAAACAACAACCCAAACTACAACTACAACAACAACAGCAACCAAAAAATAGGAATAAAAAGGTTTACTCACTTCCAGGATCAAGTATCCACGTCTTCTTTCCCTCTTTCCTGTTGCTCTTTGCCACGTCCTGGAAAAAAAAATAAACAATTTTCTTATGTAAGTATTTATTAGAAAAAATGGTTCTCAAATTCGCATGATATTTTGTCATTATTTCCTAGAGAAACTCAACTTATTCTCAGCTTACAATTATTATAGTATTGATATAGGAGACTGTAAATTGAATTATCCTCCACTGATGGGATTTTGAATTTCTTTGAATACATAATACATAGTTACCTAATGCGACCCACACACAGTCAGTCAGTCGCATAATATGCCATTTTTTGTATGTGTACAATTACATTTTAATTTGAATTCGAAGAAAAATGATCAAACATAAATATTATTCCTTCTCCTCTCTTCCGACTCCGACTCCGACGTGATTTATGGTCTCGTATATGTGATGTGATGGGATCTCCTAATTCTCCTATATATGTATTTGTAACCAGAGTAGTTATCACGTAGGAGTGGGAAACAATGTGACATTTGTTAGAGAAAAAATTCGACTCTGATATATCCATCTACCTACGTAAGTAAAAAAAAATATAGGTATATGTAACTAATGCAATTTTTCCCAATCCCATTCTTTTTCTTGCCGTCATATCAAATGAAGAGGGAGTCTACATATATTATACGGACCGCACACATAACCCAAATAAAGCTTCTCAAATGATACTTTGTTAGCATTTCGGTATCTTTCTAAAAATCAATGACTGACGACTCGCGATATTTACCCAAGTTATTTCACCCTGCCGTGGTCTACAATCTAGAATCTACAATCTACAATCCGACCAGAGTCTACAGGTCTCTTTACTTTTTGCATTTGATTATTTGCGAGGGCTAATAGAAGCTCTATAGAGACAGACATATGGAGAGAGAGAGAGAGAGAGCGAGGAATTGTTTGCAGTTTCTAGAGGAGTTTCAATCAAAGTCTCCACCACTTACAGTGCACATACATACTGCATGGAACTGGAGGGAGTAATCATATACCAAGAAAACCAAGCTAAAACTCTGAAACCGGAGCCGGAGCCGGAGTGTAAACCGAGGACGATGTTGATGTCGATGTCGATGTCGACTTCGATTTGGATTTGGATTTTGGATGTGGATGCGATGCCGAGAAATCGACGCCGACGACGACGACGACGACGACGACACTAACATCACCATTCAAATAATACACATGTACCACACCTATAGGCGATAGCATATAGTATAGTAGTACCTAATCCTAATACAGAAAGGAAATGCTCAATTTTGCATTCGCGAAAAAAGAAATTACGATTCAAATCGCGGTACAATCTGAGTTTTATTTACTCTCCTCGCCTGGAAACAAACCATCTTTCTGTATGGATGGATGGATGGATGTTACACATACATAGAGACTCTGTCAAAGGTTTCGTTTCAGGGCCAAAGCTTGATCCAGAATCGCGAATCCAGAAACGAGGGCAGGGCTTGTGGCGTGTACACACACAGGACGTACATAAGGATATGGATATACTCACCTATATACCTACCCATGTTTGTGGTTACACGGTAAATTCGTAAACTGCCCCAGTTTCCTCTTGACTGGCAAAACTTTGATGGAATGAAACTCTGTGGAGAGTTGGAGAGAGACTATGGATGGATATATCTGTGTATGAGAGTCTGATGGGATGGGAGGATGTACATTTTGAGCATTCTTGAGGTTGGTTCCTCCTTCATCTTCATAGGATATGAATATTGTGAAAAGGCTCACTTGCTAATCAGGGAATCAGACTCGAGACTCGCAGGACTCTGACGTTGGAATACATACTTGTGAAACAAATGCTCCCGCACGATATCCCCAAATGTTCGCCTCACTGATGTCTCCCTTTCCAGTTACCAGTTCCCAGTGCCAGTGCCAGAGAGCTATCTAAATACGTTTTATTTCAGCTGACTAAGGTACTTACAGTCAGACCCGGTCTCTCACTCCCTATATTGACTCACTCGTTAGTCCAAGCCGAAGGAAGGAAGGAAGATGGGAGCCGAAAGACGGGTTTTGGCCCAGCCTCCTCATCACCCGGACGCGGACCGGGACCGGGACCAGCACCAATATACATAACTATACATTGCTCAAATCAAAATAGATCCAAGAAGAAGGAGAAGGACATCGCATCGTAGTCAGTAGTCATGTTACATTGGGAAATAAAAAATAAAGCGCTTAAATTTCATAGTCGTGACAATACTGTGACAGTCAACCCTTCTGCGATTCCCATTCCAAGCGCCATCAGACCCATTCTAGAACAGATATCTGTCCTGGCCATGGCCCTGGCCCTGGTTCTGGTCCTGGTTTCTGGCTACTATGCGATAGGCTACATGCTCCATGTAAACTCTCCAATTTAAATCCTCCTCCTCTGTCACGAGTTTACTTTTCTGTACTTCATCTCATTCCTTGATAGATCACGTTTCCATATTATTATTATCCATCTCAAATCATCGCATCGCTCGTCTTGAGTTCTTGAGCTGACACTTGGCTCAGTATTCGGGATCTGTGCCTCTAAGCACTTTATGCTGCTCAGCAGAGGACAAGAAACTCGAAAATCATTCCGCCGACTTGAAATTTAATAAATCTGGATCAATACGATTTGTGGCGTATCATGAATAAGACTCTCGCTCAGAGAAATTCTTCCTTCCGCTCCAACTGTATATTTCTATTTGAGGGGAGCGGGAGGAGCGGAGAAAGCGGGGAAGGTATAGAGGGAATTTAAATGTCTTGGAAAACTTTTGGTGATAATTTAAATGTTCAAATGGAATGTTCCTCCATACATTTGCAGGTAATATACCTATCAAATGTCTGCAGTATGTACTGCCGCTACTTGTACATAGTTATAGTCCAATCTATGACAATCCACATCCATTCCATATCCACCCTCCTTTTAAATCCTATCGATGCGGACTTGTTCATGGAAATCAAGACTCTGGATGAGAATGTGGTAAACAGAATTGAAATGAAATGAAATTCAGTGCATAATTTCATAAATTCATAATATTAATAAAAACCTCTCACTCTCTCTCTACACGTCTCAACTATTTTTCACAATTTTTTTTTCGCGAAATGAAATCAGGGAAGGTGGAGTATTTTTACATAGTATTATCACCTCAAAAATCAGAGCCTCCCATATTTTGTACTGGAGAAATTGTGTCGTATTATGGGAAAAAAACATCTCTTAACTCCATCCAATCCCCAGTTCCAGTAAAAGTAAAAGTAGATTACATTATTATATATATATGTACCACCCACCTATACCTGCTTTGACTTTGAGATTTGTGCAAAAAATAAATCGAGATGGGAAACTGGAACTGGAACGCATGTTTGATTACGATGGAAGTGGAACTGAAACTGGCAAAACTGTGGAAGACGTACTGTGTAGTGTATAGTGTAGTATCTCAAAAATTAAAAAATGATATTCAATGCAAAATATCAAACTACAATGCAGATAAAAGTAAAAAGATCCTTTCCTTATGGGAAACTTTTTATACAGTGGTGTATTATTAGCGTATGACTATATTACGGTGGTCGACTTGGAAACTTGGAGTTCCAGTTCCAGTTCCAGTTCCAGCTCCAGCTAAGTTATCGTCATGAGAAAGTTGTTGGCGAAAAAAAAAATTACGAGTCGCGACAGACTGTTTGGTCTTAATCTCTCATTTATCAAGATCCGAAATAAGGCTTCATATTATCGACCCCTACAAGGTCTTTATATCTACTATCTACTATCGTTATCGTATTTTACCCTGGCAGAATTATTATACTATACCTTCAGTACCAGTACCAGGACCAGGACCAGCCGTGCTGGTGGCATAGTATATAGTATGAGAGAGAAGTTGGCAGTCGTATTTTGCGTATTTACCTAATTAGGCTGAATTTAAATACTCGTTCAGCTTCTCTACTACTACTACTACTTCTACTCACTGTAGAAACCTTGGAAATTTGGAATAAGCTTAAACAGAACTTTGACTTGTAGTTTATATGCCTTCCGCGCTCTGCCCGTCAATAGTATTAAACCGATGCACGATGGCAAAGTCTGATTTTGACTCGAACCTTCCAGGAAAACGAAAACGAGAACGAAAACGAGGCCTACTGATATTTTTGAAACAGCTCAGAGCCATACAGAGCCAAGAGCTAAAGAAATCTGCGGCTATTGGCTTTTACTGTACAGTGGTGTACTGCCAGGACGTATGAGATATTATAGGCTTCTAAATACTAAATCGTAAATAGTCGAAAGGGAGATAAAAGCAAAGTAAGCGGAGTGTGTGGTTGGATATTTGTGTATTTATCTGTCATTAGACATTATTGAGATGACGCAGTGATAATTTATAATCGATATTCGTGTCACACAATTGAATTTATCTTAATTGGAGATATCAAACCTTATTTAAATCCTGCCCCGTCACCCGTCACCCCTCGTAATTATTTAATTATTACTTCAATGCAAATTGCAAATGGCTCGCGGAATCAGATATAAAAGGATAAGAATAAAATAGCACAGCCACCAACCACACATTATTGTTTTTATCCAGTTGTGTCAAAACTATATGCAAAGTTAGGTCCGCTCATATACCTCCTAAGGTAGGTACATGACATGGTAATTTAATATAATGGAGTAACACCATGTCGATAAATACTACACGAACACACGGCTTTAAAATAGAATAAAAAAAAGCAAGTGACAAGTCTCCATTATTTATTTCGCAGAATCACACAAGCCCTTTTTACCTTTGAGAGTCCCAGCAGTTGAGCAGTCTGATTAATGCGGATTTGCAGATGTTGTTCCGATTGTGACTCTGATAAGGTTTGATCTCTGAGTAGATATTATAAATATTATGATTTAGAATTATCTCTCAAGCATGACAGCCACCCCTATGCTATGCTATGCTATGCCTTTGTGACAGAGTCATTTATGTCACTAAAGCGACTTGGACTTGACTGATAATATATTTAAGTCGGTCACCAAAACAGGTTCGTCTTTATCCGTTATGAATTCATTCCAGCAGATGGATTAGTTCTCCTTGTCCTCTGTACTCACTACATAAGGTTCGAAGTCCAAGTCGAAGCCGAGCTGATACATAGGATTTTGCAATTCCATTTTGATTGTTAGGAGATTGAACTGGGCTCTTGAAATCAAATGACGGAATCTTAATCTTATCTTTGTGGAGTGTGGTGGCGGCGGTGGCGGTGGTGGTGGTAGCTGAGAGGTTCAATTCATTTAATGGGGTCAATTTTCCTTTCGTAGCCGTTCAAACTCGTGTACTTAGAGGTAACAAAAAAAATGTGTGTTTGCTACGTTGGTACTTTGTTTCGTATGACTTGAAGTAATGTTAAACAAGCCCGTGTTTGCCAATTCCAATTCCAATTCCAGGGCAGGGTTTCGATTTAAAGGTAAGCTATACATATTTGTGTATTTTTCTATTGTTGAACTAAAGACGAAATGTGTGTGTGTGTGTGTGTGTGTTTCTATGTCCTTTTGAGATCACAGTAGGTGTTCGACATTCGAATTGTAAACGTACAATTCATCCGTTTTTTTCCCTTAATGCCTGTCCATCTATCTCACATGTCTGACTGAAATTACATCCGGATGACAAATTAAAATTGAATGTGCTATTATTAAGCTCGCGTTCTCGGGGAAAGAACAACACCATTTATATTTAGGGTCAAAAACTGCAATCACTATCATATTTCGTGCAATAGCGCAATAATCGAGTGCATTTCACTAATGCAATGGACATAAGAATGCACTAGAAAATGCAGAGTAACCTATAACCCCGATGAACTCTGACTGAATGGTAAAAAAGTTAACATAAAGAAACCGCGCTATTTATCATCCAAGTGTCAAAAGTTCCGGGAACACCTGCCAACAAATTAGAATTCGTATTTTTGAATATTCCAAAACTAGAATTTTTATTCACTGATAATATATAATGAACTGGAGAAAGCTTATTGAGTCGGTATATGAGTAATGTTACTGTATTATTTCCTAATAATTTCTTATTCTTTTTATTTCTTTTTTTTAAACAAAAATAATTCATGTCTTTCTCACTGAACGATTTTTCCTTCACCACATTTCAGTTTAGTTTAGACTGTATACACTGCTTCATACAGAATTTTGGGCTCTTCCTGTATAGCCATATAGCCAACCCCCTATATAGGATAAAAATAGCTTGGAACTTGGAATTCGAATTCCATTTCTAGAGTTTCGGTTTGGAAATTGGAAACCTTTCATTGCATTGAGGAGATGGTTCAAAATTCTACAGCCCTCCAGCCCTCTCCAATAAATACAATTTCCTCAGGTATTAAATACAAAGTTAATGTAAAATAAATAGAGGTAAGAGATAAAAATGTGAATAAACTTTTTAGACTGTCAACGTCAGCTATGATAACATTTTTCTTTTGTGCCCATAGTACCAATACCATTTATGGATTTCCAATTGTCAATGGGCTCCTCGTCCTCCTCATGACGTATTTCCAAATTCTAAAGGTTGTAGGTCTCTCTCTCTCTGTATACGTCTTGGTAATTCAAAAATTATCCCTTGAAAATTGAATGAAACCTCTTACTTGGTTGGTAAAGACTACCAAGGTAGAGAGACGTGATAGGATTACTGAATAGAAGCTAGAATCCTTTTATATAAGATGTTACATTCTGCTGTTTCATCAATAAAATTGAGGCAACTTTTGAAGAAGAAAAAAAAACAAATTATTTGAAATTCTCTATAAAATATAGTTGAAAAGATAATTATAAATAGCTATGAGGTCTCAACTCACTATGCACTATCCTACACCTTAACTTTCTATGGCTCTGGCTTTTTTTCTCTCTCGTTTTTTTTATTTGAGCTTTTAATTCTCCAGAAAACAAAAATTTGCTCAAGCATCTTGCATCTTCTCCGCATTTCGTTATGTAGGAATCGTGCCGTGGAAATCGAAGCTGGACTCGCTTTTAGTAGAATCAACATGCAGTACTAGGTACTACTTAGGTACGTACATATATGTATGTGCAAACCACCTAAATAACTACAAGGTGGCTCAGCCTTTCAAAATCCTACGACTACGACACAAAAACAAAATTTTTTAAAGAGATTTTCTTTTCTTTTTTTTTGTATTTTTTAAAAGAAACTATAAATATATTTTAGAAGAAGTTGTGAGAAATTTATAAAAAAAAATATCTAAGCAAAAGAGATCCATTCGCTGACTCATGAATCATGAAGATTTTTTGAGACTAGACATTTTGCCATAAACTAAAATCACATCACATCACATCATTGTAGCTATCTGAGGGAGTGGTTCCTTTGTTCCTCACCAAAGTAGCACTTCCAACAACGTTCCTTCCAACCAACACCACCAAAACCATAGGCAAAGTTTTACTACGCCTATATTATTATGATGATGATCATCATAGGAGTGAGTTGCCGTGGCCGTTGCCGTGGCATAATATAGTCATAGTACTAGTCGTCATTCCATAATACAGTCTTTTAGCAGAGAGAGAGGAGCTATCCATCAGCAGGGACATCTTGACTCTCTATGTGAAGGCTCTCTGCTCAAGAAGAAGAAGAAGAAGAAGAAGATGCTTAAAGTGTAAGTTTATAAGCCTCCCTCCACTCTACACTCCATACTCCCATACCCACACTCCATATGACATAAATCAAATAGATAATTGCGTCTAATAAGTACACCTATGAACTGGGAACACGACTCTCCTCCTCATCTTGCATATATGAAAGAGACGAACAAGGAAAGAATTACAGGGCCGGATAATGCGGCCAGCGCAGGCAGCCCCGCTGCCTGAATTTTCAAAAGCATGTAAATACAACATTTTGCAACTTTCAAAAATATGTAGAACGAATATTTTGACTTTTCAAAAACATGCAAAATAAATTTTTTTGTACATTTCAAAAACAAAGAAATAAAACATTTTCTACTTTTTTCAAAACATGTAAATAGAACATTGAGCACTTTTCTGAATCAAGTAAAAATAACATTTTGAGCTTTTCTAAAACATGTAAATACAGCATTTTGCTTTACCATAGAAAACCATCAATAAAATCAAAATGATGGCTTTTGTATGTAAACAAATTGCTGCCTAAAACCAATTCCTTCGTCCGGCCCTGAAGAATTACAAGTCATGAAGCTCTCTGTATTCTCTAATATTTTTGTGAGGAGGTGAGCTGACTGACTGACTGACTAAGTGACTGGTGGACCTCTCTCACAAAACAGATATCTATCTATCTATCTGTGTGTACACTCTGACTGACTGACTGACTCACTTGGACTTCTTCTACAGAGTCAGAGTCCACCATCCATCCGCTCCCTCTCGCTCCCTTCCTACTTGTGTATATCTGCACAGATAGAGCAGTGCATTTGGAGAGTATAATTATTTATGAAGCTAACAATAATTTTATGAAGCACTAAAAAATGTTCTCTCGTATCCTAATCGCATCCTCTCCACTGCTCTCTCAAGACGTCCAAAAAGCTCAAGAAATAAACTGGAAATCATGTGTGTGTGTGTCTGTAGGAACAGCCGAACAGCTCAATAAAATATTTACAGGAAAGGTGAAACAAAAATGGATTCAATTCATCCCTGTCCCCAGCCCATCGTAATCGTAGACTGTACTGTACGCTATATAGTCCCGTAGTAGGTATATAGAGTGGAAGTGATATAGTGATCTGCCGTCGCCGTGGCGTACTTACACACTTACAGCTGGCTGCACAGATACCAATACAGATAGAGTTGTACACACACACACATACACAAAAGCAGTCCCTACCTCTCTACACTCCACACTCTACAAACAACGAAAGGAATTAAGAAACACATTGGGGAAACTATCTACAAAAATTAAGCTGATCTCACATACATAGGTAGGTACATGAGGAAAAAAACCTCTTTAATTTGAGACACGAAAATGACGAGAGGAGCAGAGGCAGAGAAGAAGAAGAAGAAGAAGAAGAGCGATAAACAATTTATGTAGATTTTGCAAAGTTAACTCAACGGAAAAGAGACTCTCTCATGAAAATCCCCATTTTCCCATTCCACAATCAGACTATACGAATTGAGCTTGAAGCTATAGAAGAAGAGTGAGAATAGGGAAGAAACATGATCATTTCCAATAAAAATCTATATTTTAAATGTTAAATGTTTTTTATATGATCCCATCCCCACCCGTACAGTAAAAAGCTGGCTGACACTTGAGGCACGAAACCCCACGCAATCTTTAAATGCTTTATTATTACTTTTATTATTACTATTATTATTATCATTATTATTTGATGTTGATGTGTGAGCGCTGAACCGGAGGAGGAACAAGCATCTCTCTCCCTTATCACTTATAAATTGAAAGAAGACAAAAAAATAGTGATCGTCATCTCTCTCTCTCTCACACACACACACCATCACAAGAGTTGGAATTATAGTGTCAAAGCCAAAGCCATATAAACTATGCCAAAAAACAAAAACAAAGGGAATTGAATATTCAAACAAAATCCAAATCCAAATCCAAATCCAAGCAAATGCAATCAAGAATAGTGCAGATTCACATAGGACATCATCATCACCTAAAGAAAAATCCCATTTTTCCTCTCTCTCTCTCTCTCTCTCACACTACTCACTCAGTCGAGACTCGAGACGTGGAGGGTTTCAAAGAGAGAGAGAGATGAAACCTATTTATTTCTTGAGTCCTCCACTGTATCTGTTTGTCAGTATGTATACAAGTGTAGAGTGGAGCACTTTGCATAGTGTGTAGAAGAGCAAGCCTACTTTGCATAATGATGTAAAAACTTTGATTCTTGAAAGATGCAGTTCCTTACGCCCACTCCCTACTTTTTTTTTATTTCACATTAAACGTCTTCAGTCTAATGAAGATGGAGAAGGTCAACAACAATCTGATTTGAGGGGAAAAAACATACTGAATGGGGTAGATCGAGGCGCGAGGTAGAGGTAGAGGGGCACAGGTAGGTTATAAAGATAAAGTATTGGGGATATATAGCCTTATGTTTTATTACTTGTTGTTCGTTTTCGTCGTTTTCGTCGTCGTCGTCGTCGTGGAAGATGTAGCCAGAAGCTGTCATACATTACGAGTTCGATTTTTGGATTCGAAAATGTGAATATATTACAGAGAGGAGATGAGGTATATTTTGGATAATTTCCTCGCAGTGTGCTCAGGATTTCTGCAGCTCATCATGTCTAACAAGTTACAAGGCTCAAGTGCGCAGAAGAAACTATAATGTGGCGTTACATAATTTATCCAGTTTACATTAGTTAGATATAGATATGGCTCGTTTTTTTCTAAGATTTGTAAATGAACAAAGTTTTTCTTTTTTTTCTTACAAATATTACAGATCACACTAGTAGAGCACTCTAACTCAACTCTATGCTTCAATTTAGAGCGCCTATATGTATAAGTGTATTTTTTTTAAATTCTTTTACCGGACGACTGACGACTCAAACTTGGTACCGCAAAGCTCTAAATAGGCCCCAGGAGGAATTGCGTCAAACTTTTTTTTGTGCCTAATTTAGGGACGAAAATTTACAGAAAAAGCGAGCGGAGGAGCATATAAAAAAATTGAAAAAGAAATCTCACCATTTAAGTAAGTTAATAATAATGCTAAGAAGACCAGGGAATTATTCGAGGCCCCGGAGCGAAACAGTACACTATAGTTTTGGCTATTAAATTTCTTTTTCTTACAGCTACAATCTAAAGTGTGTAATTAGTTTTATCCAGTTCCAGTAAATTCCGTTCGTTTTTCTACTAGACAAAGATATAGCTTAAAATCATCATTAGCATTGCGGGCGGCTTTATGGGACATTATTGGCATTGGAATTGGAAATTGGAACCCTCACACACACACACACAATCATTGCAATAATAGTATTGTCAAGGGAAAGTATTCTATAGTAAGGAGACTTCTTCCTCTTTTGACTTTTTTAATGCTCATAACTTGGCCAATTAATTTGTTGGCAATAATACAACTAATATATAGGTATGTAGATACATTATATCTAATAGACATAATTTAATTTCTTTCTACACATTCTCCCCCTCCACAATTACCTTAGGTATAGAGACTACACAGTTTCTGTGGTCATAATAATAATTGTTAGGGAGCGACAAAAGAGCGTGAAGAATTCTTCTTTGAGAAACTTTTGAAACTAAAACTAGAAACCAGCAGACCGACTCATCGTCAGTGTTTTCCTTCTCTATGTAATATGGGCATATAATATCATATGTAATGATGTAAAGTAAAAGTGGAGACAACTGTGCAGGGGACCACATATTGTCGTCGTGGTGATGCTTTTGCTACATACTTATGTAGTGGGTAGACACCGGTACCGGGCCCGGTCCCGGTCTCGGTCCCGGTACCGAACATGCATATGTCCTGAGATTCTCCTTTCTCGTGTACTTAGCAGTGCGCAAACTTTTATTGGAGTCCTAACTGCCTCCCCTGATAAAATACGACTCAAATGTCATATATATGTATATTTAAATAATTATTTAAGTTACATTCCAATTGGAAATTGGAACTCCGTTACTCTCCGCGCCTTCTCCTCCCATCTTCATTCAACCAGTCCCAGTCTTTTGGTTTTGTAATATTGACTTTGAAATGAGAATTTTTGGAAAAAGGAAATTAGAGTTTGACTCCTGAAAATTTACAATTATCAGTCCAATATATTCCATAGAAAAGACACACATATGTTATTCCACGGAGAGAATTCCTGTCGCTTCAGGGATGCAGACACTATCAGTATACCAGAACTCAGAACTCAGAACCAGAGAAAAAGAAGTTGTAATAAAAGTTTCGTATATATATCTGTATCATTAGTACAACATGCATACTTTATCCTTTCTGTCCTGCTAACTGTCATCATAACAACTGAAGGAATTTTCAATTTTGTATTTAGTATTTCATCACAAATACGACTCTCTCCTCCACCCCCCACCAAAAAAATTCTAAAACTATTTCCTCTTATTTTCTGATTGGAAATTCGAATTTATACAGTGTAATGTATTCTGTAAGAAGAGTAAATTCTGTAAAAAAAAAGTGCTCTAGAATTTGAGTTCATCTTCTCAATAATCTCGTTTTTTCTCCTTTCTTTTTTTTAAACATTTGTAAGTTTCTTTTAGTTTCCAAGTAGAGAGATTTTTTGACGTTTAATGTACGCTTGATTCCCTTATATTTATGATGACCCGAGATTCCGAGACATGTTAAAATAGAAAATGAATCTAGATTGTACATGTAGTACCTACCCTACTACAAAAGTAATGTTGTATATTGTGTATATGCATTATATAGTAAGGGAATTTAGTCTCAGAATGTAATCTAAAATGCACACAAACACACACACACACTCACGTCCAGAATTAACTCTATATATTTCGTGGAGAGAATGGATGTTGGTCTGGCTACACTGCTACACATAATGAAGAATTGTGGACTAAACCGCCCATGAAGTTGCTGATGTAGGAAAATTGAGGTCGGGTTTTTGTACGCCTACAATTTCCATTGCGTATAATTATTGACTTTGGCATATGTTTTTTTTCTTTCTTTGCCTTGGCAATCACGATCTGGATATGGGGGTAAAAATAAATGTGACCATATAGGCATTATATTTTGATAGGAATCTAACCAAAAATAGAATGTAATTGTGTGTACTATATACTAGTAGAGAGAACGAGAGGGAGAGAGAGAGTGAGAGAGAGGCATAATAAAAAAAATCTGATATTACTTTCAAATTGGAATTTATACCTAGGACCACAAACCAGGACCAGGACACACATGTTTTTCTAACTAAGTTGATGTGAAATAATTGGGTGACGTCCCAGCTATTAATCAAAGGGGAAAAAAGGTAAGTCAAGGATGTGAGTATAAACATCATATGGCTCAGGTTGATCGAGTAAAATATCAAGAAAAAAAACTGGAAATATCTCCGCCGCTCCTGGCCTGACATTTTCACGGGGAACTAAAGAAGAATCAAGAAAAAAAAGGCCCTCTAGATCTCTTTGAGATCGAACCAAAATACATTTTTTCCCTCAAAAAAAAACATATTCAACACATGATTTCTAACTAGGCTTCAACTCCTACATAGTAGATTGTTATTACATGATAATAACATGATCCTGGTCCTGGTCGTAGTCCTGAGTCCTGGTCCTATATAATATGGCCCTGGTCACATAGAAGCCGTAACCGTACCCGTAGCAGTCTATCCGTAGCCGCCTATATTATAGCCAGACCAGAGCTCTGTTCCACATCTCAACCATAAAATTTGCAATTTTTACAACGAATCGATAAATATCTGCTGACGTGAGGAGCTCCAGGAGCCCACAAAATATACAAGTAAAATGTTGTTATACATAATAGGGAAATTATGAGGGCACATGAAAGATTTCTATGCATGACACAGGCTACACATTATATGAAGACTGGTGTTACATAAAATAATAATATTGGTAAAGCAATTCATAGAGTCGAGCATCATGCATTGGGATTGGCTTATTGGCTTTTGAGTCTCGAGAAAACCCTAAGCATATTACCATTACCATACTTATGAACAATTCTGTCACAAGAAATGAAAGTATAATTGACTAGCGCTTGAAACAAAAAAAAGTGAGGAAAATTATCTCTCCATAATGTTTTTAAAATAACCCCTCACCCCTCAAAATAAGGAGGAAGAAAAGAGAGGACTTCATAGCTTTTTTTTGCTGCTCTAATAAATTTTGCAAAAATTAGTTGTCAATGTCACTCACGCACTGTATTATTTGATCATAAGGAATTCATATTCTCTTCTTTTTTTTATGCTTTCCCTATGTTAACATTTACATTTTACTTCATTGCAGCTGGAGGGCGAGATAATATACGAAGGAAGGACGAGGATGAGGATGAGGAGGACGGCGGCTGCTGGAGTAAAGTAGTATAATCGGAGTGAGTTCTAAGTAGGTGTATATACATATAATATAATATGTTTTTTTAGACTGTCCAATCCACAGACAGACCATATACTGATTGTATAAACTTTTAAAAAGGAGACTTGCAGACTTCTTGGAGCGGGCACATAATATACAACCGCATCTCATCTCCTCTCCTCTCCAAATACATAACCTGAAGACGGGTAGGTATACGTGGTGGTGGTGGTGGTACTCCCCAGCATGGAATCATCCAGGGAAAGGGAAAAGGGAAATGAAAGGAAAAGGGTCGCCAAAATATGCTCTTAATGATATATCTACAAAGACACGGCTGGGACAGCGACAAACCAACGACCATTTTGTAATTTGTAGTCCCCGCAACTTGTGTAAGATGACACAAAGTTTTCTCATATACAATAAAAACTGATTTAGATATTTTAATATCTTTTACGCTCTCGGGAAGCTGGGAAGAATTCTCATATGGAAAAACTTATATTTCTTCTCCTTTTTTTCCGCTCCACTCACTACTGACTTAAATAATGTCTTTTTATCTATGGTTATACATCCAGTTAATGCGTCTCCAAGTGGTCATACAAATTCAATTCAATTACTTATTACATATATACCTGTATATAAAAGGATATCAATTCAGAGGGTGGAAGGAGTCCCTTATAAAAACAGTTCCAAAAATTCTAATACCAGTCCCACGTCTGTAGTCTGTACGTCTGTAGTCTGTACATACTAAACGGCCCGGGGAAAAGTAAAAGCTCACTATCAGCATAGACATATAGGTGCAGCCAAAAAAAGTAGCAAACAATGTTATATAAAAATTATCATCTGATCAGTGTGTCAAAGTATGGCACAAGACGCCTTTCAAGTTATTTCACGCAAGTTTTTTTCTTTAAATAAAAAATAGAGAAAAAACTCTTGACTTATTTTACTGCATATCTTTAAGAGGAAAACCTGCAGCTGCAAAATATCCTATAATATGCTTTTTTTAGAAAGTAAAAGTTAACGTATACAAAATATTCTTTTAAAAAGTTCACGGATATGTTTTTGTTTGTAAAAAAGTGGAAAAGAAAAATCTTCACACACTTTGACGCTTTGAACTACATACGGATTAGTTGGTGTATTGCTAAAAATATAAGTTACCTACCTATAAAAATCAATTCTTTATAATATTCCACACACTTGGTATCTCATAAAATTTGAGGGCCTGCAATACACTTAAAGTACATTGTACATGTATTACAAGTCTATGAAAAGGTACACATGACTAAAGTTATAACTACCTACATAAGTACAGAAACCACGATTCACAAGTTTGAAGTAGACAGGGAAATAAATTCACTTGACTCGAATCCGAATCCGAAGCCTATACAAGTACACTGATACATAATAGATCGTATAGATCATGAGACTGGAAAATAGATGAGTCAGTATTTTAGTATGTAGTTTGTAAATCATATAAAAAAAAGAAAGAAAGAAGTCCCATAAAATAAAATTTTAAAAAAATATCAAATAAAATTGAGTTTGAGCGTGGAATTCGAATTCAATCTAAGATCAATTATTTTACTGTTATGTCAGATTTAAAAGTTAAGCATTTAAAAAACTCCCCGTGTCACTTTATAATTAAATTTAAATTTACTTATATTATATATGTATGTGTGCAGTTATTAATTTTTATTATTAATTCTTCAATCTACTTGCACGCTATGTATATGTTCTTCTGCCCGGCTGTACGTATAGTCTTTAACCCTTAAGTTATTATCATTTTAAGTATTTAACATTCCAATTTAATTCCTTTCTTCAGAATAATCTAGGTATGAACTGCAGTGTGAGCTCCTGCTGGGTTATTGCTATTAGTTATGCATCGTTTACAATCCCAATTCAAATCCAGAATCAATAATACACTCTCTGGAGAGGGATACAATTCTGTTTTGTGCAAATTAAATTTAAAAATAATCACCCGACGATCACGTTAAGTGCCGTCATTAGTGAGAATGAGAAGTGTGTTGTTAGTAGTAGTGACTCGAGAGGCTTTTTATAATGCATATTGAAATGACAAAGGATAAAAATGTCATGGATTGATATGAAAGCCATTAATTAGTCCTTTAAAACGTAGAGCTATATTCAGCTGGAATAATACCTGATGCGAATTACTGATTTAATTGTAGTTATAATTTGTACATAAATATAAATAAATAAATAATCAAAGTTGACAAACCTCATCAGCAAATTCAAAGTCCCCATCCAATTTCCTTCTATTAACTGGGACGGAAGGGCGCAAAACAGCGGAGACAGTTAAGAATAACTGGAACACTGTTAGTACGACAGCAATTAAAATCAGTTGTTGGGAAATCTTTCTCATTCGGAATGATCCCATCTTCGGTGAGATGACTTGTACAAGTTGTGGAAAAAATTGTCAAAATAATTCCTACTGCAACCTTACATACGGGAAGGTCCTATTTTTTATAATTTATTACTATTATTTACTTTATATTTCACTGCGGGAGTTTGAACTCAATGTTAACTCTGACTTGTGTCACAAATCATCAACTCTGGAATTTCCTCTATATATAATGTCCAACTAAATTATTATTGAATTTGAGACTTTCTTATCATCTGGATTGTAAATGTTTTGATGTAATTCTAAATCATGATCTGGTATATTTTATTTTCACTGTATGACAGAGTTACATGGATAATTAAAGAATATTAAATATATATACTGTATGCAGACAAAAAATATTCACACTTGCTGAGATTATAAATTTGTAATTTGACTTTTGACGTCGTCGTTGGTTCTTGTTGTTCAGAGATGTCAATGAATTCACAACCACTTCTCTGTATTTGGATTTTGTATATTGACTTGTGTGTGTGTTATTCAAAACTCAATTTACCGAATTTTCTGGCTCCCGTACTGCATGTGAGCAAAACGTACGTACTTATACGTAGTAGTAGGAGAGTACCTCCTGTTTATTTTTTTCTTTGTAAAGGGATTTCTTGAAGATAAATCTTTGAACTTATATTTATGTATATGTCCAGAGGTCCAGAGAGCTAAAATTGTATTGTAGAAAAAAAAATATAGAAGTTGATGGAAAGAAATAGTTTGTGCCTTGTTGGGAACTAACCCACTTCACCATTGATACTTGCACAGACAAGGCAGGAGTGAAACGACTCACATTTTGCTGTAAGGTTTTGCCTCTACCATAAAATGCGCGTATGATTTTCCACGACACACACAGTGTTATTAGCGTAGAGTATAGTACACAGTTGGCTGGGATACACTCTGGGCTCTCGTCGTCTCTAAAAGAGTAAAGGCTCTTAGTCTGTAAGTATCCCAATCCCAATATCCCAAACGAAAAGTTCCCTATACTTCTATACTTTAGGAGACTAGGAGAATAGGAGAAGAAGAGACCAACTTTTCAGCACACACGAGTATAGGGACCGACTACACAGATATGTGGATATATAGTATTATAGGTATATAGGTAGGTAGTAGGTACTTTCAATATGGATTGTAAGGTTTCATCGGCAACTTATATTCGGAACCATTGTGTCTCTCAGATGAGGGCTGAGGTAGAGACGACGTACAGGGAGTTTTACACATAGGGAGAGAGGTACGCTCACGTTCAGGAGAGTTCGCTCTGTCTGAAGGATACACTCGTTTTCGTATTTAGTGGGAGCAGCGAGCGCTCGCATATAGACTGTCTATCTCTCTCTCTACACACAGTTCCCTTTAACTTGGAGAATCGCTCGTAGTTTCGTTTTCGTGGATGTTTCACGACCAATGTCTACATGTATACGTGAAGGTAATCTGTATAAAGCCAACTGTGTATTGCAATCATGTTATTCTTATTACAAAACTAAAGGATGCTACTCTCTCTCTCTCAAACTCTGGCAATGGCAATGGGACGGGGGGGTTTGGCCTGTCTTACGTGCATGAAGCCTCAAGTTTTGTGTGAGTCGCGCAGCGCAGGATTGCGCCTTTGGCATTCGCCATCAAAGGGAAAAGTGGAGAGATGTTCTAGGGAAAATATATGCACGCGGAGTACATATATATTGATAAAAGGCTCCACTCGTCAGCCCTGGAATAGAGAAATCTTGCAGTGAGAGTGAAGACAGGAGATCTCTTCTACGTTTCTTCCCAAATCTTTTTACTTGACGCGAAACGAAAAATTCACTGTGTCGTCCTTTTGGGCTCTCCTACTGTCGTCCTTTCCTTTCCTCGTTTTCGTCCACGTCGTCCATGGTGAAGAAAAAAAATGCGAGTGATGCAGATGATGCTCTCCTCTATGCCTCTGCCTCTGCTTCCCTTTTATCCCCTCAGACTCGTCCAGAGCACGAACAAAAATCCTCGTCGAGGCTGACGATAGGAAGACGAAGACGAAGAAGAAGTCGAAGAAGATGAGGAAGAAGAAGAAGAAGAAGGAATATTACGGAGACGACGACAGGGAATGAAAAGAAAGGGAGGAATTGGAGACACATAGATAGGGCATAGAGGCGACTGGAGGACTGGAGATGACAGAGGAAATTCAGCCACAGACACACGGATGTACACACAGAGGACGAATACTACTACTGCTATTGCTGCTACACCTATATATTATCTTCTGTATCTTCTTGACTCAAAAATAATGTTTTACATTGCTCAAAATTGTCTTTTCTATCTCTGAAATCTCATTTCACTCATCTTAGGGAGCGGGTGTGATGAAAGTAGCATAAGATTCTTATGTGGAAATAAGACATGATTTCCATTCCTCCGCTCTCATTTCATTTCACCCTGACGAGCTATAAAAACATTGTAGAGAGAGTACATATCATATTTTCAATGGTGTCTACTGTCTCCCAGAGACTCACTTAATTTATTTTTCATGATTCATATTTACTCCAGCAGCAGCAGGAGCATGAGAGAGTGTCTCGCTATATAATATAATATTATATAAGGAGTGGGCATGCGTCCAGTCACAATAATACTACCTAAACTTCTAGATTGCTTAAATTAAATATTAACTTTATACTCGGGTAGTTATTAAGTCCAGGAAGACGTACTTGTAATATTTTATATAGGTATATACATAGCTCCAGTACCAGTACCAGTTCCAAGTTCCAACTGAAATACCTCAGCCAAAAAGCCTGATCACACCCACACGTAAAAATAAAAAGATATAAAAAAACAAACATTACTAAAAGGTAAAAACAACATTGTAAAACCCCAAAATGTGAGTTCCTCACCTTAGCTATGCGGCCACTAAATACATAAAGCTTTCCTTTGGTATTTCCCAAAAATATCTAAACTTGGTCCGAGCAAGTTTTACATTCCCGAATAGTTTCCCATGACCATGACAACACCATAGCAACTCACATGGAATGGAGAAGACTGAACTTTCCCCCCTTTTTTTTCTATGTATATTAGGATTTATATATATATATAGGAGAAAATACAAGGAGGGCTAAACTATGCGGTAATAATATTATTATATGGGGATGTATATGTACAAATGTCACATTCGACATTCGTTCCTGACTTTCTGATGCTTGCAAAAAATTGAGCGTTTCAAAAATATTGTGAAATGCGTTTTTCTACTTTGACAAATAATAAAGGCAGAGGAAAACTGTAGTTCCCTTTCTTGTTCTTTTTGTTATGTACATATAGGAAGCAAAGCAACATTGGAGAATTCCAATGTTGTACACATTAGAGGTATTTTATAATTATATGAACAGGACATGGAAATAGAAATAGAGGCAGAGCCGTTTTTTTGGAGTGTTAAATAAACTATAGCTATGCTTTTAGTGTTTTTAGTGTATAGTCAAGTAGAGACAAATTACACTACCCGGGTCCAATAAAGAAATTCTGTACGTACCTAATGATGCATACAAACAAAAAGTTGATGCGGGCAATATCACCCTATTTAATAATATGTTGGATGAAGGGTTTCCTATAGGTGCGAAGAAATTGAAAGGTATACGCATTATATTCAAGTATTATAGAATAGAATATAGAATGTAACCTACCTAAGCCTGTGTGTAACCTTGATGTGTTAAATTCTTGATCAAATAAAAAAGGATAATATCTGTAAAATTTCATCAATACTGATAGACTTTACCATTACTAACGATATCGCCATTATTATAGTACCTGGGTATTTTATTTCCATATTAGCTAAATTTTACAAAAATTTGAGCTTGTGACAGCTTTATAGATTTAGTATAGCTGAAGCGTACTTGAATTACATTTGTAAACAAACAATGCCCCTGCTTACCGAATCCGGAAGTTGCATGAGATCAAATCTATACGTGGAACTCAGCCTTGCATTTTCTATTCGTACAAAAGGGAGTCTCAGTGTTCCCAAACAAAAAGCTCATCCGTAAAGTGTGTTTCTCTATAGCCTTGATTGGGATCAATTGCCATGCCATGAATGCAGCAATCTACATAGCGCAAGCAATTTCCGGAAGTATAAATACGTTAGACCTCTTTCCTAGGGGCATTCAGTAAATCTAATAAAACTAATCTGAGGATTTAAAATATGGCGAGAGTAAAGAGGTTCGTCATAGGCCACATATTTCAGGGCAAATAAATAAATCAAACAAGCAGATACAGTTTGCCTTATACTGATTCCTTGAATACCTTCAACGATGGAGGGAATCGTCCCTAAAGGCAAATTTAAAAAAAAGAAAAGAAAAAGTAAAATTATATTGCGGGTGGATATTACTGCACAGTTTAGAAAGGGACAATTCGAATAGACTCAAGATTAATTATAGAGCCGCTTTTAACGTTCATTCTTCATTATTCACAAACATTTCCATTGAATACATTTTGCTCGGGTTATGTCAGAAGCAAATCGTCACGTCGCAGTGTGTCCTCTTTTAAAAGTAGGTACATATAGGTACAGGCTTTGAAAGCAATCACAAATGCCCCTTCATATTCTCTTCTCGGTGTCATTGTGGAAAAAATGAGCACATCTAGCAGCCCTCATTTTAGGGTTATATACTCTGTTATAAAGGGACAACTTTTTGTATGCATAAACCGGAATTATTGGCTTGACAAGGTAGTGAGGCAACGGTTATAAGATTGTAATGTCAGAGGTCACAAGATTGATTAATAATTAATTATTAAAAAGCACCATGTGACCCCGAGCTGTGAATTTATACGTTGACTCAGTCGAACTAGTAAACCACTTAATCTACTACTCGTAAGTACCTTTATAATTAAGATGATGTGCATAGCTTGTGCTATAGGAGTCTCACGTCTCACTAAACGACATATGTAATATCAATCAATATAATGCACCTATGAATTTATTTCTACCACTCAGGACTCTGAAAGTCTAAAACGTAGCATTAGGTAGGTACCTACCATAAATTGGGTACGAAAATGCAGTCTTCGTCAATCATGACTTCAGTCAATCCAGAGCTTATTTTTAGGAATAACAAGAGCACTAAATTGCCAAGTAAGCTTGAGCCTAGTAGCTTTAGATAGAGAGTGTAAAATGGAAATAATTATTCAAAGTGCATAGTCAGATACATATGCTAGAATCATCAGACTACTGAAGCCAACCAGACAACTTCATCATTAACATTTTTTGAAAATTACTCAAGCAAATATACACATTTGCAATCAAATTCGGTTGTAGCCAGACATTAGGTATTCGTCCCAAGAACAATTTGGTTTCCAAAAAAGAATTGACAAGATGTCAAGCATCTACAATTGCATCTTTAAAAACAGTGTGCTGTTAACGACAACGCTAGAGCTTTACTAATCTAATATCAACATCCATAATTTTCATTCGGATAACCATGCCATGAAATACATAATAAGGTCTTAAAAACATGTTCCTCACAATAATTGGAATAAATCATTTAAAGCACAGAAGAAAATACACCAACTGACTCGTCATAAAAAGTAAGAAATCATTCGAGTTGCCTCAACTTAAATTCTCAATGACACATATCTACTTACAATTAGCCTTGATGGTAGTGCATAAGCACTTACCCACATGTACAGAAGTACAGATACTAATTTAATACACGTCATATAACCATTGGTACCGTTTAAGAAGTAACATATTTTAGTTTATAATTTATTTCCTTTGAAAAAAGTACAAGTATCTTGAACAAGTGACAAATAATAAAACTAGGAATGAGGGAGAAACAATTATTGCTACAATGCAACCAATGCATGAAGTATTCAACATTCAATTGTGGCTGAGAAATTCAGCGTAGAACTTTTAACTGTTTTAAACAGCGCACTCATAACAATACCCTACAAACAAGTGTTATAAATCCACAACTTGAAAAACAGAATAAACACAGAAAACAGAGGGTGTAAATTTCGTGAGTAGGTACATAAATTTTGTGATAATACACGCAGAATATGCGCTTATGTAACTTTGGCAAAGACACATTTTAAATTCAGATTACAATTCACATAATTAAACGGCGATAAAAAATAACTAAAGTAAGGTATAATTTTGAACTTATACTAACTTTCTTTTTAATTACGAATACTTTTGAATAACAAGTTGAGCTTCATCAACAGCTCCTATAGATTTAAGTACGCTGGCTATTTCTGGAATTGCGAGTCTGAAAATACAAAAAGAATTCCGTCATTAATCAGTGTAATTGATTGGATCAAATTTTTTCTTTCAAACAATCTCAAAGCCATGCATGATGTATATGGTATGCTATTTAAAGCAACTAATGCACTAAACTTATCAATATTTACATAATTTAAATCAGGAAAAACTAAACGACTAGCATTTATTATGTAAACGGTTTTAGAAAATTCTTGAAATAATTTTACGATTAAGAAACGATTAAAAAGTTTTCGATGCCTACAAACGCAATTGAAATTATAGTTACAATACTAGGTACCTACCTAAGTACCTTGCTTGCTTAAACTGAAAGTTTAAACATATTTTGTGAACATTAATAAAATCTCTTACCTGTTTATTGCCAAAGCAAAGTCTGTATTTTGGACGACTGATATTAAGCAGCTAGTGAGCTGCTGCAGACCATTAGGAATTTCTTTATCGGGTTCACGTATTAACCATGATCTCGGCAAAACGTTGACAAGACCTTTAGCTCGCTCTGCACTATCAGACAAATCCGGTGCTGTCCGAAGTCCCAACAGAATATATCGCGTGAGAAGTGCATCTAAGGCAAGTATATGAAGGGGTTTATCGTTCAGAAGCCCAGCCCAGGATGACATATTGTCTAGTAATTTTACAGCAGACCAGAACTGACGAGAGGCAAAAACATACGCAGGAGAGCATTTGTTCACCATGACTCTGGAATAAAAATTACATGCCAATACTTATTACAATGTTAAAAATCATGGTTGCATTCGTATTGAAGATTGTACAACTGATTTGCAGTAATCTTACGTCTTTGGGAAGAGAGGGATATATACATCAGAATCAACCGCATCTTTGAATTTAGTTACAATAGTAGACATCAAAGACTGCAAACTCTTACAGGTAGGTATAACTGACCACTCATCAATACAACGTCTTGTAACATTAACAATCTTTTTAGTTTGACTTGCCGATGTAGGATCCCACTTAGCCTCAACAACTCCTAAAATAAAATTGCGATGCATTACTTTTGATATTTTGAATTTCATAATAATATGATTAGATTAACTCAAAATTTTATACTAGACTTACGTGTAATCCAAGGGACAAGAATTTTTTCTGCCACTTCTGGAATAAGTCTAGAGTCAGGATCTGCAGCGAGTGATTCCACCGTTTCATTTTCCTCAGCACCAAAGGTTGATAAGGACTTTATCCAAGGAAACTTTAACATATTAAATCCATCCTGTAAGAATAAAATGCGCGTAAAATTAGGAAACAATTATAAAACTAGCATTAACTTATGATTTTAGACATTTTCATCTCTCTGTTCAAGCGATGGCAGCGAAAACTAAAATGATTACAAGCTATGCCAACTCCGTATGTTCAGCAACTCATGGAAGGTTGTCAACACGGCTTACAAGCTAGATGTAAACAACTGTATGAATGTAAACACCACCAAAACTTTTGTAAACATTCCCTACGTTCCACATTTGTAAACACACCTTGCTACAAAAGTAAATTACAGTTGTCAACAAGGCCTTCAAAGCCACAATTGTCAACACATCCCGACAAAGCTATTCCATTCCATACGTAGTTGGACATTGTATTTAACTAATATTCAGTCTAATGACAAATTTTGCTGCCAACAAACTCAGCTAATATTTCAAATTTCAACTAACTAAAACTTTTACCTACTTATTGAAAACAATTCATGTCTAATTACTATTATATCCAGTAATATAATATAATTCAATACGTATAAAAAATTAAACCAAATTCAATGCATTGAAATAACTATCCCAAGATAATTCTTGAAACGAATTCATACCTAATTACTCCTATTTTCAATACTAGAGTAGCTATTGTAATACAATCCACGAAATTAACCGTTATACACATTACAAAGCAACAAAAAAATCAAAACTGACACTAAAATAAAAACCTCGAAAAACTAAAAACTACCTATAAATAATATTTATCGTAAACAATTTAATAATCCATAATAGCAACAAAATAAATACTATACTAATGATTATCATACCATAAAAGGATCCCAACAAAGTAAAGGTATTCGTATCAATGGAGCTAAACATTTAGGCACACACATAAACGCATACGACTCTTTATAGCTGTCGAAATCATGATGCTTCCATTCTTCAAATCTAGATAAGATGCCTCCTATAGTTCCGAAATCTTCGACAACGTCGTCAAATAGCGCCTGAGCTTGGTTAATAATCATTTCTACGCGAGGTTAACACACAAAACACCATTAGAAGTTTTATAAATGGTACCTCATATAATATAAAATTTACTTGTGTAAGTAGTATATACACTTAGACTTTGAAAATATTAGTACCTCTCTGCACTTTCAACGAATTCAATTCTAGTTCAGTTTCTTCGTCGTCAGAACTCAGTCCTTCCTTATGTCCCCTGTAATCTTTGATTTCTCTCACCCGACGTCTCCTGGTTCTCCGTCCTTCCCTTTCTGCAGCTCTACGACTTTTTGCTTCGCCCAGCGATGGTGGAGGGATAGTAACTGGAAGCCCACCCATAATATTAAAAGTAGCTTTAACTTCCTCAAGTTGATCTTTCATGTCCTGACGACGGCGCTCAGCTAATCTTTCCATTTTGCTTTTCATTATTTCAAGCATTTGGTTTTCCAATTCCTCAATTACCGGGACCTAAAGTAAAAAAATTGTTTTATAAAATTTCGTAACTTAATCTGCAATATTAATAATAGTAATAATTTATGATGTCATATTATATTTCTCAGTAGGCGCATTTGAATCATTACAAATAGCTCGTGAAGCCTATTTTACCAATTTTGTGGCCAAAACTGTTAATTACACAAGCGCAACCGAGGTAATAGAATTTGTAGCCCAGGTCAAAATTCAAACGCGAGCTACTAAGCTACAAGGAGAATATACGCGAATTCCGTAAATTATTAAAATAAATCGGGGAAATTGGGATAACACGAGATTCATTAAACATGAAAAGGATAAAATAATACAAATAAAAAACTGCAAATATTCGATTTCTATACACCCAATCCCACTTTGATTGTAAACTCGTAAGTCGCAGTAGGAGAGTTGAAAAATCAATGGATTTTTGAGACGAATGATGATGACACTACTGGCCATCTTATGTACCTTACAACGTAGACAGTCTACCAAGTCAGTGACATACCCTCGGAGATTCTGATACAAAATGAAGCGCGAAGACAAGGCAGGTTTAACAGCTTTAGCTTCCAATAGTTCATCATCTGCAAGATTTAAGTCAGCTTCCATTCGTGAAAGAGAACCCTCATGCGCTTCCTTCGAGAGTTTCAACTTATTTAATCTATCAAAGCAAAAAATGCATATTATTAAATTAGGTTTATAGAACATGAACAATAAAGCTATGAATATGATTGCTAATTGTAAATTCTGTCTCAATCCCGATTACCTGTCGCCTAATATACTAAGCACCATATCCGGTGTCATTTTCTTACTTCCAGTAACAATCTCGTCGACGTTCATTACCCGTTTCTGTCCACTCAGATCTTTTACATTCTTATTACGAGTTGCATTAACAGTTGCACTCTGTATTCCTCTGGGAGATGGATAACTAGGATAGATTGATGAGGAAGGATCATAGTACGACCCAGCGGTGTAATTTCCGTAATTAGCTTGCGAGTCGGCGGAATAAATATACGGCTGCTGTTGAAATACCTCTTTAACTACATTCTGCATTTGAGTCTGAGTCACACCTTTCCTTATTTGCTGTCTTTCCCACTCGTCAATCTCTGGATCAGATTCTCCAGCCGAGATAATATCACGTTCTTCATCTTGAGCTGCATCAAATACCTCCCTACGTTTATCCCTATCGATCCTAGCTGAATTTGTAGCTGTGGAAAAATTAATTCTTTGCTCATCCTCATCGCCACTTCGATCGTTATCATCATCATCTCGAACAAGACGAGACTGACTACCCCGGTATTTTTGAGTATTGTCTAACGGAATAAATTCAACGGCACTACTACTAAATTCTCGAGCCATTTGTCGTCTTTTCCTTGCCTCGTGTATTAAATTTGCATCAGGGATTTGTCCACGTTCTAATGCCATGCGAACAGCTTCGGACGCTGCATCTCTTTGAGCTGTACTGCGAAATCGAACTGATAGTTGAAGTTCTTCATCCTCTTCTTCCACGTCCTCCTCCTCTAAGTGAACTGCTTCCGCTTCCCGACCATTCAAAACACGAATAAAATTATCGTCTGAAGATTTATTTTCTGAATTATTTACTGCATCATTGTCTACTTCAAGTTTCACTTTAGTATCAATTGAATTACTCCCAGAGTTTGATTTTTGAATATTAATTGAACCAAGACCATCACTCTTCTTTTCCTTATCACCTTCCTTCCTTTTTCTTATCAGCCTTCTTGAAACGGAAGATTTTTTAACCTTGAAGATTTCCCCATCATCCCCCTCAAGTTCCTCGTCGAAACTCAGAAGGGTTTGTTTCCGGTCACTTACAATTTTCTCTTTTTTCACTACTTTTGGAGCCATAACTTGGGTCACCGGCGGAGCAGGGGCTGCGGGGACATTACCATTACTAGCAAGTACGGATGGTGCCGGCGGGGGTGGTAAATCATCCATTGCATCATCTTCTTCATCATTAATTGTTATCACTCGAGGACGAACTGCCTTTTTAGGGCGACGAAAAAGAGACATTTTGGGTTGGCCCAGCTACGGGAAATTTATGATTAAGGTTGAAAGTCAAGGTTGAAGGTGCAAACAGAACATGGAATAGATGACAGACAGTCCCTCACCACTCACGGCTTTCAAACAAGTTTATAATAATAGATCCAATGTATTTACGATCTTCTGACTAGTCAAAATCTCCGTCTCAGCTATGAGCTATACTTCACGCACACAACACAAACAACTTACTAGGAAGCAAAACCAATTTGTTTTTATTTTATATTCTAAAAAATTCTGGCACCAGTTTCAAAACAAAGGTTGAAGGTTACTGTCTGTTACCATTGAATTATTATTGTAAAGAATATTGTTCAAAATCCATTTGCCAGCCATTTGCCTTTTGCAACTTTACGCAACTCTTTACAAGTATGAACCAAATTCGCGATTTATTTATTCCATGATCATGATGATTAAATTCTCTTCAAAAGCCACAAAATTAGTATCTTGTCTTTCTTCAAAATTTTTGCCGCAAATCTCGAAACCTTAAAAGTATCAACTACACTACTACAAAAGGGAGATAAATTAGGGGATGCACTCACACAGTGTGGCACCTGGAAGTTGCAAATGCAAATAGATTATTTTCACGAACTGAACTGATTCTTTTTTAATTAATGTTTCCTCTCATGCAAATTAAATATAAGAACGAAACGTCTCAGTCTCACCACAAACAATACGGGTTTGCTCTTCGCGGTTGGTCTACCTGTAAAAGAGACACAGAGACGACCGACGTCCCCTCGATCATTCATTTATTTCATTTAGGAATCGTCCACAAATGACGTAATTGGTTGGTCAATGGGTCTACTTCATCTCTAATGACAACCCAACTTAAACAGCCGTTTACACAATGATTAAGCTGAAGACAGGGGGATTATAGGGTAATAAAATTGAGGATTTTTTGATGACGTCATTTGGGGACGAGTTCTTAAGCCAAATTGTACATTATTACGCTGGAGTATTCAAACTTTTGCAGACTTACTTGCTAAAACATACACATCTTGCACTTATAAGGCCCTAGATGGCAAGCAAACCTAAATATCATCACGGATATCAAACCGAATTTCATCCTGTTTTGCTTTACAATGATCAAAATTAAATTAAAATCAATTATAATCAAGCAGTAAGAAATTATATATAAGACACCTGAATCTGAAAGATTTGAAATAGTTTCAAACTTGAAAACTTAAATCATCATAAAATTAATTGAAAATGTGAATAGTCAAAATAATATTTTTGTGGCCGTTAATCGTATTCGATTTCTAATATTCAGATCTTTTGCACTTTTGTTGCAGTTTGCAGTGGATGAATTGCAATAATTGCATACTTACTCATTGTATTTTCGGTCACGATAGTAATAATTTAACGGAAGTATTGCATTTTATTAGTTAGTATTAAATTTTAATGATCATTTTAAAATTTAAATTCAAAAATGAACATTATTTGCGAGCTGATTTAAAACTCAGAGATTTCGAACAAGAAGGCAAGTCTTCACCGCCTGTATTGGAAATTGGAAATAAACATAAGTAGACACTTTTTTTAAAAATATGCTGAAACCTGTAATAACTTTAATATAAATTACAATTACAATCTTAAAGTATGCAGTATCCCAAAACAATCCAGTAATTTCAAACTTACATAGTATTGAGACAATCCAATAATAATTTTGTAATTATAAATAAGTTACAATTATTTAATGCATTTCTTTTGTAGTTTCCGATGTAATAAGGTTTGTACTTTTAAATAATAAAATTTAGCATCTACTTAGTTTTTAGTACAGCATAAATTATGACCGAGACAGAAGATTTAGTATGCTTTACAAGTGTAAGTATAATACGTGTTAAGTCCAAATGTAACCAGAACCACGGTTTAGCTTGCCCCAACTCCAAAGAAGCATGATACAGGTTCAGAAATGCAGAAGTAAGTTAAGTAATATAGTGTGTTCAGGATAGAGTTTAAACGTAATTAGGAGATACATTGTTTTTAATTAATGATCCACCACCTACATTTCCAGAAAACACCGGAACTCTTGAGGCATTCCGAAAAATATAATATGGAGAAGAATAATAGGAAATCTAGACAAAGTAGCAAAAATAGCGATGCAAGTGACAAGTCAAGCAAAAAAGAGGAGCCTGCCAGGGACACAGAGGGGAGTAGTAGAGACAAAGACGGAGTGAGTGAAACTTCGGATGAAGATGAAGTTGTGAATTATCCTAATCAGCCACCGATTCAAAATGGATTCGTAGTCTTTATTCATCAATTAAATTTAGCTACTACAACGAAAGAAAAGCGAACAGTTGTCGAGTGGATATCGGTAAAGATATTTGTCCACGAGACATTAATTAATTATTAAGTATATCGTCTGTGAAGAGCCAAAATGACCCATATCCATTTTTAGCTAAAGCCAATATCAACTATCTACAAAAATATTCAAATGTGTCTTGAAAGCATTTAAATAGAGCATTTTGCATTTTTCAAAAATACGGAAATACAACATTTTGCACTTTTCCAACACATGAAATTAGAACATTTTGCACCCTTTCGAAAACATGTAAATAGGACATTTTACATTGGTGAAAAACATGAAAATAGAAAATTTTACACTTTTCAAAAACTCCTAATTAACATTTAACGTATGTTTCTCATTTTGTTTTATGACATAGCTCATTTTGATTGTAGCTTAAATTGGATATGGGTCATTTTGGTTCTTCACAGACGATATATGCTATTCAGCTACGATCGATGAGTAATTACAACTTTATGAGCGTGTTATTTATAGAAAATTTGAAATTCTTTCAGGATGCATTAAAAATGTTGGACATAACACCTGAAACCATTACTGTGGACAAAATGATGGAGCAGTCCATAGCCACCTGTGTCAAGCCTAAACTCCCCATCATCAAGTTTTCTCGTCCCCCAGCCGGTACCGGTAAAAAACACGCTGAAGATCCGGAAACAAATGCACCGTCCTTTCGCTTTCGTTCCAAGAATAGGAAAAGTATGACGTATGAAATAGAGAAAGGTTATATGTGAAGAAAGTTCGCCCGCAAACGTAAGTTACTTACAAAAGTCTAGAAAATCCTGAAAAGTATTGCTTTGCGAACGGACCTTCTTACACATGGGCCGAAAATTAGCAAACATAATAATATTATTATAACGCATATGCAATCAAATTACACATCACAGTATCACACCAAGGTAAAAATTAAAATTAGTTTTATAATCATCACACTTGTTGTGTCGAGAAAAAAAGAAATGTTATATTGATTTTCCACAGCTTCTGAAAATGAGCACAACGGGACTGATTCAGATACTGGAAGTCCTAAACCCAAGGCAGCTAATAACACTAAATTGTCTCAATCAAGAAAGAAGTTGAAAAATGATAAATCTAAAACGGGTCCAATTACTCCTCTAGCCACTGGACAAAATCCATATTCAACGGGGAAAGGAGGGAAACTAACAACTCAAAAATCAGTCAATTCTACCAGTTCGAAAGGTTTACAGAGGAAGTCGGGACGACCCATCAAACCCCAAATAATTGAGGATAAAAAACAAGAATTTGGTGTTCAACTCAGCATCCTCAGAGATAAATGTCGGACGATGCAACGGGAAAATAATAAATTTGTCTGGGTACTCCTAATAGAGAGCCGACGACGTTGTATAGTGGACATGGCCAAATTGAACTCTTTAGCCTCAAAATTCCGTTTTAAAGTTCGATGGATCCCTGCTCAAGCTCCACGCGTTTTGGATCAGAGTGTTTTTGCCGTCGTTAATGACATTGTTCAGACGAAGAATATTTGTTTCCCAGAGTAAATTTGCAAATTTAATTATAATTCTATAAAATCGGGGTCACAACCTCATTGTACATAATCTTATGTTAATAATTAATAAAATTATTCATAATAAAATCATTCATAATAAAATGTCTCAAGCAGGCAAATGAAGGGCGAGTCACACCACAGGACCGCCAAAGAATCAAAGCAGCCGGAAGTAAAGCAAAAACAAGGGAAACAAATGGCAAAAATGCCTTACGTAGAAATATTACACAAAACTCTATCAGCTCAATTTGATGTGTCATCTTACGCATCTTTTGAAATCAGTCAATACGTTGAAGTATCCAGCCCGCCTGTTCCATGTTCCAATTCTGGTTTTACAACAAATGGAGATCTCTTCGGTGAAACAGAGGAAGTTCCACCTGAAGAAAAGAAACAAAAGTCAAGCAAGAGCCCCTCACCCACGCCCACCCCAACAGAAGTTGACGTTGACAATGTACGAACTCAAGAGGAAAGTGCCGCAGTACCAAAACCTAATAGTATGGTGGACACGAACGAATCAGTGAGTACCAATTCTTCTCAAACCAGCGTATTTGGGGCAAGTTCCAGCACCAAAAATTATGATCCATCCCAAATTGCAACTGTTCAGCTTGCTCTAATAGAAGAGAATAATCCGTTCATCATTGCGCCCGAGAAATATGAGTAATCAAATAGTATATTATTTTCATCATTTCCTCTACTTTTTAAATTTTATTACATACAACCCGATATTATATACCGCATTTCCTGTAATACTGCACAGTGCACGGGCCTGTAATAGTTCACTGGTCTGAGAGGTGGAAGTTTGAATGCTACACGGTTCTGTTCAACACGCTATTATATCGCCTGTGAAGAATCAAAATGACCCATATCCATTTTTAACTAAATACGAAATGCACTATCTACAAACAATATATGAATATCGTGCAATTCTTAAGGCATGTAATTTTAGAGCATTTGGCAATTTAAAAAAATGTGTAATTAGAAAATTTGACACTTTCAAAATCATGTAATTAGAACATTTGACACTTTCCAAAATCATATGTAGTTAGAACATTTGGCCCTTTTAAAAACGTGTGATTAGAACGTTTTACATTTTTTAAAAACGTGTTATTAGAACATATTGCACTTTTTAAAAACTCATAATTAACATTTTACGCATCCATTTAATTTAGTGCTTTTTATTAAGTATCTCATTTTAATTCTAGCGTACATTGGATATGGGTCATTTTGGTTCTTCACAGACAGTCGATATATGGCAGTGCACGGGTCTGCAAGAACACTTACACAGACCTGTAATAGTACGCGGGTCGGGGAGGTCAGAATTTGAATGACAAAAGGGGTGTGATATTACAGGAAATATCGATTATAAGATACCCTATACGAACATACCCGAACCGTAATTATTTTTAATGAGAAATATAAATATTCTCATTACAGCATTTTAAACTTGAATAATATCTTCTTATACCCTGATCTTGATTGGGGAGAAGCTAAATGTGGTACTTCCGAGGACTGTGAAATTATAGAAACTGGGAACGAAGAGGAAATAATTAGAATTGTTAACAGTAACAAATCCGTAATTGTCATTATTCGGGATAAAATCAAAGCAGATTCGGATTTGCATAGTAACACATTATCAATGATTCTAAAACGTGCACTTTGTAAAGAACAAATACAAAGTTGCATAATAGCTGCGTCCGATTTTGGGACAAATCCAACAACGATTCAAGCACCAGAAGAAAACGTTACACAGGATGTCAAACTTGAAGCTGAACACTACTATTTCCAGGACGAAGTCATCATAGACCCTAAACTACTTATTGAACAAAAATTATACCACAAATTAGGAGAGAACCTATTTCAAGTTATTATTGTGGACGTTGAAGATGAATCCCTTGTTCAGATGTGGTCAGTGTATCAATATGCAGTTAAAATTGGATTTAAAGTAAGGCCCAGAAATTTAAGTAAGTTAAGCTCACAAAAGTGTTTTCGCAAGTTATCAAATTACAAAATATATAACGGTGGCATTCTGTCTAACAGCTAACGCTAACACTGAACAACTTTAAATAAATTGTTAAATTTTACAAAACTATAAAAGTTTCTCACAAATCCCGAAAACAAAAAGTTTAAATGAAAACCTCCACTTCCCCAAAATGAGCAGTTGGAGGTTTTCGTCATTCAATAAACAATAAAGGTAAATGTATATCATCTATGCAGAACCAAAATGACCCATTTCCAATTTATGTTAGCATTAAAATGAAATGTGTAGAAAAAAATACATTAAATAAGATACATGCTTACAATGCTAATTACGAGTTTCTTAAATGAGTAAATTGTTCTATTTACATGTTTTTAAAAAGGTAGCAATTTCCTATTTACATGTTTTTTGAAAAATCCACAAGGTTCTATTGACAATTTGACATGCTTTCATGAACATGTTATTTTATTTTTTTTCTGTAGATAGTGCATTTTGCTTTTGACTAAAAATAAATATGGGTCATTTTGGTTCTTCACAGACGATTTACTCATTTTTCCTTAACGAGTTGGTACGACAGAAAAAACTGATTACTTGCGAAATTTTCACAGTATATATAATCATTCACTTCTATATTCAACGACTAATGCTGAACTGAACTCTATAGCAATGATCATTTATTTATGAATGGCATATAGGCTCTTACACTGGAAAAACAGTCGGATGGAAGTTACGAGAAAAATTTAAAAAAAGTTATGCACTATATTCGCCGAAGGTTTAAACAGTTGTGTCAATCTAATAGTGTTTGGAGGTCGCCAATTCCAACGTAAGAAACCTAATTAAATGAATACAGTCCTAAGCTATCTATTCAAACAAATACCGCCTCTGTACGGGATCGTCCTTCAATGACGTCATCGGTAGGGTCAATGGGTCTAATTAGATACTATCCCAAGTTACAGATAGCCATTTACGCAATGGCTAGCTCCCGCGCTGTGCATGTAATAACTTAATTACTATTGTTTCGTAATTTCACTTAATTTCTTGCCCGCAGATTATCACTGAGCAGTGGTGAGTTATTAAATTCAGTGGGAAACTCTGGAAATAATAGTCCCACGACAATCAAGAGCTGTAAATCTATTGTGACGGAAAGATCCATCAGTTATTTGCTCAACAGCTTCAAGTTTAAATATCCGGTCAAAGTTGGGAAAAGAAAATCTGCAGATTTCATTACTAAATGGAAGCCGGGAAACATAACAAATGTGTGTGAGCTATGTAAGCCCTCACGTGTTAAAAAATCATTTTCCTGGATGGCTCTACTTGGGGAAGAAGCTGAGGAAAATGGAAATATAGAGGCTAAATGTTTAAGTTACACAGTGTTAAACAGTGAGATAATTAATGAGAGCCCATCAGCATCAGTAAATTCACTGCAAATATTAGCAAATCAGCAGGGCAAAAAAGTAAGTAGGGAACTGAGTGTAGTCAATGAAGCTGCGTTGAACTTATTAGGTGTGTCGAATTCGGAGCCATTGTCGTCATTGCAAACCATTCAAAATGACACTATAGAAACCGATATATTTGGATTCATACTGCGGCCTCCTACGGTTCCAAATCTAGATGAGTGCGAATACCTCCCGTCCTCGTTTAGTATGGTGAATTGTAATAACAACAACGACAACGACGGAGTCACGGATGAGGTTGAAAATCAGTCAGAAGTGACGCAAAGTGGGACAGATACGGACACCGACACACTACATACTACTTCAGACAGTACTACCGACAACGGCTGTAAAGAATGTTCTTCAAACCAATTAAATATTTTAAACGATGAAGATGATTTCTTCCATCTCGAAACTGTTTCTACTCCTCATTTGGATCTTTCAGATAATTTGCTAGAGCCCCTAAATAATAACTGCCTTACAAGTCCTCACTTGGAGCTTTCAGATGATTTGTTAAAACCCCCAGAGAGCAATAGCTGTCCTGGCGAGGAGACAACAGTAACACAATTAGCAATCGTTAACAAGACTAGCAATGTATCCCATACTAAATGGAAAAATTTATTTGAAATTCATCGACATCGAAAAAAGTAAGTATAAGCTGTTATGTTTGTTTCAAGTAACACTATTTATATTAAATGAGTTGTATGTTTGTTTTAAAAAAACTGGAATTAATATACTGTGATTCTTCAGAAACTGTACAGTAGCTACGGTTTCTTCCAAATCCGATGAAGAACTCCTATTGGTTGAACAAAATAAAGAAATTAAGAAACGAATATTGAAAAAAGGATTCTTTCACAAGTGAGGCAAATTTTTTTTACATGTATGCCACAGTTAGTAATGTTGTACATGATTGATTGGTTGCCAAATTTTAAATTGATACCAGCAAAATTGTGTCTCCTCATCCGAAAGAGACAAAAAAGAGCTTGCTATAGTTCTTAGCAACGGAAAATATAATTTTTCATTCGGATTATTTAGAATTTAATAGAATTAAAAGCAGCAATATTTGGTCGTTCCTGTTCATAAGTTTAAAAACTATATCTCCGAAGCACTTCATTTATAAGTCATATAAAATGCCTTGGCCGATTATTTTTAAGTTCAAATCGTACAAATAGGTGAGCATAGTTTTGACGTAGCTCAGCATACATAGGTACTTATTATCACCTCTATATATTTTACTAAATAGTAAAAAAAAATTTGTTACAATAAAAGTTACTTTCAAACGAGTGGAAATATGCTCAATAGGCATCGTCCAACGATTAGTATATTTTAGAAATATTGACAAAATTGCATGCAAATATCATGAAACTTTCTTAATAATCAGTGTTTCAAATGCACTTCAAGATTCAATATGCCCCATGCAGCAAGACGTACGTTAATAGTGCACATAATTATTTTTATGCAATTTAGCAGTTCAGAGCTGTCCCTATTGCACAATTACATATTACCTTACATATACAAATAAAAATAATGTAATTTTAGCCTCGTAAAGACTAAATTTCAGTTACATTTCAACGTTTAATTGACTTTTTCGACGTTTATTAGCTATCGTAATGCTGCATGGGAAATTGTAAATCATATTTCTCGTTGCCGGGAGTAGCAATGCACTTTATTTAAATTTTAAATGCGCCTGGGTGGGAACAACTTAATAAGGCATAGTTGATATTTTAGACCTGAATATCTTCCCTAATTTCCAGGGCTGCCGAATTTTTTCATGGAGTGTGCAGATGTGGCCGGAAAGTTCGTCAGATACCTAAAAAAAAACTAAAATTTACTAATCAGAAACATGCACTCGTAACAGCAACGGCAATGGATTCATTAAAATATGAAAAAGGTATTTATCAATATAAAACCAGAAAGAGACACTTGAAATCTCATCGTCAGATTGCAAAATTGATGTAGGAAATAGGAAATGGGAAAGCAAGCTTTTCATGGAACTCTATATAAACTAACTAAGTGTACTTGGAAAATATTAGCAGATACATAATTTAATAGTGCAGAAGTTAACAGTGCTTTTTTTAGAAACATTAATTGAAATTTTAAGCATGCTCAGCTGCATTTCATTAGCTTCGTCAGTTTGATATTGAAACATACGAGTGGTTAGTTGACATAGTTGGTGAGAATTGTGAATATTTCGTCTCATATAAAGGTTGTAATTATTATTTATATTAATATTAAGCTCAATAAACCTTTCATGAATAAAGTCTCCATTGGCCAAACTTATTAGTACTGAACTTATCTTAAAATGAATGCATAATTTTGCTTTGCTCAAAAATCATGGGGCATCCGGATAATAGATTACTGATCGTGAGGAAGAGCAATGGCATTTGTTGCATGATGTTAACTGTTAAGTACAACCTTCGTTCGGCCTACGTTAAAGGATTTTCTGCACTCTTCTACGCCTAAAGTATAACCGTTTTATGGTCCATGTTCCTTTATTATTGCATCGCACTGATTTAATTTAATGTGCAGTTTTAAATCTTTAAGTTTATTAATAGAACAGGCGAGTGCTCTTTGAACTAATAATTCACTGATTAAAATTACAACCTTATAAACAACAATGAAAGTAACATACACACAAGTAAAGCCATATTGAACAGTACTAACTGCCAAAGTATGGCGACAATAATTCAGTATATTAATAACTTCTAACTGTATACCCCTACTTTTAATATACCTGACTTTATGTGGGAGGGAACGGGTATTAAATTCCACCAAAACTTTCGAAATGGATAAACTTGTAAAATTGTAAACAACAGCGTAAAGGCTGACTTGTAAGATTACCTGCATTGAGTGAATGTATAATTTTTCATGTAATGATGATCAATGGAGATTTGAAACGGTGGTGGAGCGGTCTGGTCTGAGTAAGTGTAACACTTAATGCAATGACGGTGGTGTGAATCGGAAAATTGGGGAAACCGGGAGGTCCTATTTTTCTAACTTTATTTAATGTCCTATTGATTTGTACGTTCTAACCCTTGGATTTATAAGTTATAAAAGAAAATCCGTTCAGAGGATTAAAGGGATTAGCGCACTTTCCATCTGGAAGCATAATACACGAGGGATTTATGAAAACTCAACGAGGGTCTGTCTAACAAGGCCGAAATACCTGGAATAAATTCCAGAATTTCCAACACATACTCCGTGTCTCGGCTCACAGTAAATCACCGTTCGCTCCTCCGCTCTTCCCATTCACACAACATGAGTACAAAGCTGTTGTCCAAAGTGTCTCAAATAAGTTACGTGTATGGAGCGAAAATCGCTTATAGAAGCCAGATAAAAAATATACGTATCGCCATGGGAAGACAGAATTCATTTCATTTCTTTTGAAATTTCCAATCTTTGTGGACACCGCAAAACTAACGGGGATATTTTTCACAACTCCGACAACGTCAACCTACCGACCGAATACCGATACAGACTACTTACTTACAAAGCTACAGTCCTATAGTCATCTTTCTACATTCTACAGAACTACAGACGAAGGACTTGACTTTCTTGGACACCAGTGAATAACATTTCAACTTTATTATTTATTATTTTGAGGCTATACTCTCAAATCTTGTAATGTAGCAATAAATAAAAATACCTCAATTTTTCTTTATCTCCGGAATTACAGGAAATGTACAAGTAAAAAAAAATAATAAAAGACGGAATAAAGTTTTAAAAACCAAAAACTTTAAGTCTATACACACCTACGGAGCTAGACTGAGGAAGGCAGCATGTGAAGCAAAATCAACACTCCGATATCGCACGTTCTAGTGAAAATCTGTATGCACATACTGTAAAAGGCGAGTATCTGAAACATGCCTGGCATACGATTCGGCAGATTAGTTGTTAAACATTCCTCATTTGCCCTCCTCCCCCTCCGTCTTGTCCTTTACTCTTTTAGCTTTACTCCATGCCAGCCATTATTGCCACAGCACAAACAAAGATGAGTACAGGAGAGACAGACAGAGAGCCACTCCATTGTTGTATTCCTATGCACCAGAAACTACAAGGAAACAACAATTGGATTTATATGTTTAAGATATACCCACGACGGCCACTACTCACTCACTACTACACACAGGCTCATACACTCCTGCTTCAAATTTAAATCTCTTGGAAGGTCAGGTGTAAAAACGACCCCTGACGCACTGTGAATATATCTCTGCCGGTTTATTAGAAGCAAAAGTATTATACCCGAAAAAATATTAGCTTCGTAATTTTTCGCATTCCATACCTGATTTATTTAATGAAGCTCTAGTATATACTTGCTAATTGCTGAAGATCGATCACTAATTGTAAAGACAAAGATACAAGTACCTACTTAACTACATGCAGCCATAACAATTGCTTGCTTTGATTTAGAGGATACTGAATCTTTGGGAGACTAGATTTCCCTGGAATTTTCGGTTTAAAAAATTCGACATTGGGGTTGGTTGAAAGCAGGTTGAAAGTTAATCAAAATATAACGTTACTATTAGTAATATGACAGTAGCCTTGCTATTATAAGCCTGTGGAGGTGGTCGTAGTAGTCATAGCCAGCCCTAAAACTGAAAAATATGAAGGTTCAACGGTTCCCCAACCAAGATTCACACTAAGCTTTCATGTTTTAAGATAAGTAGTAAATATTGTGAATCTGACTGTAGGAGTTTGAACAATAGTTAAAAAATTATCTGTAAAACAATACGGAAAGAATCTGTAATCTATACTTATCCTGTGCATGTAGTTTTTGTCAAAGGATTTACCTGGTTGGATGACACAGTAAATTGCTGGAAAAGTATTATAGCTGGTCTGGTATGAGATGGGGTTATGCAAAAATTGAACAAGTGACAGGTGTAGCGTGTCACTAATCGTAATAATTTCATTACGATTCCATTTAATTGTTATTTGAAACTAAAATTTTCCTGTTGGAGTTGATACTAAATTATTAAATCAGGCATGACTTGTGTTGACTGCATTTAAATTCATTTAATTGCTGCTAAATTTAAACATAACTTTTAAGTTTCTTCTTCCATCGGTCTTCGGTCTTCGGTCTTTCAATTTTTTGGTATATAATTATATGCCTTTGCATTTTCCAGTCATACTCTGAGATTACCCCCACGTTAGATTTCATATAAATGAAGAAAATACAGCATAATGCAAAAAATATGGGCTATCAGAGTCGTTGCATCACAAACACAAATCATGATAGGGTTGTGTTGTGTTGTTGTGTAAGTGTACCACAAATGTAATAGGTGCTGATGATTATTAAAATTGTATCTTGATACAGCAGTTCATAGCACGGGAAATTATTTTTCATGTTTCTAAAAGTAGGTCTTTCCTTCAAATTGTATAACAGTATCTCTGCGTTTAATGTGGTCCGTCATTTAAAGAGTATTTGAACTTTGTCTTTAAACAAATGAAAAATACATCCAAGTAAAATACAACGAATAAACAAATTAAAAAGCCTTAGTTCCTGGTCACGAGCCTTGCTATAATAATATATGCCACTCTGACAAGTGTAAAATGAGATTACAGAATAATTGTGTAAGATAACTGACTCACTTCCGTATGTTTTGTTTGTGCATAATTGTAATATATAGGTAGTCGGCCTGTCGGCTTTCCAGCAAAATGCGCTGACACGCATACTAACCTGAAACCAGGGCTCGTAACATTCATCAATACATGGATCTGGACTAGAAATAAAAATAATTTTGTTTGAAATGCTCCATGGGTTGCAGTTGTAATAGCGTAGATAGCTATGCAGCACAAAATTTAATGCAGAAAAAAGATTTTAGTAGAATATTCTAAAAGCCAAGCATTCAGCTTTAAATAAATGTTGCAAGTATTTATGCTAATATTTCTAGATATAATAGTATGAAAGCCAGGCAAAATACATTGAAAACAGAACTAACTTCGTTGCCGTTGTAAAGGTCGATATATTTTGCAAAAAAAAACAATAAAACTGTGAGTTTTCCAAAAAACTTGACATTAATTTATTAATTAACTTTTGTAATTAACCAAATGAAAAAAATTATTGTTACTTTATTATGCTTTGTTATTTTCACATGATTAAGACCAATATTTTATCATCTGTAAGTTTTTCCCTTCCACCCCATCAGTCAAATATAATATAATTTGAATAAATGACCTTCATAGCTAACTTCGACGTTAGATTTATAGGAACATGTTTCTGAAACATTAAGTGTAAGAAGAATTCAGCAACAAATGAGCACATTTCCCTTTTCAATAAATATTTTCTCATAACAAACAATTCTAAGGTCAGATTTTTGGTACACTCTAGACGCTTACGTGCTATAAGACAATACAACTTAGTACATTCATTTATGAGTACAACTTTCAAAACTTACCCTATATAACAATGAGGATTCATTACGAGTAACTAAATATAATCTTGTTAACAGTTACGTAGTGGAAAAAAACGGAACACACCCAAAAGAGTTTAGTGAAACTTGCAACTACATTACCACAACATTGTATCTAATAAATTAAATACTTAATACAACAGGGTTTACAAGTTTTAAAATACGCTTCAGTATTGCTACACTCAGTACCTTCGAAATCCCATTAAAAAGTAAGTCGTGGCAAGTTGAACAAAATATAATTATATTCCTACGAGCAGAGTAAGTAAAGAGAACCATGTAGATAAATCCGATGTCAAAAATAAATTTTTCATATAATTACATATGCACGAACTAAATTATGGTAGTTCAGCAGTCGATACACACAAAATAAAAAGCCGATTTCGGATATTGCATTTCGATATGCAGAACAAAAAAGTAAAATTTGTCAAAGGTCATGTGAGTAGATTATATTAATATATATGAACACTTCATTAAGAAGTCAGAAATCCCAAAAACAGTACCTTCATAATCATTAACTTTCAAGTCGTTAGTCATAGTTGAATAAATTACTACGTTTTAATCATTTCAGCTTTACTTCAATTCATCATAAAAATCAAATGTAACTGTACACAATTTATTTAAGTCTAAGCACTACAAGAATGAATTAGTGTCCGACCATTATTTTAAGAAATTGAGCTCAAACTTGTGAATTTGTTAATTAATTGTTTCATGCTTTAAGGATAGCCTCTGTAAATTTCAAACAACACTTTCTATATCTCTCTCTCACCACAAGGTTGCATGAGTCAAAAACTGATGCAGCTTATTTATAAGCTTCTTCAACATTTTCTGCAGAAAAATTCTTAACTGGAAATCACGTTGCTTAAATTATGCTGATTAGCTTTAGTTTACTGCACTGTCTACAGAAACGCTTTATTTCTTGTGATTCAGTGTGTATAATAAATAAGTACAATTCTCAAAAGTTATCGTAATATAATATATATATTTATATAAGACTAACTATATGGACTATGAAAATGTATCGCGTTCCGCGTTACAACACCAATCGATAGTAAATATGTAATAATAGTAAAGTAGTGTGTGTACAAGGTGCAATGTTTTCGTCTTTATCTCAGGACTACTGCAACTTTGTTTTTCTTTTGTACACTATTGCTTTAAAAAAACTCAAATTTAAATGAAAATCAATACACATCATTTTTAATACTAACTATATATTATTATATTCATTAGATTGTAATAGCCTCATAGTTTATAGACTCTAAATAGGAGCTTATCAGCACAACGATTTTCTATCTTCTAGATGTTTTATTCTAGCTGTAATTTTTATAATAGGTTACATAAAAATTTTCGCTTCACTAAACGCTATTCATTTTTATCTGCCGGTTTTTCAAGTCTGTGGGTGTCATATATATTAGCTTGTCCTACTCAAAAAATCGGAATGTCAAACACACAACCGGGACTGATTATTCGGAACTATATCTTTTAGTAGGACAGTAGATTTGGTACCAGCATCAGTAGTAAAAGTTTTAATGGGCGAACTGGCTGTTTTCGGGGTCGGAAGACTGTCATTAGTCATCCTTGGTTCATTCCCCGACACTGGAAACGTGGAGGGAGATGTTATCTGATGCTGCTGGACGGCTGCTGTTGGAGAATGTAATCCGCTAAAGGGTCGTCTAGGCTGGGCCACAAACGTGTCGACTTCGTCGTGACCATTACTTCTCCTGTAAGATGAACCAAACAAGACATTTTTAACAAATATTATTCCAATTCGATTACCGACACATGCATGTAATTAGATGATGATACAGATATGAGCACAAAAATTATTAAATGGCTTAATAGCTAAGGCAATTAACTTAAAATTCTTTACCTAGAATCGTATTTTCTTCTCGAACGTACGTATAAATAAAAGCAGACAATTATGACGAAAACAATCGTAATGGCTACGCCTGAGGTAATTCCTGCTTGCTCCAGCATACCTCGTTGCTTTGACGCTGTAAAAAAAACAAAAATATTTCAATTCTTTATCTCAAATCCCAGCCACTGCATAATGTACCTCATGATAATAAAAGTTAATTCAGAGTAGCGAAGAATAAATTATGAGGAAAATTTACGAAATGATTCTGAATAGAAAAACACTTTTGAAGACAAGCTAAAACAACATAACACACAAATACTAAAGCAAAGCCACTACACCACATTATACCGAAACCCATGATCCAAGCCTCTGTTGCATAAGTTTGAAAAAATGTGAGTCATTTAGCGTTAGAAGGACAACGTAATACTGTTAAAGTAGCAATGATTTTCAAAACCAACAATGAAAAGAAAAGGAAGCAGTCATCTTCGTAATGATCACATTAGATCAAACATCAGTCGACATAATGATGGCGTCGTCGGAGACGGACTGGAATATTCAAAAATGAAGACCGACCGAGTATACATACCCACATAAAATACATGAGTACATTTTAATAACAGTTACTCTGTAATAACGTGAACACGAAAAAGATGTATAAAAGAGCGGCAAACGGCATTTATCCAAACGAAGACATAGACATGAAAGATGAAAGAAATTCATTGAAACAGAAAATGAAGGAGCCATGGAACTTTCTAGCTCGAAAGCAGAAGCAACCCAAAGCAAGTAGAAAAAAAACGAAAATATGTAAATGTAACCCTTTAAACAGATAAACTAACAACCACCACAGACCACCGCTCTTCACAAGTAAAAAATTAGAATAGCAATCATGATCACAATTATCAGATTATTTATACATCTAGCTAAAACTTCTGTAAATGGTCGATTAGGCCACGGGACTTGAATAAATGAATTGTCAGGAGGGTTTTTCTTGTAATAGTCAAGGCTTCAATAATTGTATGTAAATATAGACTGACATTCACTTTAGGCTATTCTATATCATTTTTCAAAGCAATCTTCGTTTTACTATTTTTTATAAACACGCCATAAGTGCTCGAATAGTCAAAACTATTACTACACTACGCACTATGTAATTTTCATTTATTCTTCTGTTACGTACTGTAATCGGAAACAGTGGAAAAATTAGGTAAGGTAAACAGATAATCCAAACTATGTGCATCGGTATGTTCGCAATAAGCTAAATGGCATTAATACCTTTTAGATTTATGACTTATTACTCAAATCCCAGATTTTCACTGTATTTCTTTCGAAAATATATATTAAAAAAATAACTTTGATTCTAATAACATTCTAAAGGGGTCGTCCATAAATGATATCATCAAAATATGTTCATTTCTAGGACCCTATCACTCCCCTGTCATCAGCTTAACCATTGCGTAAATGGCTATCTTTAACATAGGATGTCATAAATATCCAAGTAGACCCATTGACCCTACCCATGATATCATTTATGGACGACCCCTCTAAAATACCGTATTTCCTCTAATAGTACGCGGGTCTCTAATAATGCGCGGGTCTCTAATAGTACGCGGGGGGTAGCTGCCTCAATTTGGATAGTACGCGGGTCTATTTAACACAGTATTAAATGCCATTGCGCTGGTCTCTATTAATACGCGGGTCTCTAATTATACGCGGGGGGTCGAGGCTCGAGTTTTGATAGTACGCGGGGAGTACTATCATAGGAAATACGGTATTTTACTCTAGAAAATAAAATTTTGATTTTCAAAATCCCTGTCGGAAATATTTCTACAACTTACGAAAACATTTTCGAGCACTTGTACTAAAATAAAACTGAGTATTATTGCGATTGTGGCTGAAACATGATTAATCATGCGTGTGAACAACAAACTATAAAAATGCAGCAGAAAATGCATTGGAGTTTATAAAATGATAACTTGATCGTGATCACTTAAATACCACAGAGCCGGGGGCTTTCAAATAATTTAAAAAAAAGCGTCCAGGTTCAAAAAAAAAGCGGTCATTTACAGTACAATAATTCGGAATAATTAATTCTACATAAATATTTTTGTTTGAAGGAGATTATCCCTACAATATTATTATGCATATGCTCAATAGCATAGTGTAACAGTATAAAAAGTAGAAATACAATACAAGGAATACAAATATAGGTACAGGTATATTTTGTAAACATTTCCACGTATAATGGGAATTCGAAGCGTATCAGTCCCACCAGCTTTATCGTGTCTCTACATAATTACAAGAATCAAAGTTTTCATGCAAGATCTACAAAATACTTTGCAACATCTGTACATTCGATAAAAATCAAAAGAAAAACAAGCTTTTGTGACCAAAGCAAAGTCGTGATAGTCGTTTCAGCATTAGAGTTTACGCGACGCTAATCTGACATGTTGTTATTATTGAAAATAAAAACAATTAAGGCATTCAAAATATAATATATCTAAACACAATTGTGACAGCACGAACACATTTTAAGTAAAAACTTACGCAAATAGGAACCATCCAAGTCTTTGAATTCACAACGCTGACCCATGTAGCCATCAGCACACCTAGACACATCATTCATAAATTCATTATTTTCTTGAACACAAAAGATTAACATAGTTTCCATTTCATGATACAATAAATTATCAAAATAACCGATTCCGAGTCCTACAGTCAGTACATTTGCTTCCACATACTTTCAAAAACTTGTAAGTTTTAAAACTGACTGTTGTATGTACTCGTGTCGTGGGATAGGTTTGGAAATAAAAATAAAATTATAGGTACAAGAATTATATAGGAAGGAAAAACCAGTAGAGATGAACTTGAACATGAAGCAATAAATACGAAGAAGCTCCGGAGCTGCGACCTTATATGAGCATAACTCTTACACCATAAACTTAGACTTTTAATTAAAACCATTTGGAATTTTTTTTTAAAAAAAGGGTCTCTTCAGTCTGCCCCTCCCACAAATATGAAATAATGAAGTTTTACTCCAGACTTTCGTAATGCCATGAATGTGCTCAATTAAGCCGCCTTCAGCTTCCTACCCAAATCCTAATTTGTATTGCAACTCTAAGCTCACTTAAAACACTAACCCTTTGAATAGTAGATGTAGTAGATGCAAGTATTCAAACAAAAACAGCATTTCTAGAATATTATCAACACCGTAACCCCTGATTTTTACCAGATCGCGTACTAATACTATTTAGAAAAGTAATTACATTCTGTTAAATTTTAAACAGCAGCACATCTTTTATGATTCAATAATTATAAATAGGAGGTTTACTTGGAATGCATAGCAAGTATAACTCATAGCTGAGCTTTCTTTAACTGGAGAACGAGAAACAGGAAAGAATTCGATAAATTACAACTGTTTAATCAATCGCTGACTTTCCGAGAGAACAAGGCCGTAATATATTTAAGAACAAGATTAACCAGAAATTCCACGGAAATTGTTCAAATTCCATGAAAATGTTCCAGATAAATAAACTAGTAAACAACGTAAGCTGATTACTTGCATTCATTAAATGTAATTATGTATGTTATGATGATCAATGGAGATTTGAAACGGTGCGGTGGTGGAGCGGTGTGTGTAAGTGTAACACTTAATGCAATGAAGATGGGGAGAATCGGAAAATTGGGGAAACCGGGAGGTCCTATTTTTCTAACTTTATTTAATGTCCTATTGATTTGTACGTTCTAACCCTTGGATTTATAAGTTATAAAAGAAAATCCGTTCAGAGGATTAAAGGGATTAGCGCACTTTCCATCTGGAAGCATAATACACGAGGGATTTATGAAAACTCAACGAGGGTCTGTCTAACAAGGCCGAAATACCTGGAATAAATTCCAGAATTTCCAACACATACTCCGTGTCTCGTCTCACAGTAAATCACCGTTCGCTCCTCCGCTCTTCCCATACACACAACATGAGTACAAAGCTGTTGTCCAAAGTGTCTCAAATAAGTTACGTGTACGGAGCGAAAATCGCTTATAGAAGCCAGATAAAAAATATACGTATCGCCATGGGAAGACAGAATTCATTTCATTTCTTTTGAAATTTCCAATCTTTGTGGACACCGCAAAACTAACGGGGATATTTTTCACAACTCCGACAACGTCAACCTACCGACCGAATACCGATACAGACTACTTACGTACAAAGTTACAGTCCTATAGTCATCTTTCTACATTCTACAGAACTACAGACGAAGGACTTGACTTTCTTGGACGCCAGTGAATAACATTTCAACTTTATTATTTATTATTTTGAGGCTATACTCTCAAATCTTGTAATGTAGCAATAAATAAAAATACCTCAATTTTTCTTTATCTCCGGAATTACAGGAAATGTACAAGTAAAAAAAAATAATAAAAGACGGAATAAAGTTTTAAAAACCAAAAACTTTAAGTCTATACACACCTACGGAGCTAGACTGAGGAAGGCAGCATGTGAAGCAAAATCAACACTCCGATATCGCACGTTCTAGTGAAAATCTGTATGCACATACTGTAAAAGGCGAGTATCTGAAACATGCCTGGCATACGATTCGGCAGATTAGTTGTTAAACATTCCTCATTTGCCCTCCTCCCCCTCCGTCTTGTCCTTTACTCTTTTAGCTTTACTCCATGCCAGCCATTATTGCCACAGCACAAACAAAGATGAGTACAGGAGAGACAGACAGAGAGCCACTCCATTGTTGTATTCCTATGCACCAGAAACTACAAGGAAACAACAATTGGATTTATATGTTTAAGATATACCCACGACGGCCACTACTCACTCACTACTACACACAGGCTCATACACTCCTGCTTCAAATTTAAATCTCTTGGAAGGTCAGGTGTAAAAACGACCCCTGACGTACTGTACTGTGAATATTCCTTACTCCCTCGCTCACTCACTCACTCATTTAATAGATACAAACACATTTCTCATGAAAAAAATGTTCTCTGTGGTTGTTGAAATTCAACTTTCAAAATAAAACAGCGATAAAAACGGAAAGATAAACGTATAAAAAGGACGTTAGGTGAGCCTGAGGGGATGCAAAACAACTACAACTACTACTACATGTTCAGCTAGTGTAGGCATGTGGAGTGAGTTGAGTGTGGAGAAGCAAATGTACCTCTTAAATACAATATAATGTACAGCTCCTGCTGAACCAACTCATTCATAAATTACTCTCTCAAAGCTTCCGTTGCTTTATTGCATTCATTTTCAAATCAGATTTAATGCTCATAGTATGAAAAAGTAGTAAACACAAGAAGGAAACAAATTTATATATATATACTTACTCGCAGTTATAGAGAATGGACTGGCCAATCTTGACTGTAAAACACTTAGCACCGTTCAGACAGTAGTGGGCATCATACTCAGGAGGACAAGTATACGTTTGGATAGTTATATTTGGTCTAAGCGTCGGACTTGGTGGTCTTGGCTTTGGTGTGGATCGACTTGAACATGCATCTGCAAAAGAATACACAAAAAAATCCAAATACTTTAATTACAACTAAATTATCTGCATGTGCTTATGGAAGCTTGGAGAATCTGTAAAGCCTTAAAACTCAGCGTGTATATTTTTACCTTCCTCTCTCTCTGTCTCTCTGCCTCTCTTATTGTTAGTATCAGTTAACAAGAGCATGATTTTCAAAAGAAATAAATGCACTTCCGTTTCTGCTACACAAACTCTAAAACTCTGCTAACTCTGGAAGGAACAAAAACCGAGAACAGAGCGCAGAGTCGAGAAAAGTTGTAAAATTTGAAGAGCATAATTCAAGTTCTGTCATCTCTAACTTCTTCCTGCTACTTCTTTCTATCTGACCATGTCCAAAGGAAGCTGTGTCCATCAGACTTGGTGGAAACATACTTCTGGTTCTCACTTTACTTTAATACGCACTCCGAGCCACTCCATACATACTTATTTTAACATGGAATTTTAGAGGTATGCCCTGTGTCTTGCCCTGTCCATCCCTCCAACGTGGACTACCCTTTTGTTTTAAGTGTTGCTTTTTCCTCATCCGCTTTGTCACACGTTTGAACTTCCGCTTCGAGGAGGACAAAAATTTGGAGGCGATTCCATGTGCAAATGATACACAACATTACTTTGTTAACCAAAAACTTGAAAACGTCCAGTTGGACAACACACATTTAGACAAAAGTTTGTGACAGACTCTCCGGCATATAATCCCTTAGAGAAATCATGTGTCCTCTCGATGTCACCCACACCAGCAGGAGCAGCAGGAGGAGCACCGGGCTTTGGCTTTCCACTTTCCACACAGCCCAGGTTTTGTACATGTGACCATCACCATTAGCATCAGGATCAGGATGATCATCATACTGCTTCATATAGCTGGAGGGGCTCTTAGTCTCGTACATACGACATACTTGCTATAGCTTGGAGGAAAAAAGAGAGCCTTCTGGCTCCCAGATAAGACAACCCCGTGGCATGTGCTATATGTCAATTTACTGACCCATGAGACTGAACTGAAGTGGACATAAGCAATTACTCAATTTACTTTACCAAAACCTAAAACTCCCGAGCCACTTACAACAACAAAAAAAGCGAGCGACCATGTGACGGATAAATACGGAGAGCTAAACCCTACAAAAGCTTCAACTAGCTCGCTCCAACATACACGAAATTCGATCGCAGCCCTCGGCACACTTTTGAAAACTTCTTTTTTCGCTTTAGTCGAACATGTACAGAGAGCTCTATATATACGCGTAGTAATAATAGTATAAAGTCCTCAAACCATTTATGGACAGAGAAGTATCCGGTAAGTAGCTCAAACTATAGATAACACATTTATAATACTGCAGTAAGACGTGACGTATAATATGTAGGTAAGGTGGGTAGACTCTCACAGATCTCACATGCCACTACTCCAGTATTTCACACATTAAACTATGACCAAGTTTCCCAAGAACTCATTTCTGACTTGTCCAAAGTCAAAAAGTCTAATGAGAGCATGGATGTGGAATAGATGGCTCCTGAGAAGACTGAATTCAAAATTCAGTTAAAAAAATATCATAATCATTTATAATACATATTATACAGGCTGCGTAGGTCTCGAGTCCTCACTTCAGCTCCAGCCTCCAGCGATAAATGCATACAAAAGCTACCTCATCTATAAATGTATGGAGACCGTGGATGAAAGAGCTGAGAGTAAATCTATACTGTCACTCTCTGATAATCCTAAATTAATAAATGATGATAATGATGATCCATAGGAAGGAAGACGGAAGAGAAAAAACTGACTTGGAAAACAATGTAATGCAATAATAATAAACACATGGAGGGAAACAAAAGGTGAGTGGAGTCAATTCATGATGGCATTTACTTCACTCTCACTATCAACATCAACAGTAAGGGTTCGGGCTCGGGAGCAATCAAGTTACACCGTAAAAGATGCACGGGCCAGAGTCTCTCAGACATGAGACAAGTAAATCGGGTATGTAAGCCTCCGTTCGATATAGACACATATAGTCTACACAGCCGAGCCCCATGTGCCATATACAAAAAAAACATTCTTGAGGCCAAGTGAACTTCAAGTTTTTAAAGCCACAATGTATACCTACCGGAAGGACCGAAACTGTTTAGCTCTTTGTGGCACGAGCCTTTTCATCATTATTTCTCTCTTGTACTGTATGCAGTATGTACTTATACATATTACTCCGAGCCTCGGTTCGCTTTCGCTCTCTTGACGGAGTCTCCTGCCCACAATGGAAATAGGAGCCGTGCATACTTCTCCGTGAATCCGAGAGCTGACTGTGAGAGAGGCTTTGATGGAACGCGTGTGTGCCGTGTGTGGAATAGTAGAAGGTCAATAAGGAAGCAACACTCCACACAGTTAAAGTTACCGCCTTATAATGTAAAAAATTATTGTAGGAGAAGTACATAGGGCAGACGAAGGAGACTCGAGACCAGGCAGGCTTTACAGTTCTCCAACTACTACTACATTACACTTTAGAACTAGACTACTTACTCACTACCTCCTTTCAAACATTCATATTTTTTTTCCTCGAATATCGGAGGCACTTTTCCTCCTTTAGGTACCGTTTAAAACAGGAGAAAAACTATAACGAAACCCCATCCAAGAATCCAACAGTTCCTTCCTCCACTCCGCACTCACCCACACATACATACTACGAACAGACAGAGTTGCCTCAAGATCTACCCAGTGAATTATAAAAACGGAGTTCCCAACTGCAACTGCTAAGAACAAGAAGGAGAAGACGAAGACGACGACGACGAAGAAGGAGAGAAGAGCACCTGGCTTCTTTTTTCTACACACTCTCTAGAAAAAGTAGTAATAGTAGTAGTAGTAGTAGTAAGTCCGTATAAGTGAGCGCTGTAGATTGTGTATAGTTGTTGAGATATTTTTAATACATCTTCCTACCCAAGTACCTATACTACCTATACCATTCTATAGAGTCTAGCTCCATATAATTTAGACAATTTATCTTTTTGAGATACGGAGTTAAGGACCATGGTGTCTGCACAGGAAGGCATCTAAGATGAAACAAATACGCATACGAAATTGTAAAATACGCGATTATTACGATAGAAATCACATAGCATCTTGGTTACCTTCACGATTCCCTTTTTTAAACTAATAATAATACGAGAGTTGTACTTTGTACTGCTGCTGCTGCTGCTCCTGCTGCCCGTACCCCAGCACAGTTTGTACTCGCGTACCATGTGCATTCATTCAAAGCCTACACGTACAATGAAAAAAAAACTTATCTGTACTATATCTACTAAACCTGGTTACTTGTGATATGGAACAAAACAATTAAGTAATAATCATGGAGCTCGAAAACTCGTAGCACGTGAGCCTTAACGAATGTACATATACATACATACAGACACAGAGAGTGAGAGAGAATAATAAGAGAGCCTTTTAGAAGGAGCTTTAACTCAAAGCTGAGGGAAACTTTACTGGAGAGAGAGAGAGAGAGAGGCATCTAAAATCCTGCGTCAAAATATTATCTACACACAGTAACAATTTTCAAAGATTAAAACGTGTAATAAAAACGGAATAGTTCTCAATCACAAAGGTTTTCCTTACGGAACCCAATTCCTTGATATCAAAATATAAAGCCAAAGGCAAGCAAGCAGCAGAGAGCAACTGCATTTCTCTGATATGTATCACTCCTTGTTATTAAACTATACACTCTTGAATAAAAGCGTTCCCCATTCATTATCAAATGAATAGACTTTTATAACACAGACGCGTGTGTCAAGTCTATTGATAATCATGAAAGGAAAATAGCATTGGATGAATAGACTCTGTACTATACTCACATTCGCATGGACTGGATCTCCTCACAGTCACAGCAGCATATTATGTAACTAATATATACAGGTTTTCGGAGAATTCACACAATATGTATATCTACTTCCCGAGCAAATGATCCACGCTCAACATTTAATTATTATATGGTCTACATGTTACTCCGTATAAGTCTCCCCCATTGTAAATTGTAGGCGATCAAACTATACGCCTACCCTATAGTTAACGATCGACATGTCTCAAGAAAGTGACAACTTCAAATTCAAATATCTGTACAGTCTGTACGGCGTACACAAAACTGTCCAAAAAAATATTTTAAATTTTTTTATATAATAGCATTTGTATCTCTTTCGGCTTCGGCAAGCTTCTTTTTTTGTAATAATTACAAATGTATTTTTGTAAATACATAATTGCTAATTTTGACAGCGCAGATATATATTATTATATTTTGTTTATACCTCACCGCTTTTTTATTTGTATTGCTAAGGACTCGAGAATAATATATATGTGTAACTTTACTTTGGAAAAAGAACAAAGATTTTTTGACTAGTGTGCAAGATGTGAGGTCTGTCAGTGGGAAGATTACCTACTTCTTGAATTCCTCCAGATGTAACATTCTGGTATTCGTATTTTCTGGCTATATTTCTTCTTCCGTCAAAGTCTATACGTCCTCAAAGTGAAAACTGACGTTTTGTCTTTTGGATCTACAAGTCTGTGTAATGCACTAGGTATGTTTTTAAGCTTTGAGATCAATGTGTGTGTGTGCGTTGGAGATCCTGTACATAATATATGACAAGGACTGCGACTACACGAGGGAAACAAAATTTCGAATTTCAATGGTATATACACTACACAAGGAGGCTAACCACTACAGACTACAGACAGACTACGGATCATGTCGTACTGACTTGTCTGGATGGGCACACCAAAAAAAAATGTGTTCTTTTACCTACCATAATCCTATAGAGTCTCTGAGTTAAGTCAGAGCGAAGCTTTGGTAAGCAGGGTCGGAGCGGATAAAGAGATTATTAAGGGTACGTAAAGGACGAAAGGACCATACACTTTAAAAAGACTTGCAAGACTATAACATACCTGCTTATTAGGTAATCCTGTCAAAACCTTAAAAACCTTAAAAAGGTGAGTGAAATGGGCAAAAATGTATTTCTAAATCTGCTATCTCCTCTTTAACGAGCATCTCGTTTCTCGTAAAAATGTAACTGAACCGACGGGGCTTGTTAATTTCTCCTGATTTATCGAATGTAATATAATCATTAGCTCACTAGTCAGTTCAAATGAGAGAGAAAGAAATTTAAATCTGAAATGTACACACACAAATTTCGAGATTACTATTGTACGTGTACAACATATACCCAGGTCTAATCTCATAAACAAAAACAACACTGGAACGTAACCCAATAGCTATATGTTCTCTGTTGTAATTGTAATGCGAGAAAATGTTACCTCTTAACGGGTGATATAATATATGTTATTTTAAGTTTTTTTTTCTCTTGTGGGGGAGGGTGGGTGACGGTGCCGATGTGGATTTGAAAACGAAAACTTGAAAAAATAAAATAAATAAGTTGCTGTTCCCCTCCAGCTCCTTTTGAATTCAGAATTTATTATGTAGGAACTAGGTACTTTACCCACCAATGTTGAGTACACAGTACTGGCATAGGAGGTAAATAATAGGCGTAGGGAGACTACCTGTACAAGAGACTCTCAAGCCAGATAATGCATATTTTGACGTGTTTAATAAAATGATCTACATTTTTATTATTTACTATATTTACTTGAAAATGGCAACGTGATGAAACAACACATTATACAGAGACGCACTTAATGCAACTCTCCTGCACTCTCAAGTACATTCATGGTGTACACTTTGGTTTTGTTGGTTGGTCTACATTGAACTTGAACAAAGACACTAATTTAATTTTCCATTTTCCGTGCTTTTTATACGAGTAAGGTTTTGTTCACCAGCTGTTTCCTTACTCCCACATTCCCTGTTGTATACCGTTTTTCCTCATTTTTGTTTCACTCTTTTAGTATCTCTATGTGTGTGTGTGTGTTACACTACGTTGCCACTGCGTTCACGTTCCAGTATCTACAGATGAGAGCAGCCGATTTGAAGTGAGGCAGAAGGAGACAGGATATTCGGGCCATTATGTCTTTCAAAAGAGAGTCTTCCTATAATTACAAGTTATCCTGAAATGCTATGTTAATGCTGAAGTCGAATGACTCCTCTATATCTCCTATCTACAGTCAGAAATGGCTCAGATTCAGAAAAATGAGGGAATATTTGAGTGAGAACACTACTTTTATCGCGCCACGTCGGCCACGTCTTCCAAAGTATTTGTATTTTGGACTCTGATGGAGTGTACATAACCAGATAGCTTCCCTCCATACATGTAGTTTATCCTGCCGTATCAGCAAACTCACTATGTACCTACCAACCAACCTACCTACCTACTATCAATACCCTGGCATTATATCAATAAACAGATGGCCCAACAAGACAATAGCTTTGAAATTTGAAACAAATCCTTTCATGTAGGTGTCGAAGCTGATTAAGAGTGGAGAGGGTAAATACTCACCCATTTGGATTCGGAAATTTATTTGATTTTATAACGAAATAATAACCCGGTATAGACCAGGACATACATACGTATCTTCATGATATCACTTATCAATGGACATGCTCCTACGATTATGTAGTTGAAGGGGAACTGTACACAGGACAGAAATGTGGGCGGAGTTAAACCACTAGCCGATTTGAATTTAAATCCACAGGAAATGTGAGTAAAACTGTTTTCGATAATTTGACAAAACTTTGCAGACAACAATTTAATTATTGTCGACTCATAAGCAAAGTAAAACAATTTTCAAAACATAAAATTATCAAGAAGGTGGAGTGTGTGCCACATTGAATTTTTATTCACAGCGATATGCAAGAGTCAAAATACGAGAAATTGTGTTCTATCTCAACACAATCAAAACAAGAGACAAAAATGCAATTCAGCATGTATACGCTAATTCAAAAAGTTAAAGCTCCGTAATATATTATGTTATGCTTTGGTTTATCAAAAAATAATTTTTAAGAAACTCAATATCTCACAGTTTCCGCGAGATTGTCCATAATATCAGAATCAGAAATACACCTGAAGATACAAGAATACAAAATAAAACTGGGCATAATTTTTATATACTGTTCAAGATTTGATTTTGAGACTGTGTCACAGCTTGAAGGACTGAAAGGTAGCAAATTACGGTCATAATTTCCACACAATTAATGATAAAATACAAATCTACAATAATTAATAATTGCAAACCAATCAAATCCTACACGTACATTTTGACATGCATCTTGTATAACCTCACCTCATCTAACAGTATACATAATAATGGTTTCTCACTATATGTATGTACAGTGCTACAGTACTAAAATTACAAAGCCTCAATCACTATTTCTGTGTACTGTGAGCACTATATAAATGCTCAGATGCATAATCCATACAAGCCCCATGTTTTCCTCTCCCTATGTATACATAAATGTTTAAATATTCCGGTCGTAATTGATACGGTCGGAAATAAATAAATAAATACTCGTATAATTATACAGGCAAGTAACATGAGTATGTAGATATTTCGATGTACCGATTCTGAGAGCTATTATTTTATAGTACAACGACTTTTTCCAAAAGTGGAATTTGTTTTTAGTATTACGATACGAAATATACGACCCTTTAAAAAAAATGTATTTTTATTTCCGTTTATGCTTTTCTCAAATCAACAAAAAAAAGTGTTCTTTTTAGAATGGTAAGGTGTTTTTTATGCATATTAATGATTAATCTTCTTCATAATTGCTCTCATACATCAATGCGGGTCATTTTATCACACATTGTACCACAAAATTATTTGTACCCCGTTCCGATTCCGAGGCTATTATTTATACTTCAGTTCACATCGTTGTTGTCTCACCTCAAACTCAGTCCAAGACATATTTTGTATGCACTATGGGATAATAGGAAGCAAAAAAAAGGCAAAAAGGCAAAGTCACCTTGATAACAGAGCAAATATAATCAAATCAAGGTAACTTGACTGATCACACACTTTATATTATATATCAGGTAGATCAGTACCATGACAACTAATGCAAAATAAAATAGAGGTAGGTATATATGTAATTATACAAATAGTCGTAGTAGAGATACGTACTCCTACATATTATATATGGGACATGGGACTCCAGCTCAAATCAACTTGTAAAAGTCCCGATTCGAGCAGTAGTAGTCGTAGCCGTATATATGTAGTAATAGTAATGGTAATGGTAGTTGGTGTTCATTTTCATTTTGAGCTTTTTGTTCATGTCAGGATAATGCCCCTACAAAAAACGGGAACATAAACAAAGGAAACGAGGCTATAAGCCAATGTCTCATAAAATGTTGGAGAAAAAGCTAACAACTTACAATAATATTGATTAGTTAAAAGAAGAAAAGTATATGATATGTATATATATTAATATAGGCATGCAAATCAAATAAAATGACCTGCAGTAGGAAGTACGGCACAGCACTTCCAAACCCTAAGCCCCAAAACTCCTGTATACATATATGTATATCTTTATAATAATAAATATTAATATTAATAATCGTCGAGATTTAATTTTTAAAAACACTCATATATATATATAAAGGGTTCTTTATTTTCCTAATGCATCTCTATTCTCCATAGTTTTTGAATTTATGACGCTGGAGCACACATGTAATAAATTGTAATTTACTATTCAAAAACTACTTGCGGGAGTAATACTGAAACCGAAGGCCATCGTGATTATTATGATAATTATTATTTAGTATAATAAAAACATTAGTTGTAGTGAGTTTCAATTTCTTATTTATATTCATATATGGGACTTCACTTGGTCGTCGTCGACGTCTACGTGGTTGTTGTCGTGTCGTTCGTCTTCGTTCGTATAGGAAAAGTAAAAACTTCAAATCAAATACTCTATACACTTAATATGTTTTTTTTTAAACTAATGGCAACTCCAAAGACTCTCCTAGTAGTCGTATAAGTCATAAGGGCAGATTAGTTTGAGTTTTTTTTTCTTCTTTTCTTTTCTTTCTTTATCGAGTCACAAAAGTACTTACTTGTACGTCTACAGTAAGCAGTAAGGCGTCACAGAGTCAGTCAACACATTTTTGAAAGTCGAAATTGGAAAAGCGGAAAGGTATAATTTATATGCAAATAGGTAGTTTCAAAACTTACCACCATCACAGACAGCAGCAAGAGTCGGTCCCATAATTCAAAACTGTGTGGAGAACTACTGGTCTAGAAAAACCGACTTGCTCCTACTCCACATGTAACTACTATAGTACTATAGTGTGTATATACTCGTCCGCTCCGTCCGGACAATATCAGAGTATCAGAGTCCTCGAGTCCAGGAGCTTTCATATATAATTATATTATATATATGTGAAAGAGAGAAAGAGAGAGAGAGAAAGAGAGAACGAAAATGTCAGATAATCGATTATTACGGGTAAGATAATTATCACTCTCCGAATGCGATTACCGGAATGTGTAACTCGTGTGAGTACGAGTCCGAAGGAACGTAAACGGATATCTTATTTAAATCTCATTCATAACTGCAATAACTTTTTTTTCTGGGCATAATCACTTTTTGAAACAATAGTGTTCTTCATCCGTCTCCCATTCACTTCCAGGGCCTGACGAGAAGAAAAAGAAATGGTGAGTGGAGAGACGAGAAGGGAAGAGAGAGAGAGAGAGAAAAACGTGAGTTTTTCATCTACCTATAAAAAGAGGGAGTGAAAAATTTCTGTCGTCTCAAACTCAAGTCTGAACTCAACTTTAACAAAGACATGAAGTCAAAAGGAAAAACGAACCAGGTACACACACACACACACACACACATATGTTGAAAAACTTGTAGTTCTTCGCACCGTCTCTAACCACAGGGACGACGGTGAAGGAGGTAGCTGCTGGAGTCGGTCGTCGGTATGATGCATACGGACTACGGACAAGTTGTCGGTATTCGGTATTCGGTATGCAGTTCGATGATACCAAACACGAGAACTCTAGAGAGTGAGAGAGTGAGAGAGAGAGATGGGAAAGCCAAAAATAAATCGAAGGCAAGCAAATGGAATGGAAAAACCAAAAAAAAAGCAGACTAGTCACTAAAGTCAGTAAAGCAACCTGACTGACCCGTGCTTCCTATTCACCAAATGTTATGTGAGACTCGTGCCGCCGCCCTAAGAAAAAAAACTCTGCACTCTCGTCGTCTCTCTCTCTCTCTTCCCTTCCAATTCCATTTGTACATATGCGGGCATAAAATACTCAAAACTCTCACTCTCTCGGTTTGGCTACTACTGCGGCAACCTTGTGATATCTCCAGCGCTTGAGGAAAAAAATAATAATTCTATATGAAATAGTCACACACGGTGAGTTAAATTCGAGCAACTATCTAGAAAAATATTTCAACTCTAGAACAGTTTAATGCATACGGCTACGGCATACACCACCACCTCCGCCGTAATAATGCCTCACAAACACAAAAACTGCAAAAGCTATTTATTTCTATTTGCTATATATTATACCCTTGTATATTCAATATTATCCTATGTTATATAGAACAGACCAAACAGAAACAGACCAATAGCATTATTGGTGGAGCTCTAGATAAAATGTATGCACTTCGACATATGAAAAAATAATCAGGACAATTAATATTGTCTATATATCTCTCATTCGCTCTCTCTCTTGAGTTAGAAAATCGAAACTTGAAAATTCCGGAAAAATTATGTTACTCTCTGACGGAACAGAGCAAAATATTTTATTGAGCTATATGTATATGCATGAGAGTCGGAGTCGGCTTCGGCTCCTTATACGAATATATATAATTATATGCATACATATATATAGGGACGAAAATGAGTGCATGACCAGTTTAAAAATCGTAACAGTTTTCCTAGGCTATATACATAATACCATCCTTATCGCTCATTTTATCATAACGTATGCGGATCATGCAAGGATTAAATGTATATTATAAACGACACTTATTTGCTCCTGGCTGCTCCTGCCCTACTAGTCCAGCTCCAGACCAGCACCAGCAGACCAGACCAGACTGAGGCTTTCTTTTCTCTCCACACCATTCACTTCATTCGGCTTTTGGATCATTCTGTGCACATAGTTGTGTGGAGCGACGAGGGAGTAGTGTATAGCTATATAATACTAAAACACTACACTTGAGAGAGTGCCGAGCACAGTCCAAGTCAACTAGTAACTAGTGAAGATAATAATACATCAGAGAGAGAAAAGTTTAATAGGGATACAAGTAATCATCGAATTTTTATACGCAAGTTTGTAGAACACGATATCAGTAAAAAAACAGAAGGGTAACTGAATTACAAGGAATACTTACTCCGAAATGTGAATACAATGTGTATATATATAAATATAATTATTGAATAAATAATTTACACAATCCACTCTGTCGCCCCTCTCTCATACATGTGTATATGTGCAAGGGCAATGAATGCGACCAAGGCCATTGCATTAAATACTTTCCCCATAAAAAACCGATTTTTAAGACGGTTTCCCTATAAAAATTTCAGCAAAAAGGATTTCACATGAAGAATTTCCTACCACCCCAAAAAACTACAAATTGAGTACTACAAGTCACGGTAAAAATTGGGTATGTAACTCTCATCCCTCCATCCATATACGTCCCTACGTGACCGGCAATTGGACTCCGTACTTATGTATACGGTGTCGTATATCGTACAAATAAACCATTAGCAATGATAAATGTTTGAGGATAAAAAAAGTAAGTTAAATCATTACGTGTTTTCTACTAATTTAAAAACACTTGAAACACTAAAAACGATACAGATAAAAAAAAAACTACACAGATATTGCAAATTATGACTATGGTGAAATAAAGTCAAAGTACCTACCTACCTACATAGGTAGGCAGTAGGTAGGTACTAGTACATAGCGGGGAAAAAAAAAATACTTATCATATCATATGAAGATTTTAAAACTAGGACTCTAATCTAATCCGTGTCCCGTGTGAAAGAGAATAACACAATTTGTATGTAGAAGGGCTACACTGTCACAACTCCCATTCCATTCACATGAATCAATGAGAGGGAGGGAGAGAGAGAGATGGCGGCGACACATTGCGACACTGGCGACAGAAATACATGTAGGTAATTATATTTTGTTTTATGCCACAAATGAGTCAGACGTCAGTCAAATGCATGACGTCAAGGTGACGTGGTGACTCTGGTGGAGGATGACAGTTGATATAAGCTTTGGATTCATAATTTTTTAAGCATTAAAATATATGCATGAAAAAAAAGAACAAAAAATATATATACTGTTCAATACACTTCAACTCCATGATTTATGTCACAATAATTAAAATAAGCAGAATAAATGCAAATAAGGCTTTTGACTATACATACACATTATGAACTACACTACTATAGGATGTAGTTTCTGAGTATTCATAAAAATAGATACAGGAAATCGCCAAATAAGGCAAATAATGACATGACAACCAACGACACAACGAAACGATACCATCAATAAAATTGCAGACGAGAAAAAAAACGTACAATCATCATCTTGTCTAAATATTACATTTTTTGACTTTGGCATAATATATATTATTTTTTCCCTGTGAATAAAAAGGGAAAATGTTGTGCCATTTGAACGCGAGAGACCAAATAAAACATAAGATCATGTCCATGTGCCATTCCTACGGCCACGACTCCTATCGACACAGTAATCATAATAACGGGCCATGTTTTTCTGAGTTAGGACAACATTATACAACTTGAAGGAACCCCCTTCCCCTCCCCCTTACATACCGTAGTAGTAGATCCAATACAGACCTTTAATTTTCACACTCACCAACTCATAGAAATATTGAACTGGGAGCTTGCTAACAGGTAGAAGGAGAGAGAGAGAGGCAGAGATTTTGAACGTGATTCTCAGAGGTTTTTTGTCATACCTACTAATGAGTACCATAACGGAAGAAACAGATAGGTATAGCGTGTCAAGTCTAAATCCAGTACACTAAATAATTGTTTTTAAAACCCTCTGGAACGTTCAACGTTGGTAGTAGTGCCAAAAAATCAGCCCATGCAATATTGTACAGCACAGTATATAGATTGGTATAGGACTTGTTTCACAAACGGAAATAATTATATATAAGTAATACGGATGGATTTTGTTTTGTTTTGAGAACTGCTTTGCATAAAAAAAGCGTCGTATCGATTTTAATATCATTTTTACTTATATGCATGTTGAAAACAAGTAGCAAAATACACATGTATTGTCGGCATGTCAAAGTTTTGAATAATCCTACTAATTTGAGGTCATTGGTCACCTTCTGTGTTGCGCTTGAGTATCATTATATGTAAATTACCAATTGTAGTGCGAGTGCGATATCATTTCAGAGTGATTTCGGATTTGATAAAATACATCTACTACATACGAAAAAAAACATAGTGGTATGTCTGAATTTACACACACACAGGAGTCAGTAGTTAGCATATAAAACCAAACTAGAACTAAAAATGCCATTAATAGTGCTCAAATTTCAAAATTAAGATTACATATAATATGACCCCAGAGGTTTGGGCGGTTGCGGTTGGGCCAAAGCTATAGAGGGGGGGGGGGATACGAGCACAAGAATGTTTTATTAATATTTTGTTGTGAGTTCATACTTGTATATATAACTATTACCACACCATACAGATGTTTTATTAAAATCTTTTCAGTATTACGGCTATATTATCTAATAATGCAGTTCTAAAAAGATTTAGTGGGCTAGAATATGGTTCAAATTGCTCACTGACCTGAATTAATTTTTATGGACTTGGTTAGAGAGAATAATAATATTATTTTATATACTTGACTCTTAAAACTGAACAATCCATTTGAATGAATAGCAGGAATACTCCCCTCCCCCTCCCCCCACCAAAAAAAAGAAGGGCCATTTTAACATACACACGTAATAAATTTCAGAATTTTATCTGTACCAAAAAAAAGGCTGCGAATATGATATTATTAGGAATAAATTCAAATGTGAGCTCAGAAAACATATCAATCATATACACAATGTATAAACAACCGAGCAGTGAACTTAAAATGAGCGTATTTTATATAACTGTACTCTGTTCCTTCTCAATTATCAAGTTTCCTTGTCAAAATTGTCAACACAGTTAGAATAGTAGCCCAAAGATATTATTGGATTGTCATTATTTTGTCTTGACATCGAATTTTATACGCTCAGGAAGAAGTTACTTTTTATGTGATGCCTCCCTGCCTTAAATCTTCTATGTTTTGTGAACAAGAACAAAGTACTACTAGAGTAGTAGTATTTAGGCAACTTGTTTTTTTAATGCGCATGCTGCAATCAAAATATTATGAAATCTGTGGTCTAATACCATAATATCATATCAGTACATTTAGAAGTACATATATGGAAGCATTCCATTCTGTTTTGTACGTTCAACGTTCCTATAATAATTATTATAGCTGAAATTAAATTTCGTCCAGTGTGGAAGGGAACTGTCGACTAGTGAGAATTGAAGCCAGAGTATATACGTATGTATGTACGGAGTTCCTTACTGTACTAATATTGGAAAATCCACTAATCCAGTATCCGTATCAGTACCAGTAGAGTAGGTACAAATTGGTTACACTCGATATGAATTGAATTGTTATCCCCGCACTCACCCGGATTTAATTCTCGTTACTTAACCTTGTACGTGGACGACGGTGGAGTGAAGGAGTTTCTATTTGAGCACTCTACAAAATGTTCTTCCCTTTCAGTCCGTCACCGAACAACACTACATGCGTCCATAATAAAAAAAACAGTGGAGGAGAATTTTAAAAACATTAAATAAATATACAATATACATTATGCAATAGTATCAGGTTTAGTAGTGGTGGACGGTGGATGGGGAATGTAAGCGTCAAGCGTGGAAGCCTCAGTTCACGAAGCCACAAAATAAATATACAGATGCGGTGGAAACAAAGAAAATAGCTACTTTTATCATTTTTTTAATATTACGGTTTAAACCTCATCTGAACTTTAAAAGTTTTTCTTTCCCTACACGCCTGTCTTACGATTAACTGTGTATACGTATGTATTTGTATGAGCCGCCTGGATGTTTCCTCACATTTCGTTCCAATTCATTTAAAAAGTTTATTTCCTTTAAAATTGGTGAGCATCTTCCGTTAACTGAAATATCAGTAATCGTATTCGTTCCTAATGCAGATTTTATACGAAGAGGAAAAACAAATACAAGTTTATACGTAAGGTTTTTTTGGGAGGGACATACAGAGATTTGAAAGAAAATTGAATTCTGAGGAAACACGAATATACACGTCTGACTCTGGCGAGTTATCTCATTTTCTAACTCATAGCTTATTGAAGGCGAGGGAAGAAATAAAAACGAAATTCCTTTTTCGGCTTGTCCTTCTTCGTCTTCTTCTTCTTAAGCCCCCGGAAGGAATAAAAACGGAAGAGAACAAAAATTTTTACTGATCGTTCAGCAACGAGTCTCACAGTCAAGAAAAAGACTTGACTTGAGTAATCCGGATGATACAACATGATACATATGAATCCCGCTTTTATTATATGCATGAAATATTCCAAGTGAAGCTAAAACGGTCTTCTCTGTCCTTCTCTCTATCTCTCTCTCTCTCTTTTGCTCTTTCTCTCTATACTTATATCGAGACGTGTAGCACGTTGTTAAAGTTTCAACTCAGATATAATAATATATATTTTTTAAGGGAAAAAATATATATTTAGAATCCACACATTTATACACATCATATATTATACAGAACTCACTCTAATATTTAGAGATAATATATACGTCTGCATACATTACACAAGCGTACATAGTCTGCGTACGTAGACGGAGCATTCGTTCTGTAATACCAACAATGCACCTGCTTCACAAACTTCAACAGCAAAACTACGTCGACAAAGGGTTTAAGTTTGCCTTCAGAAAAGCATCAAAAACTAGCTCATGAGTCATGATTCGAAAAAAATATGTGTGGAAATCACAGGATAGAATCATCTCTTCTCATGAAGCTTCCTCCGTTTCGGCTCAGTGCACCTCACTGAGCAAAATACTCTCAAGGGTCGAAGTCGTGCAAGACGGAGTTGGTGGTATCGGCGTATAGGAACTACTACTGAGGGGCTCGCTGTACGCTCGTCCATGGCTTGTATACGAACCCAGGCTCTGTAAACGAGCCAGGGCCATGCTCTTTACATCAACATAATTGGACGACATCATTTTCCTGTACAAAAACCCTTCAGGACGAGGCTTTAATAATCATTTTGAGAGTTCAATAATAGTCACATACCAGATACTCAAACAGAGCCATGCACTACGCAAGCGCTCCATCATCAAGGGTAAGCGCTTCACAAAGAAGGGATATTCAAACTCAAATTAAAAATTCCACAATAAATTAGAGCGCATTGTTCAAAATGATTAGCTAAGCTGCTTTCCCTGAACACTCCCGCCACAACTGAAGTGAGAAGTGTTACATCGGTCTACATTTAACTGTGTCTGATGAAGCGGGATATTCAAGCTACCAAAATCTGAACGCGTACATAATAATAATAACGCATATAATTATAAGCACATTCTTGATGATGCATTTTACTAGTTCTCCATGGAGACTGCAGAAATACATTACCTATACATGTCTACATGCAGCCTGTGTGAAGTGAAAGCGTGATTGTTGTAATATCGCTTCCGTTGGTTTCTACGAAAACATTCCTGAACCCACACAGATAGCTGCGTCTCTACAATATGGTTTTTAATAGAGTGGATTGTTGGAGGAGGATTTTTTCAGGAGTACAATGCGACGAGATGAAAGGAGAAGCGACAATAACTTCATGCGCAATCCTACAACACTAACCATAGTCTAAAGTATATATACCTACATGGATATGTTTCTTCTCTTCCTTTTTTTGTGGGCCAAGTCGTCCAACTACCATCATCACCACATCATTAACATTATCTGCTTATATTTTGTGAGTTATTTTTTCCCTTACTTTTGAGAAGCATTTTAGTGTGTATATTATCAATAAAAATAACATCACATACCTGCATTTCCTAATAGTAGGTTAATACCAGTAAGTACACACTTTGCTTTACAAAAAATTGGTTTAACACGGGAATTGATTTCGAATTCAAAATTCCATCAGGAAAATTCACCTGCTCTTGTCACTCAAGTGTATCGAAAACCCTGCAGCTGCAAGTTTGTCTGCTTCATATTTTTTAACTCTCTTACACAGACTAGGGGTCCTCAATCAGGTCGATCACGGAGCTGTATTTGGTGGATTGAACTATTTACTAACATGACTTAAAATATAGATATCTGTCGAAAGGATGACTATTTAAGAGATTTGAATATCCTAATGTGACTCCCTGTACAACCTAGATTCGCCTGGACAGGTGTTTGGCTTTTTTAAAAGTTTGACTTGATTTTGTTTTTGAATGTTACGATCAGTAGTGTGCTGGAATCGCTTATACTTACAAACACGACGGTCTTATATCTTACGCTTCAAAAGTTAATGATGTAATATAGGATATTGGAAGATCTAATTTTGTAACACATTTTGGTATGACAAAAACTAGTAGTTAAAACTATTTGAATGAAAATCGTAATGTGACGAGACTGACCATTAAATACACATTCAAGTTACCACATTCTGTATTCACATTTTCGAAAAAATGCAAAAGTTTTGTTGACGCAGGAACTTTAATCTCCAAAGAATTCAAAACGAAGGTACTAATTACCCATTACCTAAGAACCTACATCTCTTTTGTAAATGTGCCAAAGGTTACATACCTACCCATAGGTGTGCACATTTACTGTTGAAAAATGGTAACTGTGTGAGAGTGAGAGGAGGTAAATTATAAATACTCGAGAGCAGAGTGTTTTTTACCCATTGAGAAAATAACATGTGAGTAGACTCGCATAGTAAATGAATGAATGAATGATAATAATTTACGACTGATTGTGAGAACTATTTTTATGCACTGAAAATTAATAGCTAGAAAAAAAAAAAATGAAATGGTAGTACTTACCGGCAATACGAAGATGAAGGCATCCAGTAAAAACAGCAAAGATTACATATAGGAATGAAGTCATTCTTGCCCATGGGTAACCAGCGAACGAGTTCAATGCCCATCGTTGGGGTCGACGTCGCCTCCCTTAAAATGTCAATAAATTAATATATTTTCATTCATATGCTCACGCCACATATAAAATAGAGAGTCATTTGAATCGTCTAACACTACCAATAAAAACAACTAACAACAATCAGTCATGTGTTTTGATTTTCTACAGTAATTCAAAATTTGGAAAATTCGGAATCATTCCTTCAGTATAACATATAATATTTGAGTAAATTACTGGATTCATAATTAAATAAAATAAACAGAATCACATAGTTTAAGTTACCCGAATATAATATTAAATATTATAAAAGTGAATCGTTCAGTAAAGTGACACATTTCTGTTGACATGAAATATTCATTTCTATGTCTCAGCTAAAAGCCTTCAATTTGGGACATTCATACATGGTTATTGGGAGCCACTAAAATACCAAGGAAAATCGTGAAACGAGTGACAATGAGCGAGTCTTGTTGTCTCCTAAAAGTGTCACATAGCTGAGGATGCAACCAAACGTAACAGAAGTAGCAATGTTTGAGTCGATGGATAAGTTTAAGTACAAAGTGTTAAAAAGTATTCTCGTCATAAGTCATCAATTCTACCGGAGTATCGAAGAAGTATTGAACTGATAATATCATTATGAGTTCCAAGATGAAAGTACAAATGAACTTACAAATTTATATATGAGCCTCATTCTTGACGAGCCTTAATATTTTAGAACACCCTGTACTTCAAAAAAAAACACTCGGTGTGTATTTGCGGCCCCACGTGAGGGGAAACGTCATCCAGAAAGTAATTCTTTGCATCTCTTACTCTTTAGAATCTACCCCAGAAGTAAGAAGGAGGGTTGCGCCATACTCAAACCAAAAATGCAACGAATGCTCGTCAGTCATGCCTGTCTTTCTCTCAAAAAATGTCAAATGTCACTTTTTTCTATACTTTGGAAGAAATAAGCTGTCGGTTATTGAAAATCATGAACCTCGAATTCGAATTGATTTTCTGTCTGTAGCTATTTAACAAGAGAAGTCACATTAATAATGTCTATGTGTATATACTAACTGCAAAAGAATAATGACTTGTTAAAAATGTGGTTCTCGTCTCGTGAGTCATCTGATGATGATGAAAACTTGCACATACGTCAAAAACGTTCGCCATGACTGCGTAAGAATTATACACATAGGAATTTGTTCCTGTCCTCACCTGACACTCAAGCATGTGTTGAGTATGCTGCAAAATATTTAAATGTTACGCGACGGTGACGGTACATTGGATTGTGCGATCAAAAGGAAAGGGTTTGTTACCTCACATGCATACATATACATGGAAAGGTAGGTTACCTACATGCAATTGACAGAGCAGTCCATGGGGATTATTTTTATGAGTATATTATAATTACTTGGTATTATAGGTGCTAATCACTGAAAAGTTCAATGGAATTACATTAGTTTAGTGACTGATCTATAAATCTACGGAATATGTAAGGGGTACAACCCACCTGAAAATCGTGTCATAAAACGTTGAATTTTCGATGTAAATTCCCATTTCCACACAGGCGTCGTTGTCATTTTAAAATCTTGACTCCCCAAATTAAACATACCACTCCTACATCTCCAACTTAAATCACAAATAAAATTAAGAACGCTCTTTTTCTCTTTTAAAGATATACACTGCTGGCACTCTTTAATCATACACGTGTTGTCCACCTCCACTTCATCAATCGTCGTTGACAGAAATGGCAGTGGGAATGATGCTGAAGGGTACGGCAACGAGAGTCTTCTTCTTCGTCGATATATTGCAACTCGCTCCAAGAACGGACTCGTCGATGGTGGCAATAAAGGTAATAATCGTTCGTGGGAACACCAGCAGTGCCAGTGACAACAGTTAGTTGGCGGACAAACACAATTTTTATTATTGTTTTTTGGAGTGAGGGACTTCCATCGCACATCCACAGTGCGATAGTCACAGGAGTAGCTTAAGTGACAGCGACACTGAGCTTCTGTAGGACACGCATCGACACCCGGTTCTGTCTCATCAACAATGTAGACACTATTATTATTATTACTATTATTAATACTCGGACTACTACGGCCTGGGACACTAAACATTTGGTTGGAAATGAGAAACACGGTATTCCCGTCGTCAACGTCAGTCTTTTCTTGGACATTCATTATAGGCCCAACTTTTTTTTGGTTTCTTTTGCAGACCTCGGAAAGTTTTCTATGTATATTGTCAAGTCCTTCTCACTCTCTAACATCGATTTTGGGAGAATAACACAAAATCTAGTGTAAAATGTGACATTTGCACTACACAATAGGCCAAGAATGTCTGAGTCTTCACATCCAACCCACGTAACGTACGACACTTATACATTAGAGTTTTATCAGACGTTTCTACTATCACTATAATTTCAAACTCCCGTCCGCGTCCGTCCTCCTCCTAAAACGTTGTGAGTCGTTTATTCTGGAAGTCGACTTAACTACCGTAGTCTCTCCTTACCTAAGTAAAATAGAAAAAAAAATAATAAGAAAACGTGCCAGCAGAACGAACAGAGTCACAACGTACAATGAGATCCTTCCCCCTTGGAATCTAGCAGCAGACTGAAAGCCAGATTGGAATGGCTCGGCACAAGTTACACTCCACTTCGTCGATCCTCTCCACACTCTCATACAAACTCCCATACAAAAAAGGTACAGTATAATTATATGGTTTTTCATACTCGATCTCCTACACAACTACACATAGGTACAGAGCCACTAGGTAACCCGTGTTTGTAAACACGGACCTTGGACCTAGTACAAGGAATAATAATATTTCAGAACCCAATCTGGATCTGTTTCCAGCAGCATTAATCATATAGTACATACACTCACGGCACTGTAGCTATGTATAGGGAGAGATACTGAATTTATTTAATATCCACTCTGTGCAGTCTGGAGAACTGAGAAACTATATATGCACATAAATATTCCGTATGCTCATAAAGTGTTTAAGAATCAAAGAATATACATTTTTTTCGTCTCTCTTTCACTGTATCTAACCTTGCTTCCTTACAAGACTAAAAAGTAGCGGCAGCTTTCGAGGCACTGGCTCTAGTACTTCCGGACTATGGAGCATGGAGTATTATGGAGAGAGAAGAACAAACTCCCTCCATGGACTCCCGTGTACATACCTATAATTATATGCACACTCTCCATCTCCACTCAACATGTACAATATTATATCTCGCTCCTGTTTTAGCTTACTCTCAAAAAGCAGACACACACACAACACAACACACAACACAATAGCAAAATCTTTGAAAAAAAAATTCCAGCGTACCTCCTGCATTGAATTCAACCTTCTTCGTTAACTTTGTCGGCTTACAACCGGTGGAATTAAGCAGTTTTCCAACTCACGCGGCCTTTTCCCTTAAACTTTTTAAACCACTCAAATCTATTCCATTTCTGTCCCATTCTCAAATCTCAATCCAAAGCCGCTTTGTGTAGACACCCATCACCACACACAGAGACGACAGACATCGTTCCGTACCTATCACAGAACATATGAAAATCCAATGATAAAGATATTACTTCAACTATTTTAAGCTTCCCTATATAAACCTCATGTACAATACTCTCACATTCGATTTTTTTTTTAAATGTACGACATCATCATCGCTACTCGTCCGTGTGTAATTCAATAAGATCTTGCACCTAGCCATCTACACGAGATGCACACACACACACATCAATGGGTTAAGATCAAATTAGATTTTTTCGGGTGGTCTATTTTTCACTCTGCTGCACCCATACTAAAACTCCATATTTAATATGACTAACTTTTATCTTCACAGCAAAATGAAATTGAATACGGACACACACACGCACGAGCCCTACTACTCCCCAGTGCAGCCCTCATCATCCCATATTTTTCAGCTTCTCATTCTTTTTTATGTAATCCTAGTCATAGTTATAATATAGGAAACAGACCAACTCAAGTTGTGTGTGGTGCAGAAGTGGAATGGAGATTATCTACTTTGAAATTTTTTTTTTCGAGTTAGTTTGGCCCCACTTCTCCACGTTAATGATAATGAACTCGTATACCCGTACCCGCGGCGTACTTATAGTTTCATTCCATACTCAATGTCATATCAAATAACAGATATTTAAAAAAAATTAATTCACAGACGCGATAGCAAGTGTCAGATGTAGTAAGGGAGGGAGACGGATCCTCCGTAGCTAGGTAGGTAGGTCGGTTCGGTAGCCTCACTGGTAGCAGCTACGTAATATATTTTCATAAGGTTTGAAAGGACTGACCAAAACTCCCTCCTGAGCATCATGGTTTTATGAATTTAGACCGCAATAGATGATAGCTCCTAGGTACAACTGCTACTGCTACCGGTGAACTACTGTGTTTTTTCTCATTTATAAAAGAGAGAAAGCACGGAAGTCTGTAAAAATCTAGCAGAGTTCTCACATTACTTAAATCCACTAGACTTTTAAATTAACAGAGAGTTTTTTGGCTCTGGGCTCTGGAGCTGGGTGCTCTGACTCTGCTCATATAAGAACTCAAGACGCACACGTCCACCGTTGTAATAATTGCTCTCTACACAATCTTTTATCCAATTTACTCCAATATATTATTGTACAGTAAGCATGGACATTCCTGGCTCGAGAGCAGCAACAGCAGCAGCAGCATGTGTGCGCACCAGTTAGTTATTAGTTATTACTCTTCGTACGTCGTACAGAGGATTAATACTTTGGAGCAAGAGGACACACCTTCAAGCTGCGGAGACGAAAATTGAACATGTATGAAAGGTGAAACACTAAACAGAGAAAGGAACAATAATAACATGAGTGAATCGGAACTATTCTCCTGCCACATGCTCAGGAACCGGTTACTGGTTGCCATAGCGCCAGATTGACAAGGTGGCCACACGACTCTCTCAAGGAAGCCTAAAAACCCGGAATAAATTCCACCATCTAAAACTAAAAATTGTATGTGTGTAAGTGTATGATGTTGATGATGGGGCTTGGCGCTCGGCGTTGAGCAAAGTATGAGAGAGAGAGCCTGTGTACATAATTCGTAATTGTGTATTTGCTTACCCATTCAACCGAGACCCGAGACCGAGAATACTACTACCTATAGACGTACACTAAAAAGTGAGCACCTGCCGATTCCTTCCAAACTCACACACACACACACACACACACACACACTCACACTCACACACAGAACTTGGAAGAAAATTTTCCTTGGTTACGGGTTTCGTTACTGTTACTGCAATCCAAATCCAATGTGTACCTTGCTTACCTCCTGGCTTGATTTTTGCCTCCGTCATTCTTTCTGCTATGGTTTTAAATTTAAAATCTAAATCATGTCATTCCTCGATTTCGATTTTACCATAGCGCATCAACATCATAATATCATCACACTCGCCATCATCATCATCATCATCATCATGATCATCATCATTGTATGTGGATGCCGCGGTGTGTGGACAACGATTTCTCATGATTGAATAGGGATGATGGATTCCGAGTTGCAATTGCTCTCATCACAGAAACTCAAAACTATAAGTAGGTAATAAAAGAAAAAAAGAATAGAACTGCTCTGATGATGAAGTGAACCATAGGATATACAGACCTACGTCCACATACCCATCATAATAAGACCAAAATGCAACCAATTCTCTATACGGAACAGAACACATTTTATTGAATAGGAGTAGAGTGACTGTGGATACGTACGTGTGCCACTGCATGAATCATAACATTTGCATTGAATACACATAAAAGGATATCTCTCTCTCCTATATATACTCATTCTCTGTACAAGATACAAGTAACAGGAAGTAACGTTTCCTAACAAGCAATGAAACAAAATTTTGAAAATGTACATGAAACTAACACACAGACACACACAGGGTTTTTGAGATGCAGGCAGCCGCATGACATTGGAGAAGACTTTTAAGCATATGTGCATCATAATCTGAAGTTTTCGAGCACAGTACCTTTACTCTAGTTTTAAAGGCACAATAATAATACTCAAGAAAAGCTAAAGTGAGGAGACTCTCAATGGATATATAGATATGGTAATGGTAACCGAACGAAACAACAGCTGCTCAATGTGTGATGTACGCGGAAAGGAGGAGATAGAGAGAACTTCAATATTGCCTCTCCTTCAATTGTTAAACCCCAGTGGCACACACAAGGGACGAGAGTGGATGTGTCTTTTAGGGGGAATCCTTTCCTTCCTACTACATATAATGTGCTCTCTCTGAGACATTTGGAGCCCATCGAGGTGTGTTCAAATTTGTATTGTGTGTGCATACGCTCCATGTGTGACATACTATCCTTAAATTATTTTTAAAATGTACGGCATGGACATATTATGAAGAGACAGAAAGCTGAAAACTTGAAGTACTCCGATTCCTTTCCTTCAAAAGTGGGGAGGGAGCACGTGCTCTATGAGCCCTTATTGTTCCTCTTTCCTAGGACAAGGAAATCATAAGAGACGTATTTCCTCATTTTTTTTCCTGGTTCCGACGACGACGACCAACATCATATTATGTATTACGAATATATGAACCCCGAGCATGTTGTATTTTAGCTTTGTACAAAATTGAACAAACTGTTTTAATTGTAAGGAGTAATGGAGTACAAACAATATATTATGTTCTCCATTTTTCTAGATCCTCCAACAGTTCTGCTGTTGCTCCTTCTAAAACTTCAACCTGCTCCAACATTTAAATGTCTTCCTTCAGTAATCAGTCCCTATGCACTATTATTATTATTATATTTATTTTTATTTCCCCTGCCTGTAGCTGTAGCTATATATAGAGTTTATTTATGATTGATGCTGCTTTTTGAAATATAAATATATTTATCTTCTGTGTATTATCTACATAATAATAAAATTGACAATAATGTTGAACGATTATACAGCTCTGACCCTTGTTGAAGACTGAAAAACTTGAAAATATTTACGCATTTGTAGTATACAGATAATGATTATCTTCAAAACTAATCCATAATATCGAGCAAACTTCAGGTACATTTTCAATGTTGTTGCATCGAAAGAATTAGCCATTCAACATATACACTCGACGTTTCCTTAATAATAATAATAATGATACACTCTTCCAACACTAAAGTGCGTTGAAATTTGAAATGTGTGTAGTATTGGTAAACTTTTAGCTAAATTTTGAAATATGCATACGATTATCACTGTGCGAGTGAAACTTCAAACTTGGTCCGTCGAAACAGAAATATTAATCTCTCCTTCCTGTTTTAATAAGCCTCAAACCCTGAGGCATCCTTACAAGTACACTTTTGTACAATGTGCTCAGGTAGTGTGGTGTACAGGCAAGGGGAATTGAGAGTGTAGGTAAGTAAAGGTAAAGGTATCTTTTATTTTCCAGGGGATTACACAATAGAGTACCTAATTAGTAATTAGGTGCAGGTTCATCATCATCCACACATTTGGACGACAGTCACACGGGGACCTAAATTTTGACAACACACACACAAACAACAGAAGAAACTTGATCTAATCTAATCACTCAAGTATTTCGTCGTATTTGAGATATGATTTTCCATTACAGTTACAAAGCGGAATTTTTAAATTTGAAGATGTCATTCAACGAGAATATGGAATCAATGGAATATGACTACATGGAAGAATCCACAATCCACCCATTTCAGAGTGGAGTCTAGAAACAATACTCAAATTTGTACACTCTGCTATACATTCATTTGAGTAGTGAGTCAGTCACAGATCTAAAATGCCGAGTAAAATAAAACTTATAAAAATAGGAGAGGATACAAAAATATTATACAAATTAATTTTTTTTTTAAATCGTACGTACCACTATTATTGCTTGATTGAGGACAGGTAAATTGTACGAACAACTAATTATACACTTACAAACGAATGCACAAAAACAGAATTGATTGAGAACACGAAACAAAATTTAAATGACTAAATATGCTTAGAAAGTACACATTTTTACACCGAAAACTTTCTCCAGCGAATCCGTAAGCACATGGTTGAAGGAACTCACGATGTAAATATCGGTGAAAAGAAATTTTAGCGGGAGTCTCGGTCTCTGGACGAGACGCAAAGCGAAAAAAAAACGAAAACTTCTGCCGTTCCGTTTCGTTCTTCCGTTCGCACAGAGAGTAGAGTTCCCTGCCAAAGAATTTGAATTTGTGATGAATGGTGCCAGAACGCGAACGTACAGAGTAGACTAGACCTTTTACAATGAATGAATGGGGTGTAAAAAAAAGACTACATGATCTCTCTGTCAACTCTTCGCCATCTCTTTGTCAGAAATTAAACTGAGGAGGGTCTTCTCATTTTTGAAGGTTTCATCTCAGCCGTTGTGATTCGTGATTGTCATTGTGATGAGGGAGACAGACAATAGGCAGACAGACAACAGGGAGAGAGATGATTCCTTTTCTTCTTCTGTGTTTCGTCTTCCATTGTGTATGGTTAATTCCTCTCTCCCGTCAAATAATGTCATCCACACACATTCCTACACATATTATGTCATTTGTTTACCAAGGTGTAGCTGGAATTTCTAATGCGTTCCTCCAATATTTGCATGTAATAAAAATATTATATATTTTCAAGTTACATTTGCATATTTAACAGATGGTTTTTAGCAGGCAGGCCTAGCATATACATGCGGAGCAAAGTGTCAGGTGTCGTACTGTCATAATATCCCCATATGTAAGTAATATTATTATGTAATATTTTTAATTTAACCATTAAAGATAGAAACTGTGCTGGTTAATGCTGGTTCTGGTGCTGTTCGTACGTATGAACGTATGTATAATATACGTGAGGGTGGGGTCAAAGGGGTTTCCTTATGCTCAGTCCCAAGTTCCCAAGATCCCATAAGTAAAAGTTCCCACTTCCCACAGTGATATCATTAATAATTATTACAATTTATTATTCCGTTGTATATGGGTGTATTACTCTTTTTGTAAGATATGTAACAATGACCATTGTGTGAACTTATTCCATATGTTTTTTTCTTTCGGATTTCGATGTAGTATTCTCGTATGCATACCGACCGGTACTTTTACTTTTAACTTGTTTTGTTTATTGTACTGACATAACTATGTACAGGTAAAATATCGTAGCGGTTTTTTCTGTTATGAACAGATAGTTTAGGTATACTTTACCTAGATTCTCAGGTTTTTTTTTTTCAATTTTAAATGGGTGATGTAAATTAAAATTTATTAGAAATAAAAATCTTGTGGTACTGCATGACGATGACGATGGTCCTTAAGTTGTAAGTAAGTTCAATTGAGGAGGTCACAATTAATTAAAATAAGCACTTCAAATTATCATTTTAGGTAATATTTTGCTGAAATTATCACTGAAATTATCAGATGAGCTCACTAGATCTCAGTTTTATATCGATGCGTGTGAATGATATTATTTCAGTTTTCTATGTAAAATGAGATTCAAATTACAAGTTTATTAGAAGCAGCATAATATGTATGGGGATTCCGGTGCAATATTATTTATTGAAATAGATGAGAATTTTGTAGAATATATAGTTCACTTAGCACTCATTAGTCTGTCGTATCAATGACATTAAAAACTTGTTTGAGGTAGGAAACTTTAATTGGTCTTTCTAATTAAGAAGTACATACTAACTATAATTATGCGTAACTATTTATGCTATTGTCATAATACGGTAATATCTCCTTGTAGTTGCATTTTAAGGTAAAATGATACATAAATTGGAATGTTTTAAGCTCAGCAATGTTTTTTTCATGTATAGTTATTGCAAGAGACTTTCAGTTTTATACGAAATGTTTGTTCGAATTTATTTTTACATGTATATGGACGATTTCATTTATTTCCCCCTTCTACCATATTAGAATCCAAGAACTATTTGAGTCAAAAACCAGTGTACAAAAGTATTACATTCATTGAGATAAGCTTTTGCTCGAGCCCCAAAAAATAGCGACATGTAGATTGTAGATACGTGGGTCTATGCCCTATGGTAATATATGTAATGCATGTCCATAGTTACTCCGGGAGTTAATTTAAATAAAATGCATTTTTTATTCCGGTGCAGTAAAGTTATATAATTTTAACTAAAAATTTATATCTACCCTACAACCCAACAAATGGTCACACAATTCTTTAGAAAAACAAATCATGAATTTTTCTCATTTAACCTTTATTGCAAGAAAAAATAAATAAGCGAATTTTCAAACCACACACTTTAATCTAAATATGAATATTCATTATCACGTGTCACGTCACGTAACTAAAGTCGAAAGTGAATAATAATCAGACTGGACTTGGTACTACGGGAGAGGGAAGTACCGAAGTATACGTACCGTCATCATTGGGAGTGTAATACCCAGCGCCCCGGGTCCGGGCAGATCGTCAACCTCCCTATAATAAATTCAAGGTTATTATGATACGAAATGTAAGTTTGTAAATATATATCATCTCACAAATATATGACCTTACTTACATGAATTATAATTATTGTAATAAACGGTTGTACGGTTGTATGGACCTATATGCTCAATCGACTTAATGAAATACATACATTTTTATTATTATAATAAATTCAAGGTATGTAAGTATGCACGTTCTTGAAATTGATAAAATCGTTAATTAGACCTACTAGCCGCCTCGTTTAGACGTACTCAAAAATGCAGGCAAATTGAAATTTTTGTAAATCATATTATGCAGCTGTCTCAAGCGTCATGTGGATTAACGAAAATGCAATACAATTGCGTGCTTAAAACAAAGCAAAAATGTTTATTAAATACGAATAAATTCAGGTCACTCATTACTAGGTATCAGAAATTCCCACAAATATATATATGTAACACTTTACATTTAGTTTTTTTGTACTGCAAATAATAACGTTAGTAGTAGTAATAATCATAACATTTGGTTTACAGATGAATTTTCAAACCTTTTATTATAAGTCTTAATGCCCGCTATAGGCTAATCAACCGAAGAGGAAAACTAATAAAAATACAGTTTAAGTTTCATGATGAAACCGTTTCAGCCAAATCCATAGTTAGGGATTTGCGAATTTAAATGGCGAAGTCCATGGCTACGTTACTTTATTACTAGTTCTTCATCTCCCTATTACTCTTACTTTTTAGGGATCGTTCATAAATGATGTCATCGAAAAGTACCAATTTTTAGGACCATAGATCTTAACCATTGCATAAATGGCTATCTTTAACATAGCATGTCATCAATACCCCACTGCACCCACGAACCCTACCATTGACATCATTTACGAACGATTTCTTACGATAAAAATAGTTGACTATAATAATTTCCAATATTATTCTCACTACGCTGCTACAGAGGAGTATGGTGCTGTATACCTTCTCAATCAACCTCCAAGCTATGTAATAGATGCAGTGGGTGAGGGCGTGGAAGGGGGCAGGTCAGGGTTTACCAGCTTTACAATGGGTACTATAATTTATTGCAATTTGATTAATTTTAAGCCGAAAAATTTCTGCCTGAATTTAAATTCATCCCCCTGATTTTTCATATATGACTATGCCATTAATCATAGTGGAGAATTGCCAATTATAAAATGTTTGTCTATTCAAATTTTTAAACCGAAAAATTGAGTGCCCGGTTTACAGTCAAATTCAGGCACAATTTAATCATAGTGGTCATGCCATTACAACGCAACTACGGCATACATGTACTAGCTCGGCCAGCGAATAGTGATTAGTGGTTAGTGAAGCGGTTACGCTCAACGGCGGATCCAAGGGGGCGGGGAGGGGGGGGGGGCTAAGGTGTTTTAGCCCTCGTCCAACGAAATTTTTAACATTGTGGAGATAGAGGCGGCCATTTTCCAAGATGGCGGCTTAACATTGTTAGTCCCCCCATAAGACATTTCTGGATCCACCAATGGTTACGCTAAAAAATACAATTTTCAATTGTACGTGGATGGTGGATGTCTAAAATGTCTAAAACTTTTGCTGTAACTAATGGACTTGCACTAATTTCCAATTATTGTACTACAACCTTCCTAAAAGTAGTTACTAATTATAGTGACAATTAATAACCTTTCTTTAATACCCTTATAAAACATTACACTATAACACTATAACTAAATAATAATAATTAAAAGTAAATTTAAAAAGAAATGTTTTTGACTATACAATTTAAATATAATAGTTTTGAGATCTGTGCAATTGCAAATCGTATCTATAAGCGTAATCGTTTCATTTACCGCTAATCATGTTTGTTAATTTATGAAAAAAATCAAAGTGGAAAAAGGAAACTGGAGAGTTTCTTTTGGTCGAGCGTCGAGCTTGTAACATGTCTGCCCACAACTACACATAATAGGTTGTATGTTTCTAGTTTCGAAGGTGTAGGATAAAACACATAGGATATTATACATATGAACTAGCTCCACCCGTTATACACAATAATAATTTAATATTTTCGAGAAGTGGAAAGAGCTAATCCTTTATTATCCGATGATTTCGTCATAGTATTAATGACGAAATCTATCTTGATTGTTTCCATGAACTTCGGTAACTAGTTGTGATCATCCTTGCATATTTTGTCATTCGTTTACAGTTATTACAGTATCCTTAGACCCAGTCAACGGGTCATAGGTCATAGTCGTAGCACAATAGTCGACATCTCTAGACCTCTATCATTTGTTGAATATACTATAGTTTTGTTTACCCTATTTTTTTGATATCTCGCAGTCCACACAGCTATTAACAAAATAAATTAATAATCAAGGAAGGAGACACGTGTACAATCAATGCCAATGGGGGTACACCAAGACAAATCAGAGCTCATTAAAAGTCATAATTTAAATAATATCACATAGTAGAACTGGCATCGACTTTGATCTACAAATGCACTCAAAACAACCTAACGAGTTCCTCCTAAATCCTCACAACAATATACAATAAGTAAATAAAATAAAAATATTCGGAAACAATGCATTGTTTAGCATTTGATGCGGAGGTATAGGTACGATACATAAACGAAAAATAAAAACAACATCTCGAACGCCAAGGTTTTGATTTACAGTTTTCATGACTTCCCAAAATCAGCTGTGCGGTCTACACATTAGCTATTTGCTGGTACATAAATTTCATTAGCCAGTCTTTAGAGGGTGGTGATAAATGTTCAATTTCCGGTTCAGTATCTTCAATCGGAGACTCCTGAATGCTCTGATGCATTAATTCACTCGCTATCGGCATCGGTTCCTCCTCTCGATACAGTGCTCCGATTGCGGATTCTCGGTCCATGGGAAGCGGTATCTGAAAATAATAAAACGCGGTTGACTTATAAAATTTAAAAAAAAACAATATCCATATTATACAGTCTTATACTCGGTGACTACAATTAAAACAGTTTGAGTGTGTTATTACCAAAGATGGTTCACGATAGTTAGTTTCTTGCGCATTATTTTCAGCCGGTACGGGTTCAAGCCAAAAGTCAAGCCGTGTTGCTTCGTGAAGTTTGGGATTAACCACCTTTGTCCGTCTTGTTTGCGGTTTGTACCCTGTAGAGGATGCCGTGACTAGATACTGTCCGGGTGTTAGGAGGCGGAAATAATCCCCAGCAAAGACTATTAGACAACATAAAATAAAAATAACCTTTGTTTACAAACCTAACTATATGTATCTCTTATACCAAATTAAATATCTAACCAGGAGAAGATGGTAACGAATAATATTAAATGATCTCGAGTCTCGAGCGCAGAACACTTGTTTCAACTAAAACTGTCACATTGAAATATTTATACACTAAATGTAATTACCAGATGTTATGTCATGATTAATATGCTGTGAAACAGCATGTGTGGAATTAATCTGCGTAATGTTCTGCACATGAATCAGTGCATTGGAAATTGGTTTCCCAGTTGTAGAGTCACGAACCAGTCCTTTAACACCAATGTGACTCTGTAAATCATGATTTATATACATTACAATTTTTTTTAATAATTTTAAAATTCCTCGCATAATAATAATACTAATAATAACAATAATAATGACGTACATGCAAAATTCTAATTATTCATCGTTTGTTGTAATCATATACTAACTATAATATATAGGAAAAATGAAAACACAAACGTTACATTATTACATATAGTATCGTCGCGATTTAGCCTCACCTGCCACATAAAATTGACTAATGCATCTTTATTCATCTTCCACTCCGATTCTAACTCAGATGATGGAGGATATTTTTTGCATCCCAATTCCAACGTAATTTCGAAATCATTTGATGACAAGTAATTGAAATCTTGCATCCCTCCGCGAACGCTGTACCACTTAGCCCCGTTTGTTATCCCTTGTGAATTAGCAAAGGTTTCGCCATCAAGTAAATCACATGGTTTTCGTGCTTTTGAAGCCATATTTGGGTGCTCAAGAGAGTAGGAAAGAGAGAGGTACCTGTAATTTATTTTAGTTCAAATAAAGTTAATATGAGCCTAAAATAACATTAAGAAGGTGCTGAAATATGTGACATGACGCATCTCATTCAATACGTAATAAGACTCAAAATTTTTGAGCACCGTGACCGTGAAGTATTGAAGTGAAGAATTGAAAAAAAAAGACTTACCGAAATGTGCCATCATCAGGAGTTTCAGTGTATTCTGATGATGCTCCAGATCGGCTTGAGTCATATGGATAATTTGCGACCAAATCCCCACCATGCAAATTAGCTGACAACACAAAAGGTGTTGACATTATGAGCCTCATTAAAGCCAATGTTTCCGGTTGCACCTTAAAAATCAAAGCAATTAATTATATTGGATACATTTGGCAATGTATAGTGCGTTGTATAAATTGTACCTATAATAAAGTTTGCCTGCCTTTAATAATTTAATAAGTAGAATCAAAATACAGTATTTAAGTATTACCGGGTGATCCAATCTTCTAAGTTGGTCCATGAGGTGATTATTATGATTCACATGGAATGCTTCATTCCCAAATATTATTCTGTCCAAATCTGGGAAATCTCTATTGAGATCAACTCCATTTTCATTTGCTCGTCCGAGCAAATAATCCTGGCCACCCTGTTGAAATTAAATCGAGTTATCAATGAAGTTTGTATAAGCATTGCTATTGTAATTACTAAATTGATAGTTCGATGATACATGTAAACAGTTTGCATTCGCAAATTCTCAACAATTGACTTCTTCACTTCTCATTTTATTTTTTTTGCATGCTGTAATTAATTAAGGTACCTTGTCAGTTGAAGTCTTCCATCCATCTGGGTTCATGGATGGCATAATATGGATTCTTGTTTTAGAAATTAGTGAATGAATTTCAGTATCATGTGCTCGATACAGTTCACATAAATAATCAGCCAATTTCAGCATTAATTCCCTGCCGAGAACCTCGTTTCCATGCATGTTTGCAATGTACTTGAATTCTGGTTTTACTACAACATGAAGAAAATAGAGCATTATTTGTAGGTACTTAAACGTACCGATTGATGTTCGTCGTAAAAAAACATCTTATCACATATGTTTTGTTGCTGTATTTATTTTAGCTAATTGCATAAAACGTGCACTCTAAAAAAAATGTCGACTGGGGATGACATAAAACAATCTATTTAAGTGGCGATTAGTTTTCTCAGCAGTCAGTAACGTTTCCCCGATCTGCGTAAAAATAGACTTATTTCTAACCTATATATATACTCGGACTTCGGACTAACCGCAAAAATTGCATTTAATGTTACCACATTACGTTTTAATTGGATAATTCTTTTTAATATCTGCGACATTTTTACAAGCTTCAAATAGTTACATTAGTTATGTATAGTTGCATATACTGTTAGACGTGTACTTATATGTACGCGGTCCTTCATATATTTGATTGTATTGTCTCCCATATTGTACTACCCATTTTTCAGCTCCATGATGGGCTGATGGAGAATACGATTTTTTGATTACTTAAATTAAGTAAGTAGTCCTCAATATTATGCGGGCCACTACAACGACTCGAATAAATAGTTAATGATGCATGCAGGGACAATTTATTATTAAGTTCTAAAATTCATTGTAGAAAATTTGTACAATTTCGCGTTTATATGGGAAAAAGGATATATATATGGTAAGAAGGCTCTTAAGCCAACGGGGAAAAGAATAGTATCTACATATAATATATTAATATGGTGTAAAGGATTCAGTGCTTTCGGTTGTAAACAATATTTCAGGTACTAATAATTGTAAGTTAATTTTGTGCAGGTAACTATACCCTTCTTTGGACCACTAATTACTTCCTTAACATTAAAAATATCCACTGTTTTATTAGGCTTAAACAAAGACATACATTTTATGTACTCGAATCGATTGGTTGAATGTACATACAGATATCCCCGTCACCTTGTTCCAATGAACAGGGTTTTCTATAGACGTTACATTGACCCAGTACCGACAAACTTAATAATAAATAGTTAGTAATAATAAATTATTAGTAACCGTGAGTCATTTAAAGCTTAAATAATTTATTTTAAATTGAAAAAGCACCATAATCAATTGTATAATCATGCGTGGGTGGAGGAAGGAGAATTTCTTAGAAAATTATTAGAGACGGACATTGTTACATGCATACATATAGTAATCATACTTTTAGTTCATAGCGGTTTTGTCTTATCGATCGTTACAGAAGAAATCCACCCACCACAAAATGTACATATGTATGGAGTTATGGAGCTTTCCTCTCGCTTGACTTTGAAGCTTTAGGGCTTAGGGACTATAAAAGACAGGTAACATGCCAAGGTGTTCAGGAAAGCGGAGAGATTTATTTTTGTAAGTAATCAATAATAAATGTTTCGTTCGCAGTAGCCAGAATGTATAAGAAAGTTTAGTGGATGACGAGGAATCTTTATGTGTGCGGGTCAATCAATTTACAACGCGTCGTTTGTATCTTGTGTCAGTGGCCTTACTATCACTACACCATAATAAATATATCTCAAATATTTGACTATTCCCGTTTTTTCCAGGCTGCATTACTTCCCCCACAAGTAAAAAATTATAAAATTCGGATCAAAATTATTGAAACTTTTAACTTTAGACGAACTTCTAGAGCGGGATCATCAAAAAATACACTCTATTCTATAATATACGATTTGAATTTCTCGCACACTGTGTCCCCCTCCTCCATTTAAACCAAAAGTGGCCTTACTTTTATAAGCTATACTTTCCAATTTAAAACAATTTTTAATTGTACAAATAATTCGTCGAAGTACTTCCCACCTCCACATGCACCACAAAAAAATCAATGAGAATTTCTTATAGTTTATTGTATGTATATATACAATCGAGGTATCTTAAATTGCTACCAGAGGATGTGTTCGAGTGGCTCCACTATCAAGTTATTAATTATGAGATTACTGAAATATAGTTTTAATTCTTACGCGTTTCATGCTGTCCGGGATGAGATGAAAACTCAATGATGTACAAAGGATTTCCATTGACAGAAGTCTCTGCTAGCGTGTATATTCTTGTAATATTTGGACAGGCCTGATGGACACTTTCCAACACTTTGAGAAGCTCATGATTATCATGATGTTTAAACTCAAAACTGCTCACGGACAGTAAATTCCCTGCGAAAAGGAGAACAGCAAATTGTGCGAGAATAAATGAGGAGTAGGATGACAAAGACTTTAAATAGTACATTGTCATTTCAAATGTTTTTGTTTTTTTTTCTTTCTCTCTGTCTCTTGTTTAAATTCAGAATTCAAGAATAGCTCCTTTGTATAGGTGATGTGAGGAGGGCACGATTAAAAGTGAATCAAATTCTGAGTCGTCTACGTAGTTTTTAATGGAAAGAAAGTTGGGATGACGTAAATCAGAGCATCTGGTTTCATTCCCCGATGCGAGTAAGTAAGCAGGAACTTTAGCTGGAGGAAGGTGGTGGCTGCTGAGGACAAAAATTTCCTTGTGCACATGTCAGGCTAGTCAGGCATAGTTGTTTGATAAGCCGAAAACCGACTCCTGGTATTTTCTATTTTCTGTTTCCTCCAGAAGAAGTAATCAATAAGTTAACCTTGTATGTAACTATACGGCCATCCATACATTATACACGCATTTGTCTCAAGTTTCATAAAGCTCCGGCTGTGTGTGAAGCTTATTTTAGTTGGTTTACAGCTGTTAGCTTATATAGCTCTTTTTAATTACAACATCCACAACATATTGTATCGTATTAATATTGAATGCATGCATAGACGCATAATTAATTACACTATTATTATCAGTTTATTCGTACTTTGCTCCAGACTCCAGCCACATGTATGCAACTATAATAAATTAATATTAGTTGAGATTTCCTCGTTCCACCAAGCCAAAGCAAAGTCGTCAAAAAATATTATTAGTATATTTTAGTAGCACAAAGTTAAAATGCAAATATGTAATACAAAAGTATATTTATACAAGTATATTTTATACTATATATATTAAGTTTATGCAAGTATATTTATACAAAAGCATGTAAGCAAAAAAAACCTATGCAATAAACAATACAATTTAAACCACAACTAAAAGTTTGCCACAACAATAGTTTGAATGTAATTACCTATATACTTATCAGTATCAGTATCAGCAAAAGGAAACATTTGTCCGTAAATGTATATTGGAAATACAAAAGCTTGCATTACATATTACATTATTAAGCTTATAAAAATGTAATGTATATAAATGAGGTTTAATGCAGAATCCGAATGATGACACAGATTCGTCACGAATTAATTATACTATAAAATTAAATAATAATATTTGTTATTATAATATGTTTTAGAAGTCGTTCCAGGTTCCAGCATCCATCCACAGTTCAAATCTTTTCATCATCATGATTCAAGTGCAAACCATCTTCTTTCTGCTATCCCTGGAGGAGTTAGCATTGGGCTGTCCTCTATGTTTTCACAAAAATGATTCTTAAAAATTATACGATTCATATACATAAGTAAAAGTAGAGCCAGTTATGAATGCGAGGATGTGAGTGCAGAGTGCAGAGTGAGAGCAGAAGTTTAGAATTAGAAGTTCTCAATTCAAATTCAATGGTTGTAAATTATTATTATTATTATGTGTATTTGCGGAGTGTAGTGGGCACTTTGTTAAGTGCCAGTTATAACTTTATCTTTTTGTGTCCATTAACAAGCCCACTCCATAACACGTAACATGTTAAAATGATGTTGGGATAATTATATATTAACCCGTATAGTGCAGAGTTCTGACGTTGGTACAATCAGAAATTCATTTCATCCCGAATTCAAAATTATTTTGACAGCGAAAAAGGGTAACAATAACAAAATAAAATACTATACTTATAAATAGACTTTAAGTTTATTTGTTGTGTTCCAGGCAGATTACGTATCTGGTCAACAAAGTATTTACTTAACTAGTCCTTTAGTCATCCACTGTTGACTGTAATGTTTGTTTTAGCTAGTGCCTAATAATAATTATTAGTTGTGAGTTATTCAGACTTTTTGCAAGTTATTCATATTTTGTATATTATCTACTCTAAATAGGGTTAATTATTTATAATATAGGGGGATTGAATCCTTGTATTTACAACTTTGAACTTTTTGTTAATCGACGTTTTGACTAGTTACAGCCAAGATTATTGGTACTTCATATTTAAATGCAATAACTTACTGTTTTGTTGTAACTTGTCTGCCTTTTTATAGAATCATAATATATGTATTGTGAAGAAATTATTTTTGTTCGCTGAAAAATCTTAGATACGGGATTAGGAAACTGTCCAGTAAGGAACGCCTTAAAAATTAATTAAACAAATGAGAAAAACTTGGAGAACTTATCGTTGGCTTTTGCCAATAGACCATATATCAATAATACCAAAATATAAAGGTACAAATATTTAGCAGAAAGTTAATATTTTCTATTACAAGTGACAAGGGAAGAACCGGAACAATTTAAATAAGTATGTTACAGACGTGAAACTATTTAATTCATCTTCCCGTCAGTATTTTAATTTAACGAATTACACAATGTCCTTTGAAGCTTAATAATTAATTATGGATACTCTTGCTAGCCACTAAACCCGTGTCTAATTTATTTAATAATGTAATATTTCAATACTGTTATGTAAGCAGTAAGCGAGTAAAGCTTTAAAAGTGCATTTAGAACATTATTTTGTTGTTGTCGTATGTCGATTTTCAAACTCATCGGAATGGTGAAGATAATTTTTAAAAAACTATTAAAGTTTCTTCTTTTATTATAAACTACTGTCAACTGTTTTTGCCAAACAAAAGTCTAACTTTATATAATGCGTGTTTTAGTTTCAGCCATGGCGGAAGGTACAAGTTTTGAGCCATTAGAACCGCATGATCCTTCTTTGAATAATTTAGCAAGAAATATGTTTGAAAAAACTGCTGATTATTTACAAGGAGAATTGACTATAATTCAGGTATGAAACTACTTCTGCTTGCATTACAGACCGGAGCAAAGTTTAGCTCCGGAAAAATCTCAGAATGCTTTCTTTTTCTTGTTACTACAGGAGGACTATAAATTACTGGAAAATCTTAATAAAGCCACAGCCGCCAAATATTCCGATATGAGACATATTGCCGCAAATGTTGCAAGAAGCTTGCATGACCTTAACGATAAATGTAAGTTGTACAGTAAACAGTCGAAGAAGAGTATGGATTGTTATTTTGTGACTATATAATATAATTACTAGACTTTAGGCCCCGGCCAGCCTAGTGTTGTGACTTATTCACAAAGAACAATTGTTTTTTACTTTGTGTTTGTTCTGTCACAATCACAATAACAAACTACTAAAATTGGATTGTGCACAATCACAATGTGGATCACAATCCGACAGGAACAAACAAGAACTAGCCTGATTTCCCCGTTGCCTCCAACGAACGTTTTGTGAACAATCACAAACGTTCACAAATACAAACTGAGGCTATTAAAATGCATTGTTAACAGCTCAGTTTGTGCACAATCTTAGACTTGAAAATCACAATATTCACAAATAATTGTGAACAAATTACAACACTAGGCCAGCCGGGGTTTAAGTCCGCCTCATGTGGCCACTGGCCAGGATTACCCATTGTCACCCCCCTGTAACGTGTCTAGGGTTGGTGACGATTAGTCCAGACCCAAATACGACATCATTAGCTCAGTTTTAAATAGTATCCCGTTTGATTTCTATGCGTGAGACACCGTCACCAACCCTAGACACGTTACAGGGGGGTGACAGTTACACCTGTATGTTGAAAACGGCCAATCTGCAATCAGCATAGAAAAAAAAACCATGTTTTGCCATTAAAGTCATGATAAAAAGTTTCACATATAATTTTTTACAGCTTTTAACAGGGGCCATCTCAAACCTCATTATTATGCACTTTTAATTAAGAGATACAAAATAAATTATTGGTACACAATACTGTTAGGGCAATATTATTACGAAGCTTACCGTTGACTTGGGTGTGGATGCTGTAGACATAGATACAAAAATATATAGCACTAAGGTGCGTAAATGTGATCATCCCTTAAATGTGATCAGTGGCCGCTGTTCAAATATTACCGCCTTTAAAAATATGTGCAACCTATATTCATACAGCTTATAGTCTCAGCTATGATCACTAGTGATTTTAGCTTTTTTCCTCAAAAACTCTGGCTATGTAAAATTATAAAAGTTTTGAACACTTTTTTGAGTTTTTTCATGCCGATCACATTAAAGACCCTACTTTTCCATTACCTTTAAATGTATTTAAACTAACTGATCACATTAAGGGCACTTGGGGCGTCGTAAGACTTTTCGAAATTGTTCCGTACAATGACCTGTATCTCTTGCAACTTTTAATTTTCGACACTGAGATTTTTTTGTACATAAAGGATTAAAAGAGAAGTATAATGATAACTTCTTCTTCATTGTGCGTCGGCTGGGTAAAAAGTTACAGATTTTCAAAGTTGAAAAAAAATGAACCCGATCACATTTACGCACTCTACTACTAATTAAATTTTTTTAAATTATTATTGCAATTATCAGATTACTACAATAATTTTCTGGTCAGGTTCAACGTTTTTATCTTATTTAAACGTTTTCCGTTTAAATTGTTGCATCATTTTTTTAACTCTTTCTTGATTAAATAAATTTGAAAATGGATAAAAATATATTTTTATTGAGCTATGTGCCAATCAGGTCCATGGAACTTTTAAAATTTTGAATTCCAGTGCCGTGATTGGTGCAGAGATAAAAAATCTTAAAACGTGAATAATTGAAAAAAGTGTTAAAAAATTAAATTTTCCGAGACGAAGCTCGAGGATACTTGACCAAGGCCTATCCAATGACACCCCAATATTGCTTTAATTCGCAAAACTGTAGGAGGAGTTTGATTCGAAAGGATGGTAATGGAAATTGAGTAAAGGGTATGTAGCTCCATTATGCAGCAAATAATAAAAAGTTTAGCGTTAAGAATGTATAGTGTCGTTTGAAAAATCTAGGAATTTCTAACATAAAAGCATTCTAGTAATGTAGTGCAATAAAATTCGATAATCATTCTTTTACACTCACTTCGTCAGTGAAAAACGCAATCATCTAATTTGAATGTCTCCTAACCGAATGTTTTTGCAATAATAAACCCTTCTTACTTGTTATAACACATGGTGGCTGCAGGCCAGTCTAGATAACACTTGCTTGTGCCAAGACCAATTTGTTTATAGAGGTCGATGCCAATAAGTTAATACCTAAGTGTACTTAGGTGATGTGGATATTTTTAGTATTAAATAAAATCAAATCAAATAAGTGAATAAATGTTTGTATATTACAGATGTTACACTTGAACCACTTCTCAGACAAATTGATCAAATAGAAGACAGCGTAAATAAACTGGAACAAGCAGCTTATAAATTGGACAGTTATTCTAAACGTTTAGAAAATAAATTTAAATCTTTGGAAAAACGTCAATAGCATTATAGTTGTAGGAAGTAATTTTATTATTACATTCCGGATTCGCAAGTTCGTATGTTGATGGTTGTTGAATTCCATATTGAGAGACCTGCCTTCATAGCATTTATGAGAACTAATATTATATGTAAAAAAATCAATGTAATTGTTGTGATGTCCGTGATTTTTTTGTTGCCCCACCTTCTATATTTCAAGGGTGTCTTTTCTAATAATTAACTTTGTGAATTATTGTCAGAACTGTTTATACATATGAGAAAATGAAATTGAATTAATTGTTGTTTCTACAAAATTTGATATTTCACATTTTTCGAAGTTTTTTTAATATTATATACTATATTTGGAATGGGTGGTGGTTATTTGTTGCTCCTGCAAACTCAGTCATTTAATGTGTAGACTGAAGTCTGACCAACAATTTATGGATAGCGGAAACTCGTGTTGTAAATCGGAGTAAAGAAGTCAAAGAGTCAATTACTTGGAATAAATAATAATAATTTGGAACGTTCTAGATTGTAACTGCGAATTACAGCGTTAATAACTTCATCGCAATAATTTCCTTTTTTCTTTAAGAACTAAGGTACGCACATTGTTTTCTTCCACATTAAAATCGAAACACTTTATTCAAATGTCCAGAATAATATTCTTTCAATTGAATAATTCTGTCAGCTCAGCCAAGTTTCTTTAGCCTGGAATTATCTAAATGATGTGAAAACAAGAAATTACTGGAGCGTTTTTGTCTTTAAGTTACAGCGGTTAAGTAGTGGTTCACTGTGATCAGTGGTAAATTCAATCCTAGTCTTGATTAGAATAGTTGTATTTAAAAATGGATTTGCACATGTCACCATCATTTAAGAATTTGAGTTTGAAAATCTCATGCAGCTCAAAACTCACTTGGGAAGTATTTTGCATGTAACTCTAGGATTGAACCGATTGTCACCAAAACGTCTTCTACTGACCCTAGACACTTCCACTAGGATATAGACTTGAGTGCATTTTGCGCTGTTCGCGCATGAAAGGCGCGCGCATTTTGAAAAAGGGGTCAACTTTCAAAATGGCCAAATCCTTATGGGATTTAACATGTGAAAATGAAAAAATCCAGGTCCCTTCCTGTGTTTTTTATTCATTTTTGACAAAATCTCAAAATAACTTCAAAATACCAAAAAAAGTTTCAAAAAGTTGTAATTACGAGTTTTAAGCAAAAACATCACAAATACGTGTTTGAAAAGTATGCCTGTCATTCATATGCATATCGTCGGTGAAGAGTCATTCTGTCGTAAGTCCAGTGCACAGCTAAAATCATTCTGTTGCAAGTCCATTCAATTGGTAGCTGCTGTCGAGGTCGCTTTCGCGTTGTCCTTTGCATTAGGTAGGGGTGGTATGTTAATGACTGTATTGTAGTCATGACGTACACTTAGGGGTCGTCCACAAAAGACGTTATAAACATTCCATTTCCAGAAAATTTTTAAAAACACTTTGAAAAGTGCAAAATGTTCTATTTCCATGTTTTTGAAAAGTGCAAATTGTTCTACTTACATGTTTTGCAAATCTGCAAATTGCTCTATTTACATGTTTTGCAAAAGTGTAAAATGTTCTATTTACATGTTTTGCAAAAGTGTAAAATGTTCTATTTACATGTTTCTTAAAAGTGTGAAATGTTCTATTTATATTTTTTTTGAAAAATGCAAAATGTTCTATTGTCGCGATACAAAGTCGAGATAGCTGGGCAACGTGCCTAAACCCTGTTGTGCTCATTTGATTGGATGGATATAAAGCTGTTTAGACATCTTGCGCAGCTATCTCGACTTTGTAACCAGACAATATTTACATGTTTCTAGATGGTGTGAAATGTTCTATTTTCATGTTTTAG